>JAQBSW010000016.1:0-350000 GCA_029291075.1 Eudiplozoon nipponicum
AGTTAGCGTTGAAGTCGCATTGTCGTAGACTTTATATGATGTTAGCTTCACTACAGCAGGCTTACACATTTGTCTAGGAGATTGTACCGTCCAATTTTTCCCACCTTCCTCACACAAATATATGGTGGTTAAAGGGCGTAATACCGGCTCCTACTGATGAGTCGCCAGTAAGCACGAAACGAATGGGCATGAGATTATACTTTCCGTTCATGCTGCCTTTGGTTTATCCTTCTGGTCACAACTGAACTAATTTGTTGCTAGGTTCGCAAAACCTAATACATTCTTGCAAATTTAAAAATTGTTTGAAAAAAATAAAGTTTCTAATTGAAACCATGTAGAATTTTACAGAAAATAAGCATCGTAGGGTTATGGTTTTACTGGAGTCCAAACTTAACAGAAGCGCAAAGGCAAACAAATTAAATTGAAACTTTAGAACAGCATTAAGGAGATCCCTTGCGCAAGGCAGTAAACTTCTTAAGCTGAGGGAGAAATTTAATTCGTTAAACACATTAAGAGTTTGTGAAATCTCATGCGCTGATTATAGACCCGTCTATGTGAATACTCCATAAATACATTTAAGGTATAAAGGGAAAACGTAGAATTGCTGTAGGCATTGATATATAATTAATCTGATTTTCCACATAATTCAGGGAAGAATGGATTTTCAATTTACTGAGATAAAATTAAAAAATATTTGCTTCAGCGACTGATGATAACAATTATTATATAAAATTTGACTACCTGAGATAAACACCGATCACATTTCTCTCTTACTATTGCACAAAATAAGAAGATTATAGTCAGTTGCATCAACTGACGCGTTTTTACATCCCATGGTCATCTTAAGAGTATGATATAAACTGACTAACGACACACAAACCCCAAAGCATGAACATCATAAACAAAATATAAACAGAATCCTCAACCCTCTTGCATAAATAGCGTTTGCAAATAAAAACGTGTCCATAACTTCTATGTTGTGACTTAAATGGACTTTTTTACAGCTTTGACCAAGTGTGTGTAATTTATGCAATTGTGCAAATGGTAATAAATATTCTTTGAGCACTTCATATTCACAAAAATTCCACCATATTCATTTAGTTTCAAGTACTATTTATTGATTTAAAATATATATTAGTACCGAAATAATCAATTCTTAATGATTTACAACTAAAATACATGTCGCGAAAGCTGGAAAATGCAGTTTTTCAATAAATATCAATTGTGCAGCCAACATTTACAATAAATAAGTTGTATGTACCCCTAATAATAGTGGTTTGGCTTACCTTATTTATGCATCACACTTTTATCAACGATAGTCTGTTTGCCTTCGTTCTATATCAATAATTACAGGAAGTTTGAAACCGATTAAAACGTGCGAACGGCAGTCGTTTCGCATTTATGTGTGAAGAGATGAATTAATTGGTTTTAATTTGTATTTCAAGTATGCAAACTTCCTACGAAATGTTTATTGCGATTGCAGAGGTAAGGTATATAACTCTACCACGTGCATCGATTGGACATGAACCAGGAAGAACGGCAGATTAGAAAATGGAATTTAAAATCAATATGCATAAGCTTAAGTCGTCATTAAGTGAAAATATTAATTATATATAATAGTGAGTTTAGAAAAATATTAGTATAATATTATTCAACCAGTTAGATATTGCACTGACAGAGCTATTTGTTATTTGTTATACCGGATTTTAATTAAATTTTAATTATTAATTAAATAATTAATTATTTAGTAAATAAATAATTAATGAATTAATTACAAAGATTAATTTTGGTTGTAATAATACCGTTGTAACACGTTCTGGCTTATTCAGTTCTAGAAGTTAGATATTTTAATTTTATTTATTAATTATTAAGAAATTACTAAATAAAATACAAGGAGTAGTTATAGTGTAGCCCAGTGCATAGATATTGCACTAATTGTCTTAATAAAGAAGTGATAAATAGATCAATAATATATTTATTAATTTAATAATTAACTAATTAACAGAACGTTATGAGTAAATTTATTGTGGAAGCACGTTTGTTGTATGGAACAGATTACAGTAGCCATTGGAAGTTCAACGCTGGAGAAATGCAGCCAATCATAATTAGCGACTTCAAGAATTGTAGATAGTGGTTATATAAACGGACAATTTCTGTGTTTGTTGTTCTAAATTCCTGCAGTGAAGATAGGTATGAGTTCATATTATGTTTTCTATATACTCAATGTATGAAAGGGTAGAAAACAGTGATTGAATAGGACACAGGAAGCCGCTCACTCAGGATTCATTCTGCCAAGAAGATCATTAATATAAAGGACGATAGAAAAATCATCTTCCCACTGAGCAACAGTGACACCAATAGCAATCAGGTCCTATCGTCTGATAGGACCAAACTTCTATCGTATTATTGACAGTGCAGAGCCGCATGTTTCAAAATTAACATAGGCATGTAAAAGTATGTATTAGGTGCTACGAACCAAGTAACAAACTAGTTCAATTGTCACTAGAAGGATAAGCCAAAGACAGTATGAACGGAAAGTATAATCTCATGCACCCAACTATATAGTGGTTAAAAGGCGTAATACCGGCTCCTACTGATGAGTTGCCAGTAAACACGAAACGAATGTGCATGAGATTGTACTTTCCGTTCATGCTGTCCTGGGTTTATCCTTCTGGTCACAACTGAACTAATTTATTACTAGGTTAGCAAAACCTAATACATACTTGCATATATATTAGTTCTCTGCACCAAACAGTATTTAACAGACATGTAAAAAGTTTAACAACCAGTCATATGGTATGAAAAGTTTGTTGACGCGGTACAATGTAAGCAGTTTTCACTGAATGAATTGGTGATACGTGATGAGAGGTAATCGATACTTTATCAGTTGACATCGCTCAATTCATCGGTTAGCCTGTATTGTACCATATACGGTTCTAACTGCATATTAGAAGGCAAAATACCATGTTTATATAGGTTGTTTGCACAGAAAGGTTGATCGACAGATTAACCGGCTCATAAACCAGCTTAGAACTAAGTACCCACATTGTTTCCGTTCTATTTATGATACAAAATGAGCTTGAATGATGTGATTGACAACTTCTAACATCGTGCGGTAGTGGTTTCAATAGTAAAAGCTCCGCCGATTTCATCAGCCCTAAGGTTATTTGTAATTAAATCTATTAAAGTGCACCAACAGAAAAATATCCGACCCGTGTGAGTTTGTAGCAGACCTCTCACAACCAGGTGGGGTTTGCTTTGTAATCGTCTGTCTTATTTATTAAGTTGATCGATTAAAGCAAAGAGTCGACCGTACGGACAGCTAATGGGACGGACAGAAACATATATATATCATACCATATATATCAGGATCAGGCATGAACACATTAACATGCGGATGAGAAGGTCCCGTCTCTGCGAAGGCAAGAATACGGTAACTTTACAAAGGCCGAAGTTGTGTCAGTACCATTAGAATCATCGGATACCAAACTATCCAAACATACTTACTAACATAGTAACTAGTCTAAATCTGGAGAATGTTCAAAATCTGCTATGTGCTATGTGAACAAAAAATATAAACTGTTTTATTTATGTGAATTTCAGAGAGTGTTAATTAGACTTGCTTGCATTTGTCAGTCAGAGAAGCGTCTGAGTTTATGCTGTTAATAAATTACAATTTCGGAAAAAGCCGTATGGAGGCACATGTGTTGATTCGAACCTATTAGGTGTGTATTGGTGCGGCGTAGCAGAGGACAAAATGAAGGAGGGCGTGTAGGAACATTTAAATTATTCTGCGAGGTTGCCCAAACGGGTTCAGACACCCTTCTCAGTTAGGGAGCATATTTGGATGCCAAAATGGAGGGAGAATGCAATAGCAAATGCCAGATGAATTTAAGGCGGAGGTCAATCAATTTTACCAGCGGAAATTCGGAGCGTTGCGAAACCGTTTGTTCTGAAGCGGCGTGAAGTAGGGAGTTAAAAGGTTTTACCAGCCACACCCGATCTAACAAAGATTTAAATATCATCGTCGAGGTAATGTCTTCGCCGGCAGCCAAAACCAATCAGTATCTCAAAATTCAATAAGTAGGACCATTGCGAGGCTCACGGTGTTGGACGTACACAATCACGACAGTTAGAAAGTTTAAACGCTAGGACATGCAATGCTAATTTTGGACTGAAATTCTCAGTGGATAGTACACGTCGTGGCTATACCTTACAGAAGACGGTTACAAGCGGAATTCGTTTATTAAGGACAGAAACTTGACGTGCATCGGTAAACCTAGACCGGACAAGGTAGGGCAGATCAACTAAAAAAATACAATTGCCGATACGAAACAAATTTTAAGACGATGGCATTGCAAAAATTTATAGATTAAATCTGGAAAGACAAAAAGAGTTTGGCGTTTGGCTTTATTCCAACGCCGTTAGCTAACTTCAAGTCGTCTTAACTTATGTATTTTTTGGGATGAACTGTTCGTGACTGCATAGAAATTGTGTAGCCGACATTTCCAGTCAAGTTCAATGTATGCGAGACAGCTAGAGGTGAGAGCCGCATATCTAACTTCGATTTCCATATATATTCAATGCGGTTTGATCCTCGATAGTCAGTTTGCCGTCGTACTCTGATGATGATCATGGAAGGTCGAAACGCATCAGTGCGTTGCGGCTGGCGGTAGTTTTGTTATGTTGTTTTAAGACTGGTTAAATACAATGGGGTCGGTGTTTACTTCAAGCTCGCAAACTTGATTTAAAGCATTGTCACCACCACTCGCGCAATCAATTATTGTTAAATTGTATTGTCTATATATGTATATGTAGCGAAAGCTGCAAACAGTTAATGTTCGTGACTGCATAGAAATTGTGCAGCCGACATTTCCAGTCAAGTTCAATGTATGCGAGACTGCTAGATGTGAGAGCCGCTTATCTAAATTTGATTTCCATATATATATTCAATGCGGTTTGATCCTCGATAGTCAGTTTGCCGTCGTACTCTGATGATGATCATGGAAGGTCGAAACGCGTCAGTGCGTTGCAGCTGGCGGTAGTTTTGTTATGTTGTTCGACGACTGGTTAAATACAATGGGATTGGTGTTTACTTCAAGCTCGCAAACTTGATTTAAAGCAATTGTTACCACCACCCGCGCAATCAATTATTGTTAAATTGTATTGCCTATATATGTATATGTGGCGAAAGCTGCAAACGGTTAATGTTCGTGACTGCATAGAAATTGTGCAGCCGACATTTCCAGTCAAGTTCAATGTATGCGAGACTGCTAGAGGTGAGAGCCGCATATCTAAATTTGATTACCATATATATTCAATGCGGTTTGATCCTCGATAGTCAGTTTGCCGTCGTACTCTGATGATGATCATGGAAGGTCGAAACGCGTCAGTGCGCTGCGGCTGGCGGTAGTTTGGTTATGTTGTACGACGACTGGTTAAATACAATGGGATTGGTGTTTACTTCAAGCTCGCAAACTTGATTTAAATAATTTTTACCACCACCCGCGCAATAAATTATTGTTAAATTGTATTGCATATATATGTATATGTGGCGAAAGCTGCAAACAGTTAATATTCGTGACTGCATAGAAATTGTGCAGCCGACATTTCCAGTCAAGTTCAATGTATGCAAGACTGCTAGAGGTGAGAGCCGCATATCTAAATTTTGATTTCCATATATATTCAATGCGGTTTGATCCTCGATAGTCAGTTTTCCGTCGTACTCTGATGATGATCATGGAAGGTCGAAACGCGTCAGTGCGTTGCAGCTGGCAGTAATTTTATTATGTTCTTCGACGACTGGTTAATACAATGGGATTGGTGTTTACTTCAAGCTCGCCTGATTTAAAGAATTGTCACCACCCGCGCAATCGATCATTGTTTAATTGTATTGCCTATTTATGTATATGTGGCGAAAGCTGCAAACAGTTAATGTTCGTGACAGCATAGAAATTGTGCAGCCGACATTTCCAGTCAAGTTCAATGTATGCGAGACTGCTAGAGGTGAGAGCCGCATATCTAAATTTGATTCCATATATATTCAATGCGGTTTGATCCCGATAGTCAGTTTGCCGTCGTACTCTGATGATGATCAAAGAAGGCGAAACGCGTCAGTGCGTTGCTGCTGGCGGTAGTTTTGTTATTTTGTTCGACGACTGGTTAAATACAATGGGATTGGTGTTTACTTCAAGCTCGCAAACTTGCTTTAAATAATATTAAACAAGGTATTCTGAATTGGAAATCGTAGGTTTTTCAAAGAAACATTTAGGATCGTTATATTAAAACCATTAAAGACTTTAGACGATCCAGGCACACGTGGCATAATTTGGTTGGTAATTCATTTGAGTTTTAACACAGTATTCAGTATATTATTAACAAAGTTAGGATAATAGGAGCTTTTTATTTGACATTTCATATGACAAATGTTTAAACGGATGTATTAAATGACGTCATAGTTCTGGCGGAAAACTCAAAACTTTAATCATTTCAACTTTCCGGTTAATATTTACACAAAATTCTTTTCTTACACACGACAGATGTACACTTTTGCTTAAATGAAGACACTCATACGCAGGAGGATTGTGTAAAAATGGAAGCTAAACTTATCTACTGTTAGCAGGTGTTTTCCTATGTTTTCTTGAGAATATATGTCTGGGGGATGTCATCTGTAAATGCTACCAATATGCAAGTCAATTAAATGGAATTTTACTTTTTTAATTGCATTTTATAGTGGCGTTTTCTATTTAATTATTTCAACATATATCACCGGAGAACCGGAATCGCGTTCAAATAAACAAAAATTTTGTTTGCAATCTATAGAATTGCTACTTTAAAATATTTTTGATAATTTGAAAAAAATATTTCGGATATTCAACCTGATCTTTAGGATAAATGCAACAGTACGGTTTCGATAAATTTAAATTTAAATTGGTGACTGTTCATGATTGCTTTCCTTGACCAAAAAGTGGGTTATTCCAGATTTTAGAGCTGACAAATATAACAAAGCTAGAAATAATTAGAAATTCAAATCTTTCTTGGGCAATTGATTGATTAAGCTGTTAAAACTGAAATTTATAGTAAACCTTCAACTGTTGGACAAGAAAAGAATAAACCCAGCTAGGTTGGCTTACTCAAGAATTGACTAGTTAAATGAAAATGACGCAATTATGCGAGTTAGTATCGAATTTTTGTCTTTTTTATTAAATGAGCTTAATATTTCTTGCAAGAATACAATTTCTTAAATTTACATTAGCCATTGTGTTAAATGCTAAAATAAGGAGAATGAAAAAAATTAAGGTACACGAAACCAATTTTAATAGATTACCTAGTTATATTGTAAAATTTATCCTCAGAAATAGAGAATTTGATTAAATAACAACTAAGGCCTTATCTAGGGGCTTAAAATATGGAATTAATTATTCACAAAAATGAGATATTGATTTTTAGATGGAATTTAAATTTCTAATCACACAAAAAGCCAAAGAACCAACATCCTTGGAGTATATAAAGTGGCAGAATTTTCCTATACTTTATCAGACCGCAATCCCTAACAAGTATAAGTGCACGAAACAGCATAAGTTGACCCAGTAAAATATTAATGAGTTTAAAGCGATGAATACAATAGCAGAACTTAAACGTTTATACTATGATAAATTGAAAAATACGGTGATAAGTGGAGAATCAATCTGTATGAGTAAGATGGAGGTAAATGTGTGTTATGAAACAAATTCGTTCGTCGGCACGTTATAAAATATAAAATAAACAACTTTGAAATTAAGGTAAAAAAACCTAAATAACACTATTTGTAGTAAATTCTAGCTGAAAATATTATTATACTGCACATCGCATGGATTTGATTATTTTAACGATAAACGGACCACCTCTGACCCAAAATAGTTGTCATATGAGATCAGTATTATGTATGGTTGCTTCTCCGTTTCATGCTCTGGCTAAATATTTTGTCCCCATATTTGAACTGTTGTATAAAGTCCTAGGAAGTTGACATTTTATTTCTTCTTCTTTCTCGTAATTTAAATGTTAATAATTTTGCGGTTGGTGCGGCTATAGGTAGATTCAAAAATCTACTGTAGGCAACGTTTGTCTGTGTCAAATTGAGAACACGACTTTGAAGGAAAACATTAAAAACTTTTCACAAAATATGAAATCGTTACAGTTTTATAAATCATTAACATACTCTGACGTGCTATTGAAGCAATTTAACGGTAAATAAAAGAGCAAATTTTGATAAACCGTCGTAGTCCACACAGTAATTATATTATTGCAAATTTGAGCGATTTCAATGTTAATTATTAACGAATGGCCGCTGTTTTTCAAAAATTGCCAAACTGGGATGTACACATTTAATTAATGATGAACACTATAAATCAAAAATAATTTAAAGTCAGAGGGCTTTCCTGCGGATTTGAAATGAAGTTCACAAATACAGAACACTGTGGGAACTTTAAATATCTTAATCTACACACATTCAATTTTAGTGGGAGTGCTGTATCCTCAATAAAAAAAGCCAAATATGGAAGGAGCTTGAACTAATTTGTGACTAAATTATGCATGTCATATGAGGTTGCGCACTTGTATATTCCAGAAATAAAATTGAAGCATATTTAAATAATGATTTCAAATGGTATTCATTAATATTTACGTGTCAAATGTTGACCAACTTGCGAAGTTTGTACGATCAGACGTATTACAATTAGAGTAATGGAAGATTGCAATTTATATGCATATCCAATATCAAATGATGAGTGCACATCTGCAATTACGTAACATATTATTGTAATCCATCACGTAAGTTTGTCAGATATCGCTTGTAAGATTGTTGTTAAACAAAATTAAATAAATTATTTATCAATTTATAATGTGACACAGATTAACATTTTGCAGACTGTCTAATGCCGGAAAAATTACATTTTCCTAAATTGTGCCTCAATTTTAGGTGATGCATTTAAATGATTTTAACTTAATATACGCCAGACTCTATCACGATTTCGAATATAACCATATTTAGTACAACGACAGATGAGGTGATCGCTTATAATAAATGATTCTGGTATCCACCAAAATTTTCTTTTATATTATCTCAAATAAATCACGCCTTTAATTAAATATCTGAACATTAATGATAGTTCTGAATATAATACAATCCAGGTTGCAGAAAATCATGTACCACTATTCACATTATACAATCAGATCAAACGATTGAATATTAATAAATAGATCGTTTGAATTATGAGGCATAAAATCATAATTAAAAAGACCCTTTGTAAACAAACTGGCTTTGTAGACTGTTAATTATCAAACAAAATGTCATTTAAAGATAGCTCTTATCGCTAAGTATTGTAAGTTGAAAAATAATATTAATTAAAGTGATAAGTAAATATACTTAATTTAGTTCATTATCATATCGAATGTTTATTTATTTTTCCATTAAAAAATGGATCTTCGATCTCAATGAGTAGGGTTTAGCAGAGATGTTAAATGAAGGTTTAATAGAATTTTAAATTACTCTCCAATTATAAATATTGTTGCGTATTAACAGTTTGTGGAAATTCATCTTTGATCATACACTTACTGACTTTATCAGGAGATAGGACATGTAAGATGTAATTACTATAACACAAAACATCGAATTCTAATATACGGTTCTAGATGTTTCATATACAATATCAATGCTAATAGTAAGTATATAAATAGCACGATTTCCTGTTGATTATGAACATCCTATAGAATCAATGTTAGGCGAATGTTTGTTAAAATGATTGATATAACTTTTAAAATTCAAACTTCCATGACGTAGCTGTTCCTAAACTAAAATGGTGAAAAATCGTTAAATAATAAAGTCTTGAATCAGCGAACCCATTAATTCTTATTCTAATTACTTGGATGATAATACATATTCATTCATTTAAGCTAACTGAAGTTCAAGTTTCACAGAATATCTTCTAAAATATGTTTCGTCGATTGGTTATTCGCTAATATTTAAAATTAATAGATTTTATCATATCCTTGCCAAATGACTAATATTATAGTATTATTTTTCTGAATATAATTGATAAATTTATTAAATTTGATGATTCTTAGGCTAGTATAAGTGAAGAATTTGCAAATATAACATAAATCTAAGCACTCATATGAAATTCATCCAAAATCTCATAAAATATTCTTGTGATGGATAGACAGTTGTCTCGAACTGTAGATTCGAGAATAGATTACGCGAATAAGAAACGTAAACCAGACTTTTTCACTAATTATTTATTCGCATTAATCCCGTAGACTCTTGCTTAATGAATTGTTTTTTAGTTTGGGAGGCCTCGGTATTATTGATTAAGTGTCCGATATCGCAAAGATTATTATCATAGTGTGCGATTGGAGCACTATTTTTGTGATATCAGTAATCTTCGGAAGTTTTCATGATTGTCTGGTAGGGGGATCGTTTAAGTTATTTTTGAAGACAATGTACCAGTTAATGGAATTGCCGCTTCCTTGTCTGATGCGCCAGTGCTGGTAGATAAAATTTTGGCTAAATAGAACCGATTCTTTCTTAATTTTCTCTTCATTTTTATGCCTCACCTGAAAAAAGTGCAAGTTCGTTGGTTTATAAAATTGACCCAGGTTATACTGTAAAGGCATTAATGACATTTAGCTAACGTCAATAAATTAACCCTGCTATTTGAAATGTGGAATTTAATCAATAATTGCTGAGCTCAGACACTTTCAGTTCTCGCCCACAATATCTGGTATCATATTAGCTGCATGTTTAGAAAAATAACAACTAAACCTGAAAAGTGTTCATTTTACAAAAGCAAAAAGAAACACACCACTTAACAATCTATTGCACCTTTTCGCACGGAAGTCGAATTTGAAATATTGAACATCAATTATTTTGAAGATAAATCTGTATCTTATATATATATATATATATATATATATATATATATATATATATATATATATATATATATATATATATATATATATACTTTTCTGATTAACACACAGTATTTATATTTAGGAAATTCATTCAAATAGAATGAATGTATATATCAGTCAGCATGTACGAAATATGTGATCTCATGTGCACATGTGTTTCGTACTTAATGTCGACTTATCTGTAGGAGCCGGTATTACGCTCTATAACCACTATTTAGTGGGACAGATGGACCGTACAATCTCCTATACGAAAGTCTATTCAAGTAGTCATTGAGTTAACTTCATATAAAATCTTTAGTAAGGCGACTTAAAGGCCATCTCACTATATAACATATATACCGAGACTGTAAAGGGTTCCAATATTCTGGTTACCGAGTCGGTACTTCGTACCAACACCATGGATTTAAACATGCTAAATTTCACCAAAATTGAGAATAACAACTACTCCTGAACATCTGTTATAACATAAAATCAATTTATTCTGGCCATGGTTGATATCAGTCATCACATTTCAGATATTGTTTATATCATTTAGTTAAATATACAATAGTTAGATACTTTTTGTTGCTAAAACCTAATGTATTTTGAAATTGTGTATGAGGTGGTGTGTACCTTGTTATAAATTACAAATAGGCCCAGCGATAAACAAAATCAGTAGAACGATAGGTAAGGCTTTGCACTGACTAGCGACTGACCATTAGGGATCCGGTAAGACTTTACCCAAAATATATTTAGTCAACAAATATATTTAGACTGTAATGGAGTTAACTTCAAATAAAGTCTTCGAAAAGGCGACTTCAAAGCCAACTCACTATATATAATGTATACGGAGCCTAGAAAGTGTTCCATGTACCATCTCGGAAAACAAAATGTTAAATAATTCTCTCAGCGTCGTGCAATTTTGATTATATTTCCACGATGCAGTTAGGCAATATACGGCTTATAAGCTTATGAATCAGTTTCTGGTTATTTATTCTGTACTGCAAAAGAAAGCTTTTCATTGTCACATCTGATTTTAAACAGGATTAAAGGATTTATTTCTTTCCAGAATTAGGGCACTCACAAAATTGATATTAATATAATCGTACAGTTCCTTAAGGGTAAAAAAGCGACCCCACTCTTTAATAATATTTATAATTTCCATTGCCTTCGAATAATACACATTACATATTAGGGAATAGAAAATATCTTTTAAAAAGTGGATAAAAGAAGGGAATGCAACACACACACTCATACACACACACACATATATATATATATATATTATATATATATATTTATATTATATATATATATATATGCATTATTTGAAAGAAGACAATCTCGTAAATTAGATGAAAGTAAATCGATTTGAATTAAAGTTTTATGCAAGTTCTGAAATAAGGCCGAAATGTCTGTATCGTCACGAATACTCTGCAATAATTTGAGAGCACGGAATTTCGCCCCAAGTGAAATTGTTTTTTAATGACTTGAATGAATTACACTTGAATAGTTGAAGATGACGATCTCTGGAATTGTTGACAAATTTAATTTTCAATCGTTGTAGTAAATGATTAATGTTTTATTATTAATATGTATAAATGCTTACACACACACACACACACACACACACATATATATATATATATATATATATATATATATATATATATATATATGGTCTAATGTTTTGTAAGAACCACAGTGGACTAAAATTTTGTTTGATTTTTATGTCGTACCGAAATTTTTCATAGTTAATTAGGACGTAATGGCGAAGTAGAAAGCAAATTCGTCATTCCAAAGATTGGTTTTATCCCTAATTTGACAGAAGCAAAAATTTAATTCGGAAAAATTAGAAGACGTTTCCCTTTTTATGAATATTGTTGTAATGTCTAGCGTTTATTTCATAAAAAATCACTATATGCATCGAAGACAGTTTGCAGTTTATCTATAAGCTTTATTTAGGATAGCTAAATATATCAAAATACCGAGTTTGTTTCAATAAAACATACTCTACAATACTTCCAGACAATAATTGTCTGTTGCCCAAACAATAAACACCAAAGTGTGACCATTTATACAAGCCATGTTTTCAATTCTTTGAGGCCGTAATTGTTATTATCCAACGAAGACTCAATTCATATGGTATTACTCAAACCAAAATACTCCATAGACATATAGATAATACTATTAAATAAGATCCTAATATGTCTCCCTTATGTGAACGTATTTAATTGGTAAATAAGACATTTCCAATCTCTTACTTAGCATAAATTAAATGCAACGCTCAATGATATTCTTGGCTACACTACTACAGTAATGATTTTGCTTTCGTGAATAACGTCCTTTAAAATTTAATGTTTCATTATTTAAATAATATGTTGATAGTTGAAGACATGATCAAAATGAATTTTAGGGAACGATGGCCTCGTTTCATAACAGGTTACTTGCGTCAAAGTCGAATGCACCAAGATGGGGTGACTTATGTTGATAATTTTTGACTATGGTAAGAAAAATACAGTTAATCGTACAATTATATGGTACCTAACAAAATCAATATTTACTTCCATTACGCAGAGTGATTTCATTGTACGAGCTTCAAGCCACAAAGTAGTATTTAAAGGGATTTAATGAATGGTGTCTGTGAAGTACTTAGTATAATTTGCAGTAATAATACACGCACAACATATTTTTATTGTTTGAAAAAATTGCGGAAATCTTTTCTCGAAAAGTATATTTATATTCATGGTTTAGAAAAGGGCCTTGATTTCCAGTTTCTTGCCTATGTGAAATACGTTATATATATATATATATATATATATATATATATATATATATACATATATTTATTTTTTATAGTAATAAATCAAAATATGAATAATTAAAAATGATTAAACAATTGAAATAAATATCGAGTGTTCAAAGTGTCGGCATGGTGGAACTTTGCTAGTAAAATTAATAATATTAACTTTTAAATAATGTTCAATTTTACATTTTTAATATTGCTTTCTTAAATGAAGACGGGAATCAATTATTGATCAGGTGGTCTGGTTAAAAATAGTTTTCTGCGAGACAGTGAATTCAATAAACAAGTTTATTTTTTCATTTTGCCATTTTGGCATGGAACATTTCAAAAGCGTCTTCCGAGGATTTTCATCGACAGAAGACTTATTACAACAAATATTTGATAATTATTAAGACAAAATTTATACTTTGTTGGAACGGCTTTATTTATACTTACCGTTCGGTATCTTAACCATAACTAAATTTTCATTAGATAAGCGTGCGTCTTATATGTCATAATGCATGTGTTTATCATAATATTGGGTTGAGTCTAAGACTGTTACTTGATCGTGTAGACTCATCTTAGGGAAATTATAGTGATGTCATATCAATTACTGACGATTTAATAGATAAGTTTGCACCGTGTGTATGTGCGTGTGTGCTTATGCTCTGTCATTTAGGACAAATAAATAAGCGTTTTATTACCTTTAATAAATTAAGTAAGCGTCGATAATTGCTTGGATGTTTCAAGATGCAAATCCGCCAAATGATAACAATTTACATTGTAAAGAAGAGCAATCATCAGTTACATGAACAGATGCATCTGCGATTTTGAAGGTCATCAGCAAACCAAAACGCAAGTATATATATATATATATATATATATATATATATATATATATATTGTAGAAAACAACAAAATTACATTAATAAATCTCCTAATATAGAAAGAATATTCTAATATTAAGTTAGATCGAACATTCGAATGTTAAGATCATCAGCTAGGTAATTTAATTGAATGATGTCATGATTACCGCGAAATATGATAACTGTTAAGGATCAAGGCCAGAGTGTTTGAATTTTCTGGAGTTAAAACTGTTCAGAAATGATTTTAATTCTCTATATTGGCGAACTTTAGTATACGTTGAAATCCATCGTTTTGATATCATGTACTGCCTTGGAAAATATAGTGTTAGTATCATGTACCTTTCCGTTACCATAATGTTGGTATCGAGTTCAGACAAAATAGCCACAATGACGGTACCTTTTAAAGACTCGGTATATATTATATATAGTTATTTAGCTTTTGAAGTCGCATTTTTGAAGACTTCATATAAAGTTATCTCAACTACTTCAGGTTTACATTTTAGTATATAAAATTGTACCGTTCCATTTTCCCACATTCCCCACCCAAATATAAAGTGGGTAAAGGGCGTAACGGATTTGCACGAGATTACAATTTCAGTTCATGCTGTATTTTGTTTATACCTTCTGGTTATATTTGAACTAATTTTTTACTAGGTGCGCAACACCTAATACACAATTGCATATATATATTTTCTCCGCCAAGAACAGTATCTAAGCTAACCTTATTGGCAAAAAGTTGAAGCAGAGACGATTGCAAAGATGCCATCATTATAATCATACCCGATACGATGATCCTCATTAACGTACATGAGTTCAACATCACACTCTAATCAGCTTGCACTTTTAACTTGATCTGTCATAAAAAAACTGAGCAATAATTTGAAATGAAACTTATCACTTTGAACAACCACATTATAGTCAAACGGCATTTGATCAACATAACGGTAACCATAAATATGGTGTTTATTTAATTTCCGATTCTAGTTATGCCATTTGAATCCCATAGGCTTTTACAGTCTCTAACGTCACGACTTATTAACCGGAAACCACAAATAAATCTGTATGAATAACACGCTTAGCAATTACTTGTACTGACATAACCGATGTTCCTGCACATTTTTCGATTTTATCAGTGAAATTCATTAGTGAATTTAATTATTTCTTTGAAATTCGATTCCGTCCAATAGTTTGAGTTGGCTTGTTATAGAAATTCGTTTTCATTTATAATTGGGGCACGGGAAAACACGTAAGAAATTCGTACATATATGACCACTGCGGTTTGCCAAATAATTATCGTTTCTTATTAAATTAGATCTTATTTTGCATAATTGTAACAGCTCAGGTATTTGTTATTTATTAGTTTTGCATATAAAATATCAGCCAGACATCCAGGATTATTCAATACTTCAATTTCCTTACGAAATTGGATTTACTTAAGCAGTTTTTCTTATCAAAGTATTTAGACAGGCAGAAGGGTGATTGTCTTTCGTAACGGTATTGTGTGTGCACTATTTTAGAAACGATATTTAAAAAATAATTTTATAAATTTTTGTATTTACCTAAAAGCTTATAGAATTCATTATAGAATTATTAATAGAATGAAAAGCAATTAACATTGTGGAATGTGAATCTTTGGCGTTTTGCTAGCAGAGATGATGTTAGAGTTTATGGGCTTACACAGGTAGTTGAATAAAAAACTATCTTATTGGAATTATACGTTTCTAGACTGGCAGTGTTTACGTTGAATAATTTGTTTTCATCTATGAAGCATTATTTATAGATTACGTCAATTAAATGCTATAAAATTTACCAAATGTATACAGTTGCAAATTTGTCAGTCACGAAATATTTATTAAATTTTGTTTACTACAAAAGTTTAATACACAATGAACCAAGAAATAAATTCTAATACATTTATGGAAAAAACTCACAAACTAATAAAACAGTGATGATAATAATGGATGGATATATTTGAATGGCCAAAGGTTAAATTGGAAAGAAATCAGAAAATTTTACTTCATTGAATTGAGTAAATTTTCTTTCGTATTTTGTAATAGGACGACATAGTAAAAAATCTAATTCAATAATTGATAAGATTAACGAAAAGAAATTTACATTCAAGTTTTTGTTTTCCGATTGTACATCTATTTATAATAGAGGAGAAATATGGAATTTATATATATATATATATATATATAATGTTATATATAAGTTTTGTCTCTCCTAAAGGTAAAATAGTTTAACATTTATGGTATACCAGCAAAACTAAAAAGTTATGCACTATCATATTTCTGCTTATAGTAAATTATGTAAAATAATTATTAATTGTGAGGAATACACAGTAATGGCTGGTACATTGTAAGTAGTATATCTGAACACGTATGAAAAAAATGTGATCTCAAATTTGCTAGCTTAAAATGTTTTAAAATTTCAGTAATTCTCAACTTTGGTTAACAAAACGAGTTTGCTAAATAAATTTAAAAAGTATAAAAAACTACCTAGAGTAGGATAAATTTGAATATAACAGTTAATGGTAAGTGTTGGTCTTTAAATATTTTTCAAATGCAGGTTCAGTAATGTTCTTTACGATAAATGTTATTTATATCAGTTTTAATGCATAAATGTGTGCGTATACGCAATTTGACTTGTTGTGGTCAGATTTCCGTAAAATATTGCTAACAGCGGATAGAATCACGAAGTTTCGTCCCCTTCTTCAACAATGGATTCCATTTCTTGATTCATCATACGCGCCTGTTGTAGTAAAATCATTTTCAGTTCATTTCTGTTAATTTTACCGTCGTTATTAACGTCCCACTGATCAAGAATGACACGCTTGAAAAAATCCATATCATTGCCGTCGTAGTCCTGCATGATAGAAAATTTAAAATTTAAATTTCATTAAATAAATCAGTATAAAATATACAGAAAATATTCACAATTTAATAATTAAATGTGGTGTTTTTAAAATCATAAGGAGCTTTTATAATATAGATTGTGTGGTCTAATGATTCCTCAATTTAGCAAAAATTTGGCTGATGTTTGATAGGCATAACTAAAAATTTTCGCAGACTTTTATTCTCCAGGCAGCAGAATACTAATAAATTAATGAAAAATGAAAGTAATTTATATGGTAAATAAATTAAATTGCTTAATATTTGCATCTGCTTACATTATATTAAATTGCACGCTTTAGAACTTTCGATTTTAGACCAAATTTCAAGGCCACTTATTAATATCATTTTAAACGGAATTCATTTATTCACACATTGTAAAACGACTTAGACGATAATTTAAAGAGAAAACTGGCAGTGCTCTACGAAGAGAGCATTTCGCTGTGAAACAACATTCTTTAGGTATTATTCAAGGTTGATAAGAAGAAGATGTTATATTTGATTTTGTTCTTTATAAAATGAAATTCAGCAAGAAGAAAGGCTGTTTGCATAAATTCAGATTTAAGTACTTAATGAAAATTGGGCGGTCTTATTATCCAATTGACGTCTCCTTCATAATTGCGAAAAGATTGGATGTCAATATATTTATTCAGATAAGTCTACTTGACATGACGGGTCCGACTTATGTAAATTTTGTTTCACTATTATATTATAAAAAGAGGTTAATAATGCGGAAACCCATTTCTTCATCTAAAAAAAAGTCGGCCAACATAAATTGTTTGATAAAGCGAAAAGAGGCTTATCTGTAATCATTATAGTACCATTTCTCTGTCCAAATTCTGAAACACACGAGAACCAGAATAATATTTTTTCTTTAAATCTGATTTGTGAAATTGAGATAAACAATAATCTATTATATTTAAACGGTTGCACAGCATAACAAAACTACAGTCAAATTTCGCATTGATAATTGTTTACCTTCAATTTTATCAACAAAGCACGACGAAAAACGGACTAACGATGCATTTAAAAGCAGAAAATCAATATGCGAGTCCTAATGCCCAATTGTAATGTAAATTAATTTGAAAGAACAAATTATATATATATGCTATATATATATATATATATATATATATATATTGTACATGGATAGATGTCGTCACGAAGGACGTTATTGAATGTGACTTAATTACTGATTGTTTATGCTCACTTATATGAGATAGGACTAAATATAGTAGAAAAGTGCATATATACTCCTTCATCTAGAACGGTTTTTTCCTATTTGGCACCAACAAAGTAGCTGCCAGTATTTATGCGGCAAGGATTCGAAATATGATGCAATTGGTTTAGTCTTGCAATCCATTTTCTTCGCGAATGAACGAAAAGCTAACCTAAAACAAAATTAGCGCATGACTTCAAATTGTGTGTAGAAAGCGCAAGGAGAGGCGCCTGGGATAGAGTCGCAGTCTCCGGATGAAATGAGTCCAGATTCGTAAGCTGTATTCAGCAATTTCAAGACAATTGATCAATGGTTCCCAATAAGGTTGAAATCGTTCTTCAGGAAGAATTTTCCTTGCTACCTAATACATTAATGAGTATATATTCGCAGTATAAGCATAATCAAAAGTCTTACTATGAGACACCAAATTATTATAATTTCTCCATGTAATATGATGTCTCTCATATAATAACAGATCGGGGGTAATTATTTTTACTTTTAGGAATTAAGAGTTTCCAAATATGTTCCACTTCACGTAAAGTTTGATCTGAATGTAAAAGAAGTTTTATGCCTTAAAATTTGGTTCATTAAGCCGCACAGATGGCACATTGGATAGAGTAACAGACTCTGAAGCAAATATGGCCAAATTCCTATCCCATTCATGGCAAATTCTGAACAGTTCTTCAATAGTTTCCACTAAGGATGAAACCGGTCTACTGGATGAATTGCCTTTGATAACTGATACAATATTGTGTTTATACTAATAATAGACATTAAATCAAAATCCTTTTACTCGACTTGAAATCAATATAAGTTTACCAAGTAGCAGAGTGACTGTTGTATAATGACACTTTGGGTTTGGTTAGGTAAAACCTTAATTATTAAGAGATTCTAAGCAGGTTCTGCCTGAACGTAAATCTAACCTTAAAACGTAAGTTGGTATATGACATAAAACAGTGTGTTATATGCACAAGGGTAGCACAATGGATAGATTCTCAGACACCGAAGCGTATGCGTCCAGGTTTGAGTCTCGTCTGAGGAAAATTCTGGACACTAATGGAAAAATTCTCAATAAGGCAGAACGCGTTCTACTGGTGGAACGTTTAATTTCCCTAAAAAATATTTATAAATTTATGTATACAAATAGCAATAGTATTACTGAGGCGGCAATTTTAATTTTCATATGGTTCAAAAAATCAACTTTAAGTGAATATGCATTTTTTGTATCAAATAAAATATTTGACGCGTCCTCACTATTAAGGATATTTACATGATCTTTGTTATACAATGATAATTCAATTTATGCCAATTATTATGAAATACAGGACCTTATATGGCTTTGGATATACATGAGATGAGTTCATTAGACATATTTTTTATTCAAATGCAATCTATTATATAACGCATTGAATAAAAACCATTTCCTCTTCACCAAACCGCAATTTCACTGTAATATCTAATACATTACATAGACAATTCGGAAAATTTGTGTTCGTTTAAAAGTATACTTTGTGCAACAACAATTAATAAGCAATAAAATCAAAATCAACGACACAAAACACATGTATTTTACAAGTTTGTATTCAATGCAAGTAGAAATCAATTTTATATGAAGGAAATCTGATGCAAACAACTGATTTTGCAATACGCATGTCCTTTACATTAAAAAATTTGAACAGCACCTGGAATACCACTTGAATTGGAGCGTTATTTCGTAAAAAATGTATTTTTAAGGAAAATGACTTACTATTGCAAATTGGGTTTAGTATTACGTTTTGTATAATATATATACGTTTATTCAAAATTAATTCTCATTGACTTTCTAAATTCATTTTAAAGGGGACCAGATTTTGCAATTTTATTAAAATTTGTATAGAATATCATGGTCCCTATTTAACTGTTTTGAATAGAAATGTTTTATACCTGAATTATGCATAAATAAACAAACGATTCATCAAATGACATTGCTCATAACATGGTTTATATTTTTTACGCGTTTTTTTAAAACTTCATCAAATAATGCATACCCATCAAATAAAAGAAAAATTAAAATGAAATATTATAAATAGACTTTTCTTCCTTTATTCGTGCTTTTTTCAAATATCTTTTTGTTTGTTAATCCCAAACTAGTTTGGAAATACCGCTTTGTATTAATCAACACATACAAAAAATGACAAAAGAAATTAATATATATTAGTAGCGACAAAAATAGTTTAGACTTATAAACAATAGTAATCCGATGCAAGAAAGACGAGTGTACTGTGTTTCGCATAAGTCTTTTATATAAAATAAGCAAATGGAGAATAGGCCAATCAATTCTGTTATTGTTTTTTAAATTAATTTTCGTTAAGTTTATCGAAAACGCCTGTTTCGCCGACTGTAATTAAATCTGATAAATTAAAAGGGAATTTATTGAGTTGAATGAACATCTATTAATACGATTTCAGCAGATGGTAGTTTACTGGACAACAAATTTGCGATGAACAATTATTCAATTAATCAGAAGTTTCCAGGTTTACTCGAAGGGAAATACAAAATTTGTGCATCAATTCAACATTATGCAATATCTGAACTAATGGAAAATTTTTTATAGACTCAAATTTAGCGTTACCGTTAAATAGATATGATGAAACATTAAAATAAATAATATGTTATTTGTATTTAATCGTGGAGCATAATTTAAGAGTCCGTATTTTTTATATTGCACGTTGTCTACGCGCATTGTCTATTTGAGATAAGTAATCAGGACAAACTCTCATTATCAAAGTGAAAATAACTGAAGTTGAGAGCAAGTGTACATGTTTTAACATGTCAATTTTCTGGTTTAATGTGTTTAGTCAAAATTGCATAAAAAACAAGGAATAAATTTTAGTAACTGAGTAGTTGTTCAAAAAATAATATGAAAGTGGAATTTATGGTGTATACCTAAAGCAAAAACTGGTCAACAACAACTGTTACAACACACTATAATTCATTCAATGCACGGATTTAGTGCGCAGATGATGGGTTATTTGATTTCGGACCGAACCCTCGCAGATATATAAAACAGAGCCGCCACAATTCTAGCGATTATCGTCTCCAATATATAATAAAATAATTTAATAAAAAAATCACAAATTTAAAAGTTAACAAATGAAATCCTTCAACTGGAATAGTTTCTTTTTTATTAGGAAATCATCAGTGGTTTTCGGGACTGTCGCGATGGGGACACCAACACGGAATATTATTTTCAGTGTCTCAAAATTTTTAAATATTTTAATGAAACTGTGCATTCTAGGCAATTTTTATATAAACATCTGTCTCTCCGTCGGATGGATGCTCTTTGGTAGGGAAGGTTTTCTGTGATATTAGCTTGCTAGCATTTTTTAGCTTCTTCACTAAACAACGCGGGAAATGCCCACATATGCAACACCTTTTGTAAAAATCGCTGAATGCCAGTTCATGTGTCAATTTCCATCTCAATATTCAAATTTTATCACATTGACTGGCATTACTTGCACGATACTAATTTTTCAGAAAAATGAAACATTTAGTGCTACAAATAAGTTTATGGAACATTATACATGTAACAGTAGCGTTTAAACTCAACTTTCTCAGCTGATTTACTTAAGAATAGATGCCGAAGTAATTTTTAAGTCGAAAGATTATCCAGGCAGAAAGTACACAAAATGCATATCAAAATAATAGTTTAGAAAGTTTAATAAAATGGAGGATTTACGAAATCTCGGAGCGGCCTTGAAATGCTTGATGGTAATGACAGTGCTCGAATCGAATTTTTTGTTCCCATAGAACTGTACTGCGCCTATAAAGGAAGCATGCTCGCCTAGTTAACCTTAATCAAATTTGTAAAGCGTTTTTTTGGCAAAGCTCAATTTTAAAAGACAAAACGCTTTTAATAATAAACGTACATTCAACAACAGTTTATTCTTGCACACACCTCGTTGGTATGTACTTCAAAAATATTTAGTAATATATTCTACTGTACCCACCTAAAAATGTCTGTTTACACGCACAACTCAAGGTGTAGATAATGTTGGATTTTCGAAGGAAAAACGCAATTTATCCTATAAGCACTACATTACCTCGTCAACTTCTTTCTTTTTGGTGATTATACTTCGTTTTCTTATCAAATGCACAAGCATTGTAAACGTGTTTTATTATAACAAAAGGTTTATACTTATCTCTAAAATCAGGTAATATGTGAATTACGCATAGCATCCAAATAATTTTGCACACAGTCACGCGAACATATACACAATGTCCGAAAGTATAAATTCTTAATCAAATCTTTGTTGCATTGCTATAGGTGGTAATTATAAAAAGTGAAGATTTCGTTACCCAAGTTTTCTTATGGAAGACTTAAAATGAAAATTAAATTTAAAAAGCAAAAATGTCATTTGGAATATTCAAAGATAATTTTCTTTGCTTACCTAGAGAATATATAAGTTCAAATTGCTAATTTTGTAATGGATTTTTAACGGACGGTGTTATTCCATACAAATTAAAGTGAGAGGAATTGTTCGATTACCTGAAGTCAATATACAAAATTCTGCATAATATTATAGGTTAATTTCTCGGCTAGATTCAATATAGCACTAAATTAAACGCGAAAGCGGTGTTTATTCACCCGAAGCACAAATATGATGAGAAATTGAAGCGCATAAACACTCGACTGCGTTCAACGTTGGCATTCCATTTATTTGCAGCTGAACTAGTTTTAATTACATTCATGTTCAAACTTTGCTCTGCTCTGTATGAAATAAAAAATAATGTGCATCTAAATAGGTCAACAATTGGGTGTGGGCCTTTGGACAATACTACTTAGGTAGATGCATTGCCGATGTAATTCTCACCTGTTGGAGCACATAACAACCTGATATGTGCAAAATGAGATTGGTGTTGCACCTACGTTTAAAACAGAACATGCTTCGTCCCGTGCAAATACGACATGCTGAAAAACGCTCTCAGTTTTGTTTAAGGCAAGGTGTACGAACATGCATCTTTATTTAGAGGCGATCGCCATAAATATACGTAGTCAAGAACTTTTCAATAAACGAAAATTTTTTCCGTTTACTGGCAAAACCATGGGACTTTCTAATTCTAATAGGAAACTATTCAAACTTTCTGTCTTGGTTAACCCTGATTAATTTTTATACTTCATATATGAACATTTTTTTATATTTAAACAGGACACTTTATATTTCTTTTCATTGGCAAATCAATTGAGATGATGGTGCAATGTCGTTACACTTTCATATAGAACGTGTATAAATAAATAATGTGACGAATTAAATGTTTGATTTGCCTAAGAAATACGTATACATAAGGTTACACTTTAACAATAAATGATTGCGTGGGTGTTGATAACGATTATTTAATTTAAGTTCTCGAATATGATATACAAACCAGTGCCAGTGTATCTAACTTGTCGCACAATATAGTATAGAATTATTGTAGCCGATATTTACAGTCAAGTACAATGTATGCCAGACTACTAGAGGAGAGAGCCACATATCTTATTTTGCGCGAATTATGTATGCATTATCGTTTTGATCTCGTTAGTCAGTTTTATGTCTTGGTCTGGTGATGAGAATGGAAGATCTATACTCGGCAATACAGTGAGTGACTGAAGTTTTGCAGTGTTGTGCGACTGGTTAGATACAATGGGATTGGTGCTTATCTTATAGACGGAAACTTGGTAAAAAATCTTTTATAAACACTCATTCAGTCAGGGATTATTGAATTGTATGTATAATTTTAAACTACATATATAATTTAAAAGAACAACAAACCAAACAGGAAAAAATAGAGAGAAAAAGGAAACCACACATTGAAGCATTTGTTATGCAAAAATAAATTAATGTGCAAAACCCTTTCTAACTAATCCAAATTAAAATTCAATACACGACTGTTGTAGAATATGCATTTCATTTTAGAGGTCTAGAATTTCTACTGTAATAAATTTTTATACAAGAATTTTTTCGAAATTAGATTTATGAGCATAATAATGCAAATTGCAAACAGATTTTCTTATCTAAATTTCACTTATAAAAAATATAACAAAAGAAACAAGTTGAATTTTTAGTTTAATAACTAACAAATTGCTATTCAAATAAACAAATAAAGTAATAAAAACCTAACTGAAAATATTAAATAATTGACGAAATATCTAATTAAGTATCAGTGCCCTCGAAAACGTCATTCACAGAAGCGTGCATCATAGGAATGACCTACAAGGTTACGCTAATATTTGAGTGTATTTGACGCAAAATGTTGCTAATATAAATGGCATGGGATTCATTCTCTCTTCTGCGATGGATTTTCATACCTGATCTATATCTTGACCAACAGAAGCTTTTTCCCAATTCCACGATTTATTTGAGAACTTCAAGTATCCATTTCCGTGTACCTTCATCAGTCCAGAGTTCATAATAAGAAATTTAGGCGGGCTAATCTATAAAGTGTGAAATATCATTTTGATCGCTTCCATTGTACTTTTGAATGCCTAATTTCATGAAGACTGCTGACGTTTCAATAGATAGACGTGCGTTAGGTGTGTGGGTACGTATGTCCTTCTGAATTAATTATTTATTGAAATAATATAAAATAAACATGCCAATTCATCTAAGCTAAATAGCGAGAGAATTTTATCTTAAACATATTAAAGTTTTGACCGCATAATTTTAGCAGTTTAATTAAGAGCCTGGCCAGATACAATCTAAGAAGGAAAGATAACAAATAACTAGCTAGCATAATGTTCCACTTACTTATTAAATAACTAAAGAAGTAATTATGGATCTAATTAACTAACTAAATAACCAACTTAATAACGAAATAACTAACTAACTAACTAAAGAACTTGTCAAATAACTGACTAACTAACGAACTAACTAACTAACTAACTAACTAACTAACTAACTAACTAACTAACTAACTAACTAACTAACTAACTAACTAACTAACTAACTAACAAACTAACAAACTAAGTAACTAACTAACTAACTAACTAACTAACTAACTAACTAACTAACTAACTAACTAACTAACTAACTAACTAACTAACTAACTAACTAACTAACTAACTAACTAACTAACTAACTAACTAACTAACTAACTAACTAACTAACTAACTAACTAACTAACTAACTAACTAACTAACTAACTAACTAACTAACTAACTAACTAACTAACTAACTAAATAACTAACTAAATAACTAACTAACTAAATAACTAACTAACTAACTAACTAACTATCTATCTAACCAACTAACTTACTAACAAAATAATAAACTAACTAACTAACTAACTAACAACTAACTAACTAACTAACTAAAAAATTTACCAACTAACTTACTAACTGACTAACTAACTAAGTAACTAACTAAAAAACGAAACAAATAACTAACTAACTAACCAACCAACCTACTACATAGCAAGTAACTAGATAACCAACCAAATAAATAACTAGCTGACTAACTAGCTAACTAGCTAGCTAATTATCTAACTAGATTACTAACTAATTAGCTAAATAATAAAATAACTAACTAACTAAGCAAATACCACATAAATTTACTAATTAAATAATTAATAACTAACTTATTATCTAATTACTTAATTTACTAACTAATTAAGTATTTAACTAACTAACCAATGATCTTACCAACTGACAAACTAACTAACTAACTAACCAACTTACTAACCTACAGACTTTCAAACAAACTAAAAAACTAAATAAATAACTAACTAACAAATAACTAAATAATTGACTAACTAACCAACTAATTGAATAATTAGATAATAAACTAATTAATTATCTACTCTATTACTAACTTACTAACTAAGAGTACGAACTTAACGACTAACCATCTTCCTAATGTGCTTGACATATTTGAGTCCAAAGATATTTAAATAAGAAAAAAATTATGATCATGAAATTATAAAACCATTTATTATGGGGGGCGATAAATTAAATATTTCATTTTGTAATTATAATTAATGCATTATTAACATACTCATTACCAACTTTGCTTGTGACCAATACCCTGTGTTTCTGACTAATTGCTCATAAATAAAAATGCATTATTTGTGGAAAAAATATTTTAAAATAATTTTTGACTAACCTAAGCTAATTTATATATCTCATGGGTTTTCATACGCGTTATTCATTGCGTATCATATGTGCATCCTTTTTTAAAATATTTGATACACTTCATATTAAATTTCCAATTGAATACACTTTTCCTCGAATCCTATGTAATAATAAAGAACATAATTCAATGAAGATTCTTTTTAGCTAATCGTTCAATTTACAGTCTAAACATATTTTGTAGGACATTATGCTAATTAGCGCAGTGTTATTGCATTCATGCTAGTGTACGTGCATGAGTAAATGCTTCCCAAAGTCTAAAACTTTTTGCATTGACGCGAGAATAAAGAAACAACTCAAATAATTTACTGTATCGTATGTCATAATCCTGCCATAGCATTATCTAATAAAAAGAATATCTATATATTTATTACTTACTTCATGAATGTTATTGAGGCATAAAATCCTAAGTGTCAATGCTTCAGATATGCATTGTGCTCAAATCGGCATAGCAGAAGAAGCTGAACTGACGCTAAAATGAACTTAGTTAATTAGTTTAATTTATTCAATTTTCCTTTCCCGTTTTTTTCGTATTTATACAAATTCTTAATCTATGAACGCACTTATTGAACTGGTGCTGATAACATTTCTGGGAAACAGATTTGAGAACATGATATAAACGCCATTCCTACTTTGTAACCAGTAGGACAACATAGGGAATCCACGGCCATTCACACACACTAATGCGTTACAACCATCTATGGTATGCAGATTTTGCCTTAGTAGTCTCACTTTTATTGTTGAAAAATATTTTGTTGGCTGCACAACAATTATGCAACCTTCCCCATATTAACAAAATTTGCTTTATTGTTTTAAAAAAATGCATGACTTAGATCTTATTCGTTTTTTGCAAACCAATAAACTATTTTTACGGCGCTGATTAATATTCGTAAATTACTAGAGTTGGACGCAGAACGGCAATAGATTTGAGAAATGCATTTAATTAATTCATTTCCAATCAAATACAATGTATGCGAAACCGTTAGAGGAGACAGCTGCATATCTAATTTTGTTTTCCGTTTATGTGCATTTCGGCTTGATCTTCGCTTGCAAGTTTGTCGTCGTACTCTGATGATGATCATGGAAATTCGAAACGCGTCAGCGCTTTGCGACTGGTGGTAGTTTTTCTGTTGTTCGACGACTGGTTAAATTAAATGGAATTAGTGTTTACTTCAAGCTCGCAAACTTAATTTAAAGAATTGTTACCAACACCCGTGTAAATAATTAATGTTTAATCTATTAATTTATTTTTAAAATGATTCCATGGCATCAAATACTGACGAGAAGTATAATTTAAAGGCTTTTTAAGTTAACAATATACATAAATACTAATAGTTTACTTTGTGGAAAACGAATAATTATAAGTAGCTTTTAATTTCAACTTTCTCACATGAAATATACAAGAACCATGGCACAATAGGAATGTAAATATTTAGCACAGTGACACAAAACCAGTTTGAAAGTTGTTTAGATTTTACAATAAAAATTGATTAACGCCTTACCCAATTTCCAACATGTCATAATTATTTGGCTCCTAATAAATTAGGTTAAGAAAACCATCAGATTACACTCTTCCTTCACATTATCCATGCCTGATCTAGTGGAATGCATGTATTGTTTAAGGAAACGCACAAATATACACAGACATTATTTTCACCAGATATGTTGCGTAAAAATGCCATTTTTAACGGTACTGATTTCTTTGTCATTTCCTCGTTTTGAAATTAACAAACAAATTTATTGCATTTGGAGAATGTGTTTAAAAAATGATAAGATACTTGCAAAATTTCAGCCTAGCAATACTGAATCATCTTATTTTATTTATGACAATCTTGTGCGTAGACTAAATTAAACAAAGTTATGTTTCTCGAACAAACAGATTAGATAGCTTTCATATTTTACGAAGATGGATTCGAAAGTAGATCTAAGATATTAGCTAAAATGACATAAATAATAAAAATTATATAATAAGATATAGCCTTAAGAATAATCAGGAACCTCTGTGACTATATCGAATGATTTAAAATCATGACATTCGTTTCTTCATTTACCTCAGCCGAAAATTTAAAAATTTCAAATTTGGTAACAAACAATTTATCTCACGATGTCGAATTTGCCTTGATAGCCTTCCAGCAGCCTAAAAATGCGTTTTTTGTATGAGTTCTATGAGTATGAACAATTTTATCGTATTGTAATTGAATGAAGACTCCAAATTCTCCTAAACATTTCAAAGTTTGATTTTGAGTCATTTCATACGTAAATGAAAATACACTTAATACACAAATCTTATAGTGGATCTAATCAGGTATACCTTAGTAATCTAATATACAGAATTGATTAATGAAACTTCACGAAAACTCATATATGTGAAAGTAAGCTCCATTGTTACGGATTTTCCAGTTATATATATATGTTGCATATCCCGGTTGTTTTAGTTCTTTTTCCATGTAAAAATTAAAAGTCCAATATCTACCACATATCATTTTGCGAAATTTGTGATTTATGGATGGATATATTAAATTTTAACTGCAAAATCTTGTGCAACCGAAAATAGTTGTACAGCAAATGTATTTCCGCATTGCAAAGCCTAGGCCACAAAACAGATCCGAAAAGCGGAATTCTATGAACAAAAATAGTTGAAGATATTTCTTTAAAATCATAAAAAAGATATAGCAATAGTGTTGCGCAAAAAAACATGCCATAGTTAATCTGAAAGACCTACAAAAAATTTAATTTAATATTTCGCAAATAAAGCAATGCGGTTGAAATTTAACCAAAGGACTATATACAGGAGTTCTGAACTTAGAAAAGACTGCACTGACACGAGTTCATGTAAGAAAAGTGCCAAACACCAATGAATTAATAACTTTATCTTTACATCCCCTGCTGAATGTCAACACATTGTAAAACTTTCTGTCATCGGTAGTTCTAATTTTAACTTATTCAGAAAAAGAAGCTGCTTTTGGACAATTTTTATTTTGAAGGCTGATCAATGACCAAGGCGTACAATCTGGCTGTGTTACAGATAGAACATCACCGAATCAGTAAACAATGCTGTCCTAATAGTCATGTAGACGATAATCCGTCATACTGCAGTAGGGAGAGGATTTCAGTCTTTTAACAATAATGAAATTATTTGCAAATAGGATTTTATAAATATTCATATTTCGACTATCTTCCAACGAAGTTGATTAATCAAACTCAATTCTGTTTTGTTTACAACCCGTGGTAAAGGTGCATGTATTTGAATGCATCGCTGTGTTTGTGTTCATTAACAAATAATAAAGCTGCTAACTAATTATTTTTCAAAATATGTCTACATTATTTGTTTTTCTTATTGTCCTTTGTAAACTATTGACCTAACTTAATCCCTGCATGGTTCCTATTAATAGACATAATAAGTAAAAAGCAAACTAAGTATGCATAAATATGAAAAATGAAAAAGGCTTTTTTCCACGAAGTGCGTTGAAATTGTTGCAAATTATATAAACATGTGTCTAAATATTCTGTTTCGTCTTATCAATTAATCAAAAGTATAAAACAAGATAACATTTATTCTAATTTTGCAAATAAACAGCATAGGAAGATAGAAATAAGAAAGGCCTTCTCTACATTCCCTATCGAACAAATTGTACTTTATAGGTTATTTCATTTTAAGCAATAATAGCATGTCGATATAAATTAAATTATTTATGTTGTGTAATTCTTTGCTGTATTTCACACCATAAAAAGGTAAATTCTAACAAATATTGTAAGGTATTAAGACAGCAGTTATGAAACAACCATCTTAACATCACATCCAATTTATTTCGAAGTTAGTATAAAATTGTGTTAGAAATAATTTTTCCATTAAATTTCTAGAAAAATTTCCTGTTTTAGACAAAGTCGCCAATTCAAAATATTGTAATTGTGCGTGTGGAACTATTTTGAATTTGCAAAAGAACATCTTCAATAACGACAGTTAATTAATTGAAAAGTTATTTTATTGTTATAAAAAGCAAAATTACATTATTAAAAACGTTTGTCTTCGGAAAATTTTTGGAAGACGGTGTCTTCATGATTGGCCAATTAGTCTACAGAGGCCCGGGTTATCCATGGCTGTTTCACTGTTAATATGACTCTTCAAAAATTGGGGCTCTTCATGAATGGCCACTTGCGGAATTTCTTTTCGAGTAACTTTAATAAACAATTTATTTTTTCATTAAACGCACTGGATAGATGGCGCTGAACTATGATAAGTTGCTGATTATTGATATAATAATAAATATGATGTTATCGGATGGGAAAAATTGTATCAGCGCAGCTGTTCTGTTTAGGAATTATTAATGGCTAATGCCCATCACGATAAAAGACAAAAATTATGTCGTGGCCCATATTTTAATAATAGTTTATCAATTTGAGATAGTACGAAATAACATCCGCCCATAAAAATATTACTATGACAACAACTATTTTTCAGAAAGTCAAACTTTTAGACCGGCAATAGGAAAATTAGAAAGATTGGCAAAATTAGAAAAAAAAATTATACTGATTCTCCAGACTTAGAGCATCTGATTTAATAAAGTGCTGGGAAAAATTTAATGATCAAATTATGAAGAAGGAATTCGATAGAATTTCCGATATTAAGTTAAAATTACCAAAGGATAAAATTCTTTAGAAGTTGTGTACAGTGTAACATAATATACTATTGAAAATAATGAACAAAAAACACTTGTCTATATAACATTCATTCACATAAGCTTTAGTGATATTCACAAAATGAGAAATGTTTCAAGGTGAAATCTAACTTAGGCATTCAACAGGTAGTTGACTTTCTTATTGGAAAAACTATTTAAACATATTTTTTGAGATTACAGTCTACGCCGATGTGACTCACAATATAGTCTAAATCCTATTGCCTGATAAGTAAAGTCATTTCTATTGAATTGTCTCAATTTAAATCATGGTAACAGGAAAAATTATAAGCTAAATATTGCTTAAATGATACGTTGTTCGCGACAACAAGTCCAAATAACGCTCTTTAATCGAAATCGACCGTATTTTATTACGTGTCAACAATTCGTGAAATGTGATGCACAGTGAAGAAGTATCACTTACGAAAATACATTGGTCTTTGTGGAAAGAAGACCAGGTAAATTTAACAGGAAGTTTATAGCCTGAATGATGAAGCGAGACATGCCTTGTAACTGGAGAGGTAATATCATCATTACACTGTATATAATTAAGCAAGAGAGTGATTGCAAAATTTGTGATAACAATAAATTTAATCGAGGTTGCGATCTTGATTTGTACACCTGACCCATTATTTACATTCATTTGTCAGTACAAACTGGGTATTGTATAGTATTGAAAATGCAATTCATCCTGTAGACCGGTTTCGTCATTAATGGGAACTCGTCGCGTGCAGTCCAAAATTTTCCGTGGACAAGGCTCGAACCAGGGAATATCCGCTTCTGAACCTGTTGCTCTAACCACTGAGCCACCCTGCCGTAATTAAACGGCAATTAATACGATAGACTGGTTTCGTCCTTATTTGGAACTAAAACACACATTATAGTTTAATCATCTGTTGCATGGTCTTGTGAGCAAATTCATAAATGACCGTCATCTGGCAAATCGATTAGAGTTTCACCCGTTTTTCAAAGTTGGGGATAACGTTATTGCTTGAACAACAGCAATGTTCCAGTTAATGCTTCAAATAAGACAGAAGACGGCTTGCTCATTATGACAATGAATACCTAAAAAACTCGGACAAATATAACTACAAATTATACTTGTTCTAAAAATGTAGTTAAAGGAAATAGAATATTTGCTTATTTGATTTCAGAAACATAAAATAATATAAGTGTAGTGATTATATTAAATGGGCAATGCCCAAAAATATAATTAAACAATCAATGATTGCTCGGGTGTTGGCAGCATAAAATATAAATTGCATATATAGATGAAATTATTTATACGTTGGAAAAGATCCTTCAGAAATATATGAAATTTTAAGCATAATAAGAGGATTATTTATATCTATATCTTAAGTGTAGACAAAACATTGCACGAAATGAAATTTAAAATTCATCTAGCAGCCCGGTTTTATTCTTAATGTGTATTGTTAAAGTTCTAGCCAGATTTTTTCGCGGATGGGATTCGAACCGGAGCACATTCGCATCAGAATCTGGTACAGTTCCAATGCACAACCGGTATCGATATATATATATATATATATATATATATATATATATATATATTCATTAAACTTATAAATATTCTTAATTCTATCATCAACACCTTCAGAAATAAAAATATTTGTAAGCAGACAGTTAATTATTTCAGAGCAAATACGTGGGCATTCCATTTGTCAAACCTTTTGCATCTTGCAATCATGAATGCATCGAAATAATGACAAAATATGATATATCAAACGCATATTGACTTGAAAAAAACCAAACTATTACATATTAGCAACAGTGTATTTAATGCTTCATCCCTGCTTATATTGATAATAGTATGTGTAACTTTTAAGGTAGACGAATCTCCACATTCTAAACCGATAATGTATTAAAAGGCATAGCTCATTACATAGAACAGTGTCTAGAAACCATCAAACACAGGAGGATCTGCAAAAATTAAAAAAACAGAATACAATTGTATTGAAGATCCAAAATTGAGTTATTCTCACAATTCTTAGTTTATACTGACATATGTAAGTAATTAATGGGTCAGGTGTTTATATCAAGACCGCAACCTTGATTATAATAATTGTTATCACCACCCGCGCAGCCAATGTTCGTTTAACATCAGGTACGGTTGTCGATCTATATTTTGATGAGAGTAGTGTCATTGTTAACATGTTTTCCATTTCTGCTTTATAGAAACGTTAAATCTCGATTCAGGATGCATTATTGATTTTAAATTCTAAAGTTTCTTTTTTGATATTCTATTTTATGCAATTATTTAGGTCTATAACAATTTTAAATAATTTCGCTTAATTTAATTAGCACCGAATATTATGAACAAATTATATGAAACTGGCACACAAGTAATATCACACTATATGTCATGAATAGTAAAATAAATTCTAATTGAATAAATTTGCTCTGTCGTCCACTTGTCTACTTGTGCTATGTCTATGAATGGTCCGAAAGCATTCAAAAGTTTTTATGTGAGAATAACTCAATTTTGGATCTTCAATACAATTGTATTCTGCTTTTTTAATTTGTGCAGATCCTCCTGTGTTTGATGGCTTCTAGACACAGTTCTACGTAATGAGCTATGCCTTTTAATACATTATCGGTTTAGAATATGGAGATTCGTCTACCTTACAAGTTACACATGCCATTATCAATATAGGCAGGGATGAAGCATTAAATAGACTGTTGCCAATATGTAATAGTTTGGTTTTCTTCAAGTCAATATGCGTTTGATATAAAATATGTTGTCATTATTTCGATGCATTCATGATTGAAAAATGCAATAGGTTTGACAAACGGAATGCCCATCTATTTGCTCTGAAATATTTAACTGTCTGTTTAGAAAAATTTTCGATTTCTGAAGGTATTGATGATAAGAATTAAAGAATATGTATAAAGATTAACTAATATATATATATATATATATATATATATATATATATATATATATATATATATATATATATACATATATATATATATATATATATATATATATATATATATATATATATAGTATGGTTATGTAATAATAAATTTATTTTTATATGTACAGAACACCATTTCTAGTTTTCCAGTCTTATTTGTAGCATGACTAATGCTTAGTCATTTTATTCTTATATGCTCGGAATATTATATTCCCTATATTTATGCTCGTAATCTTAGATTATGAATACTGCTTATTTAAGTACATTAGGTCATTTTTTGGTGAAGGTATTTTTTGCTTGTTTAAATTATTGTAAACATAATTAACAATTCTTTATCATCGAAAAATTTGATCAACACTAAGGAGGCTATTCGATTATAAAATGAGTACATTTTCAAAAGAATGATTGATGTTGTTATCATTTAAATAGGCGTTATTACACCATTGATCGAGAAATAATAGTTTAAACAGTTGGTGGCGTTATATATATATATATATATATATATATATATATATTTATATATATTGGAGTGAATAATCTTGGCATTATATTGAAAAAGCAATATGCAAACTACACTGCTCACTGTAAATAAATATTAAAATATATAAAATCGTTGGATGCTTAAATCATATTGTATACAAATGAATCTGTTTTCTGATAATTAATTATACTTCATTAAATTTTATGAATTCGGAACTTTCAATTATGTTATTGTAGTAAGAGACGACTTTAACAATTAACATAAATTCAGCTAATTAGTTCTGGTCATTGAACAAAATTTTAAGGATTTTGCTATTTATCATATGTTGTTATGTGCTCCAAACGAAGGCAAATAACATTTAGAAGATAGAATAAAATTCTTATAAGCTCAGGCTGAGATTTTATCTACTGATCATTAATTAGATAAGCATAAGCAGTACATTGAAAACAGAAATTTTTACACAACAGTTATGCATTAATTAATCAAAATTTCGCACTCGGATTTTTATTCAACATAAAGCGCAATAAATAACTTCAATTTATAAATATATTCATTTCAATTAAATGGTGTTACTGAATAATTTTCTAACGCAAAGTTATATTTATAAAGTTTCCGAATTGGATTTTCTGGTGTTGTACTGAAACTTGACTGTTATCATAAATTCAAATAAAGGGCATGCATATTACATTAGGCGCCAGACATTTACTTTGGTTTCGTTCGCATAAATTATATATAAGTTACTGTTTGTGCTTTATTGCCTGCGAGTTTCTCCCTTTCTCTATCTCTCTCTCACTCTCTCTCTCTCTCTCTCTCTCTCTCTCTCTCATATATATATATATATATATATATATATATATATATAAACCACTGAATAGCATCTGGATGTTCAAATATCAAAACATCTGAGAAAAACATCTTCATTTTTATTCTATCGATAATATCTAAATAAAGAAAAAAAACAATTTTTCTGTATTAAATTTTATTTTACCATTTAAATTGCCCTAAAACGAATTTTTTATTGGAGAGAAAACCTGTTTATAAAAGCTGTAAATTATCTTAGCAGTTGGTTTCAAGTGCTGTTGCTTCTAGCTGCGACTTAGTCAATAGTTTGTAGTCAGTATGAAATGCTTCAGGATGAGTGTATGCCAGAATGAGATATAAAAATACGCACTTTTATTATTTGGTCCTTTTAAAAAGCCAATTGACTAGGGTATTTCTGCAGTGCATATAATCAATAGGCAAATTTATACTCAGACGAATGCGAGATTTGAAACGAAATCTGTCAATGATTTTAAAAATACAATAAAAGGTATTCTCTACAATATTACCAATAAAGGTATTGATTAATGTGATTGTTAATTGAATAAAATAACTGATATAGAGTCGTTGTATTGGCACATTTCATAATATAACTAATCATGTTTGTTCGAATGTATGTCGTTAACCTTTAGACAAGATATATCTGGCAAGTTAGTGGACCGGATTATCGCCATAACTGATCTCGTAATCTATTCTTAAAATTTTTCAAAAGCAAATCAAAATAAAGCGAAAGAGAAATACAAGCTCTAGATAAGAAATATGACAGAAATGGTTCTTGTTATCTACAGCGGATCCAAGTGAGGAAAAAAAATCAGTTTTATAGCGAAGCAGGAGAGAGCCTGATACTAATCCAAAAAATTAATATGTGAACTTTTCGAGTCAATTTCAGTGTACGCGCGACCACTGGAGATGAGAGTTGCCAAACTAATATTTTTATACTTTTATTAAAATTGCGGTTAGATCCTCGCTAGTCGGTTTGACGTCGTGCTCTGATGATGAGCATGGAAGATCGAAACCCATCTGTACGTTTGATTGACGATAAATCTTCTATTTTGCTCGACTGGTTACATACAAAGAGATTGGTGGATGTATATCAAGCTCTTAAACTTATTTGAATACTTTTCTGTGTTGTTCATGGTAAGATTTTAAACATGTTTTATTTAATTATTACTTTGTTCTAATCAAGGTTGCGGTCTTGATATAAACACCTGACCCATTAATTATTTGCATATGTCAGTATAAACTAAGAATTGCATAGTGTAGTTTCGTCCTTATTGGGAACGAAACAGGTCTACTGGATGAATTGCTTTTTCTACACTATACAATTCTTAGTTTATACTGACATATTCAAGTAATTAATGGGTCGGGTGTTTATATCAAGACCACAACCTTGATTATAATAATTTTTATCACCACCCGCGCAACCAATGTTCATTTTATTAATTTGTTCGTCCAGAATGGGTTGGATAATGAGTCTTCAACAAATAGTTTAAAATTTAAAAGGAAAAATATAAAAGACATTAAGAAAGCGCTTATTTGGAAATGATAAAACAGAAATAATAAATATATAAATGGTGAAATTAACAAAGAATATCCGTTAAACAGAAAAAAATTATTTGTTTGTAGGCCATTATATTTGGGGTACACTTTTTTCTTAAATAACCACGAATGCTGCTTAAACGGTCAAAACGAATGCAGCTACACAACATATTTTCGATTTGCTCAATACAGAGATATTTTATTTTCATAATGAATTATAATCGTCAAATAAAATTAAAATTCTTTTTAAAAAACATTTAGGTTGCTGTGCTCCCCGACTACGACCCTGTTTATGAACCTCTTCCAATTTTGTCAACAACTGCTCAGCACATTATAAATATACACGTATTTTTGATTGAAATTGTTTAAGGATCTTCTCTCTTTTAGTGGCAGAAGTTAATTGGCTGTCACTATAATATCAATAATTTAAAAAATCGCACTTCGATTAATGTAGACAAAGAAATTCGGGAAAGTTGAATCAGAATCATGTATGATAGTTTGAGAAATTAATTTAGCGATTCTATTGCTTACCTACTTTGGGTGTTTGAAATTTTGATTTAATTTTGAATGTCATATAAAAATGTCAGTTGTTAATAAAAAACAGAAATGGCAAATGAATCGGTTTTTTTACTCACACCTTTAGCTAAATTATGTAAAAGGCACTGTTAATGTGTTTTAAACAACACATTTACAAATATAATAATAATTTAAAGAAACAAAAGATTAAATTCTGCATAAAATTAGAAGGCATTCGTTTAAAAAATAATTGAAAATAAAAGTCTGTTGCGAAAGAAATAGATTCTGCCACAATAAAAAGTTCTTCTGAAGTTAACTACATCTTATTTCTAGCTTTGTTAATAAAATTCATGATTATTTTCCGGTTAACTTGGATGTAATAGCGATCCTATTTTTTGACAAATTCGGATTATTATGTTGCTATAGCACCAGTGATGACCAATAACATTACCGTAAGGAATTTGAATAATACTATCCGCAATGCTACAAGTCATAAGTTTCCCATTTAAATATAAATAAGCGTAAAGGTGCTAATGAAAAGAACATTATGTATTTTAAAACTTGCTGTCAAAATTATGCTCGACGAAAGAAGAAAACGTAGAATTTTTACTGCGCAGAGTCCTCATAACTTATTCAATTACCATGAAGATTCAACATGGACACGTTTAATTTTAAATTTCCTTCCTGTTATTTAAACCTCAAATCTAAGAGGACGAAATAATTTTTGCTTTTATATATGAGATCTACATATTATCGTAGACCTGTAGACGTCAAAAACTGTTCCATATGTATGTGATGAACACTCAGTGTTTTAGGTCAAACAGGTATCGTGTCTCCCTTTCATCATATACCGATATTGGTATATGATGTATTAATGGTGTTCTAGATCTACCACTCCTCGTGTCTCTGTCTCGCATTGGAACAGGATGACATCTGCCCATTGATAGTTGAGGTATACAATTTAATATAAATCTGAAAGGGTTCAACAACTAGAACATAGTCATACCTGCACGACATAGGTATATGTTGCAAAAATGGTATTTTAGATTTAATAGTCTTTGCGCCTTCAATAATTCTCAACAAACGCCTTGTTCTGTATCGTGAAAATTAAAGTACACAAGGTATAGTAAATCTGTAGGCTTCAACACCTGAATATAACCGCTTAAAATCAACATTGGTCCACGAGGTGCACTTGACATTAAACAACTTGGAGTCTACGTGAGTTCTGCGCAAAACAGAATACCAAGCCTTATTTACATAAATAATTCTGAATATTCCGATTCTAACGAATTAAAGGATTCAACAACTCTGCCATAATAAAGTTTTACCGACGTGGGAATATTATATGTATTTGGATTTGTAGTTCGATCAGACCGTGTGTTTCTATTGCAGCTTCGATCGCGACAAACTTGCATCATTGATGCTTGAGGTAAATTCAATATAATAGAATTTCAGACCTGAATATTGCATCATAGCATTGTTTCACCGACATGGCTACATTATGAACACTTCGCGTTGTATATATGCAAGTCAACTTATCTCTGCAAAATTATGGCGCTGGACGAACTCCGTCCATTGAAGTTTAAGGTAAAGTTAATAAAGTGTACCATTAAAACGTTTCACAGACCTGAATGCAGGACGAATATTTTGCTTTATATATTCTCAAATTCACGTGTCTTAGTCACTTATTGGTGCACGAGATCTTCTGCCCATTAAAACTTGGAATAAACTAGGTACTGTAGATCTGTAGGCTTCAGCACCTGATTATGACCAAATGTTTTTGACATTGATATATAATGCACACTTGGAATTGTGGATCTACCAAACTTCATGTGTCTCTCGGATCCTGGAACACGAAATATTCTGTGCATTAACATTTGAGTCACACTTGATATTTTAGATTACTTTGTTAGACTCTTCGTAATTAATTCTGTTAAATTTTTGCCACTGTGTTTAGAATTTGACTATTAGCATATGATTTATAAAAATGAGATTGTCTTCTAGGATTTATTTAAAAATTCTCCACAACGCACATTAATTATTCCCCATCAACTTGATTCCATTATATATATATATATATATATATATATATATATATATATATATATATATATATATATATATATATGTGTGTGTGTGTGTAATAGTAACAAAATTATTAAAGCTGAAACGTTTACTTGCATGTTGATATCTGCTATGCTTAAGAACAGGAAACTATTAGAAATAAATCAAAGTTTGTTTGACGATGTGCTAATGACTAAACCCTTAAAATGTTTGCAGATATCTCCCAAAATACGCAAAATAAATGATAATTATACTACTACGAAATTTGCTTAAGACAAAATAATATGTATATAGGCGAAACCATGGATATAAATACTGAAATGCATATGGTGCATGCAAACAAATTGGCGATTTTTATTTCCTACTGTTTACGGCTAAATTTATGATAAATGCTAACTGGTATTTCAGATAGTAAACTGAAGTAACCATTGCATTATTTGTATTTAAATATGAACTGTGTAGAATATGCCAACTATGTTTATGGAAAGTAAAATAAAATTACGAATTATCCACATTATTTCTACGTATTTTCGGCTTTAATCCTCTTCAATTACGATTAGAGAACAAAACTGTTCCAACCGATTACAAGAGAATTTAATTTGGCACAGTTCACATACGCGATCAAGTTTTGGGCACTTTATGCGTAAACTAAATTTTGTGTCCTTAAAGCGTTAATGAAGTCGTATTAATTTAAAAACAAAACTAAAATCGGCGACTAAAAATTTATAGTTGAAGCTTAAGAAATCTACAATTAGATCAAATACTTAATGTGTTTCGCTTCTAAAGTGCATGATGCACAAATCTGCAGGCTCACTTATTTTGCATAATCTAATGGACTGATTGATGGGAATTTCGGATTTGTAAGCAAATAATTATATTCTCATTAGGTTAGGTGGATTGCCACGTTTTTCGTTGACCTTTCTAGCATATAAAACTGCCATGGCCTTAAGCGTCTTCTTTATAATCGTGACATAACCTTAGATAATTTTAAAGCCCCAGGACGTTTTACTTAGATGCGTACGTAAAGAACGGGATTTATTAACTGAGCAAAAATTAAGAAATGACGCATTCTGCAATTTGTTTCCACATTTTGCTTAAAAGGCATTCTCTATCTGTACAGGATCACAAGCATTGTTTGGTTTTAGTTTAAATTTTGGTAAATTGCTATTATTCACGTTAGAATTATTCGATTTTTGTAAATGAGCCGTTGTTTGAAGAAATAATTCACTATTTGAAATATTTGTAACTATTTGATGACAAATTTAGTGTTTTGTTTCTTATCAAATTGATAGCTAATTTACGTGTAAATGAATTATGTTTTTTTCATATGCTGAAAGAATATTAGTATTATACTCCTTTTGTTGATCATAAACTTTGAAAAAATTAGTTTTCACCGTGACAGAAAATGTTTTTTATTCATAAACTTAATATTTTCATATCAAATGAAAAATTATTGTGGTTATCTCGGACTAAATGTATTCCATGCTAGTATTTTATAAGAAGTGTCTCTGCGTTTAAGTGATAAATTTCGATCAGAATATTAGGAGCTAACCTATTCATACTTTTTTAATTGACGGATAATATACATTTTGCCCTACGCAATTAACAATTGCTTCATTAATATTCACAGAAAGGCCTCTAAGTATTCCGTATTGGAATGCCGATACAAAATATTTTCACATATATCCTTTTGAAATAAAAATTTTAATATTTTCTTAAAGAATTTTCACAAAATTATTTGTACACGTGCCGAATTACATAGCTTGTAGCAATTACGTAGCAGAAGTTTACGATACCAATAATCATGCAAATGTTAAATAATTAAAAGGGAATTATACAAATGTCATTGAAGAAAATTTATTTTTTAAAAGATGTCGAGTGAAACACGTATTGACTAAGAATTGATGGAGATAAGATATAACCCTTCACTTGTAATTTATTAAAACTAGCTTAACTACATCTAAATGAAAAAATGTAATAAACGGAATGATGCTCAAAATCTTATTCCATAAATATTTTCATTATAATTGTTTATTAAACATATTTCATTGTTAAATACTGTTTGTTGCGAAGAACTAATATATATGCAAGTATGTATTAGGTTTTCCGAACCTAGTAACAAATTAGTTCAGTTGTGACCAGAAGGATAAACGAAAGGCAGCATGAACGGAAAGTATAATCTCATGCACATTCGTTTCGTGCTAACTGGCGACTCATCATATAGTGGTTAAAGGGCGTAATACCGGCTCTTAATGATGAGTCGCCAGTAAGCACGAAACGAATGTGTAGGAGATTATACTTTTCGTTCATGCTGCCTTTGGTTTATCCTTCTGGTCACAGCTGAACTAATTTGTTACTAGGTTCGCAACACCTAACACATAATTGCATATTTCATTGTTGGTAATGAACAAAATAATACCACTGTTGAATAAACATTGAAATGTATCTTAAAGTTTATTGGCTTACATTTGTAAACTAAAAAAATATGTCATTGGAAATACTGAACAACAAATAAACTATGATTTGGATTGGTAAACTAATAAGCAAAACATAACATCCTTTTAATACTGAACAATTAGTTGCCGATATTTCTCTATAACTTGCGTTCAAACAATTTGCATCCGTGCAATGATATCGTTATAGAACCTTTCTTGCACAACAGAAAAACATGCATAATTTTATTTATAGTAATTTAAGCTAACAAGGTAGAACGATTAAGGCTTCGGCAGTTCATTCTATAATTAAGTGAATTTTCAATTAAGGTTTTTAATGATTTGGAATTTTGCATGATGCGAAAGCGTCAATTTCCTGTGAAGAGCTAGCGCTGCTTTAATGAACACTTGAGAATCAAAATCTTAAAATGTAAATTTCGACTGCAAATTGCATTGTAAAACTGTCATTTAAGCGGATTATTTTAACAGCCTCAAAACACGATTAATTATTTAAACTATAGGGATAATGAAAATTTGTCCGAGAAGTTCTCATATTTTAAATTAATATTTTCCCCATTATTTGAACATATCCAGAGCATAACGTCTATTTAACAATTTTGCACCCCATTTTATTAATTTTCTGTGCAGTTTGACCTGTGTGTTGGAATATCTTCGCAAAAACTCAAGAGCCCGGCCACTATGCCAAAATACCTCATTCAATAAAGTTACCATTAAAATATCTTGAGAACACGTAAATTATTACCAAGCTCTGATTTATTTTTCTGAATTCATAGATCCGAATAAATCGCGACAAGAATTCGGTATGTCATACATGCTGGTATCTGTCTAACAGAACATACTATAATTATTATAGCTTAGTGCCTAAAGAAGGAGACAGGGAACTTGTTTATACATGGGTCGGGTGCCTCATTAAGGGCCAAGAGTTAAAATGATGAATAACTGTTTATTTTGTACAAAATCTGAACTACACATAATAAAATGTTTAAAAATGTGAAATTTTAACTGCTATATAATCGTTTTAAAATAAAGTTTGCGAGATAAATACAAACACAAATCCCATTGTATTTAACTAGTTGTACATCATTGCAGATCTACCGCTAGTCACAGGTACTGAGCTAATTACCATATGTAGAGTTCAGACGACAAAGAAAAGTCTACTTAAGGATGACAAAATGAGAAATTTTGGTGCCTCATTCGTGTAAAATAACGTGGCCGCAATTAACCCACGCGTTATGCTCCAACAATTAATCTTTCATAGTACAGTAAACTTGGCTATAAATAAACGTTTGTCAGCTTGAGGAAAGCATCAATACAATTTCATCTAACGAATCGTACAGCATTGCATAACTAACTGAAGTCCGTGGACTTAGATGTAGCAGACTTTTACATTCAAGTACAATGTATGCAAGATTAAAAGGATGCAGAGTTGCATGTTTTAATTTCCATAAATAATATGTGCATTGAGATTTTATTTCGGTTACTCCATTGCCTGTCGTGCCCGGATGATGGTCCTGGAATTCGAAACAAGTGAGTATTTGTTAGTGACGGTAAATGTAGTGATGTAAATATTGTTCGACGGGTTAAATACAATTGGATCAGTGTTTATTGTTTAATTGTATTGTCTATATATATGTGTGTGGCGAAAACTACAATCAGTAAATGTTCGTGACAGCATAGAAATTGTGCAGCCGACATTTCCAGTCTAATACAATGTATGCGAGACTACTAGAGGTGCGAGCCGCATATCTTATTTTGCTTTCCATATATATGCAATGCGGTTTAATCCTCGATAGTCAGTTTGCCGTCGTACTCTGCTGATGATCATAGAAGGTCGAAACACGTCAGTGCGTTGCGACTGGCAGTAGTTTTGTTATGTAGTTCGACGACTGGTTAAATACAATGGGATTGGTGTTTACTTCAAGCTCGCAAAGTTGATTAAAAGAATTGTTTCCACCACTCGCGCAATCAATGGTAGTTAAGTTCTCCGATAATTTATAGGTTAAAATGTTCTCTTATTTTTAATCACTTTTTTGGCGAAGAGTTCAAAGCAACGACGAGGTTGCATTCACAGAAACAACACAATAGTATTAAGATATTTCTTGAATGATTGCGCTGTGCGAATGTCTTCTCTAGAGATTCTACGACTTGAATTCGGAAGTTGTCGCTTTGCACTATCAATTTTGCAAGGCTAACCTTGATCCCCATTTCCAAGTACGCATATGGTTCATCTTCTTAGTGGCTGAGTATAGTTTCGTCACTTACTTCTGAAGGCTTTCATCTCATTTATACTAACCACGAAGATTAGATCGTATATAATTTACAGTGGTTAGTATGAACATTGTTGTTGAAGCCTTAGGAGGAAAAAGGAGGAATCATCACATAGCCACCTCGAAGACGAACTCGATACGTTCTTAGAAATGGGGATCAATCGGATCATTGCGAAACTGATAAGGCAAAGCAACAACGCACAAATGTAACTTGTGTAATCTCTAAAAGCAATAGTAAAAAACATATCAAAATCATACAAACCAAACACAGATGATTAGAAAACAACCCATTAAATCATTATCAGTTCGTCTCCTTTATTCATATTTAAGGAGATAAACCCCAGTGCCTAAGTCGGCGCCGGTGTTGGATAACCGATTACACTGGTTGAAGATTCAATAGATGTTAGGTCTAGATCATGTGTGTTATCATCGTAAAAAATATTGTCAATTTAGCTTGTGGCAATGGCCACCTTTAAGACAAATAATGAACAAAGGGTCTTATCTAGGACAGACAGTATTTCAACAGAAATTCCTCGCAGAAGCGTCCGTATAAGAATGAAGCAGTCAGCCCAATGAGAAAAGCAGACTTAGAGCTGAAGTGAACATAAATTAATTAATGTGTAAATTTGTTTTATTAAATCGATGCTCGTTGTGCGAGCAAAATTCTATATATAATTGAGTAAAAATAAAGCATTTGTTGTACATTTAACATGGCTTCTGATGGGTTGGAAACGTTGATTCAGGCATTGACTTCTCAAATGAATAATTTAACTGCAGAATTAGGCATAATTAAGGCTCGTCTAGACGATACGCTAATAATAAATACGGAAGACATACAAGTACGTGGACCATCCAACATAGGTGGACAAAACAATGGCGACCGCGCCGAAGAGGAATCAGGAGGAAATATGCCGGCGTTTTCAGCCGAATCAACGAGTTATTTCAGACCGTCATCAGAGTTTAAGCTATGGCTAGAACTAAATGACGGTTACGAACCACCAAAAGTATATGGTGCTCCTCCAAAGAAATTAGCAGCAGCGACTCGTACAACCCAAGAAATGATAGAAGCCGGCGTTCTTGAACCGTGAACATCTGTTTTTCGTGCTCCGATGGTTTATGTTACGAAAAAGGATGGTTCGCTCCGACCAGCGGCTGATTTTAGGCAATTGAACTCAGTAACTAAACCGGACCCGTATCCCATGCCGGCTCGGCGTGATCTGTTCTTACAGCTATCGGGAGACAAATGGTTTGCCGTGCTTGATCTTAAACAGGGATTTTGGCAAATAGGCGTGCGGCCCGAAGACCGATGGAAGTTAGCGGTACAAGTACCCCAAGGTCATTTCCAATTCACCCGGGTACCATTTGGCCTTTAAAACGCACCGAAAGTGTTCCAAAGAATGATGGACTCGTTCGTGTCTGACTTAACGTGTACAACAGCTTACGTAGACGATGTTATTATATGGGCCACTACTGAACACGAATTACGTGTGAGGCTGCAGAAGATGTTGGCCAAAGCTGTAGAATGGCGATTAAATTTTAATCCAGAAAAGGTACAGATAGGTCAAGAAGTGCGGTTCTTGGGGCACTTAGTCTCAGCGGACGGATGCATGCCGTTAGATTCGAATGTACAACCTATCAGGGATTATCCGGTGCCTACCACTAGAAAACAATTGCGCCGGTTTATTGGTATGGTGAATTTCTATAGACCATACCTCGCAGGGATGGCGGTTACACAACAGCCTTTATCTCAGTTAACTAGTGCCAAGATACCATTTCGTTGGACGGAGGAGGCTCAACAAGCATTTGTGCTATGTAAGCAGAAATTAATAGATGCAACTATTTTGACTTTCCCGGTTGGTAATATGTCAATTGTTACAGACGCGTCAGATATTGGTATAGGAGCGGTGTTACAAGCTGACGGACGTCCTGCGCAATATATAAGTCGCACACTCACTAAGGCGAAACAGAACTATACAGTCACAGAAAAAGAATTACTAGCCGTACAATGGGCGCTGCGGAAGTTTAGATATTTTGTCATCGGGGGACACGTGGATGTCTTTAACGACCACAAAGCGCTAGTGCATTGGAGATCACTATGTATTGAGAAGAAACGTGTACATCGAGCCATTGAAGAACTAGAAGAGTACGATATATCAATTCATCATAGAGCAGGAATCGAGAATGCGGCAGCCGATGCGCTCAGCAGAATTTCCGCTGTGCGGGTTTCGCCGCTTATAAAAGTCTCTGAAGAACAGATAAGAGATGCTACATGTCAGGAAATAGTTAATCAATTAAAAAACGGCACAGGGGTGTCTGCACCATATAAAACGTTGAGTCTACAGAACGGCCTGTTGGTGCGGAAAGAAGGACAAACAGTGCAATGGTTTGTGCCAGAATCTATAAGAACAGAATTAATGGCCTTTTGGCATGAAACGTTAGGACATCCCGGCGCTGGGCGGCTCATTGAGACATTGCAGTCACGATTGTATTGGCCTGGCATGTCAAAAGAAATTCGTAGCTATTGTCAACAGTGCACTACATGCCAACGTTGTAAACCACAAAAACGAGAAAAAGTCACTCCGATTGCTTTCAATGCCACTGCACGGAACGAGTTTCTGCATATCGACCTGGTAGGTCCACTGCCGGTAGCTCGCGGCGGCCTGTCCTATGTGTTTTCCATGATCGATAAGTTTACCCGATGGGTCGAGTTTGTACCACTGAAGAAGATCACAACAGAAAAGATTATAACGTGCTTAGAAGAGCGATGGCTCAGTCGATTCGGTGCACCACAAGTTATTGTTACCGATCAAGGCGCACAGTTTGAGTCGAAAGAATTTAATCAGTGGTGCAAAGACCTTGACATAAAGCATTCCCGCACAGCCACTTATCACCCGCAAACCAATGCGACAGCTGAGCGCGCACATAGGACGATGAAAGAGGTACTGCGATGCTGGTGCCACGAGAGCCCGGGAACGTGGAGAGACAAATTACATTTGGTCGAGCGGGCCATGCGCTTTACTGTCTCAACAGCTACAGGATTCGCTCCAACGACCATGGTCTATGGAGGACACATAAGACTGCCAGGTGAACCGGTAATCCAAGGATCCCATGAGCGCTGCACCATAGCGGATATTCAGGAACGACTAAAACAGTTAACTGAATATGTAGGCGCCACACAGCGACAAGGCTATGCAAGGCAACCGACACGCACTCGCCTAAAGGTCGGCGACTATGTAATGGTAGCGAAGGTCGAGCCCATGGCACTGCAGGCTGTCAATGATGGGCCGTATCGCGTGGAGAGGGTGGACGCAGAGCACAATACTGTTTTTGTTAGCCTGCCCGATGGACCACGAGCTGTGGCACTGGATCGTTTAAGCAGAGTGCGAAAGCCGATTCCTGAGGGGGGAAGATGTGGCAATGGCCACCTTTAAGACAAATAATGAACAAAGGGTCTTATCTAGGGCAGACAGTATTTCAACAGAAATTCCTCGCAGAAGCGTCCCTATAAGAATGAAGCAGTCAGCCCAATGAGAAAAGCAGACTTAGAGCTGAAGTGAACATAAATTAATTAATGTGTAAATTTGTTTTATTAAATCGATGCTCGTTGTGCGAGCAAAATTCTATATATAATTGAGTAAAAATAAAGCATTTGTTGTACATTTAACATGGCTTCTGATGGGTTGGAAACGTTGATTCAGGCATTGACTTCTCAAATGAATAATTTAACTGCAGAATTAGACATAATTAAGGCTCGTCTAGACGATACGCTAATAATAAATACGGAAGACATCCAAGTACGTGGACCATCCAACATAGGTGGACAAAACATAGCTCTGTTATATAGATTATGCTTTTTACCAAATATTGTCATTTAATAAGAATTTACTGTTCATTTACCGGGGCAACTAATTCGTATATATACAATTTAACTAATAAATTAATTAACTGAGCGAGTGCTGGTAACAATTCTTTAATTAAAGTTTGAGAACTTGAAGTGAACACCAATCCCATTGTATTTGGCAATTCGTCGAACAACATAACAAGAATACCGCCAGTCCAACGCACTGACGCGTTTTGATCTTCCGTGATCATCATGAGAGTACGACGGCAAACTGCCTAGCGAGGATCAAACCGCATTGCATATATATGGAAAGCAAACTTCGATATTCATACCTAAATAAATATTCTTTAAACTATTTTTAAAGTGATATTATATCCCTAATACGTGGCACATATACTAAATCAAACTGTCGGAAAATATGCTAAATTTAGATTCTGTCGTTTTAATTATATTCTTAAACTTAGAATGAAGTGTATAACAGTTTGATACTGTTTGTGACAGAGAACTAATATATGAAATTGAGTATTACTGGTTGCGTACATAGTAAAAATTTGATCCAAATATGATCAGAAGGACAAACCAAAGACAGCATGAATGAAGAGTTTAAACTCCTGCACATGCGTTTCGTGCTTACTGTCCTTTCATCAGTCGGAGCCGGTATTACGCCCTTTACTCACTAAATATTTGTGTGATAAATATGGGAAAATAGGAAGGTACAATCTCCTATACCTAATGTGTAGACCTGCAATAGAAAAACTAACTCCATATGAAGTCTTCGACAAAGCAAATTCAAATCCAACTCCCAATTATATATATATATATATATATATATATATATATATATATATATATATATACTATGGTTCGACAAAATGCTTGTTGGGAATGAATGAACGAATATGTATATATATATATATATATAACGAGTCTGTAAAGGGTACCATATTTTGGCTATTCTGTGTGACGTACTAATATAGCCCCAAATTGCTTTTTTTCTAATTAGTTGCATATAAATTAAACCACACTGTCGGAACATAGGCTAAAAGTAGATTATGTCGTTTAATTTATATTCTAACACTTAGAATCAAAGGTTGGCGGCAACATTAGGTATTGGTTGCAATAAATGAAAAATTTTGATGTAATTATGGAGGAAAAATTATTTTCTAAAAATATAATTGGACATATATTTCGCAGGTCTAGCTTTAAACCTCAACAATTGCTGCTAAATATAAACTTTATAAGTTATATTAGCTTAGAAAAATAAGTTCGCCAAAAGATAAAATGTATTTAGTGTTTTAATTAAGCCAGCTCTTAAAATAATAATGCAGTAAGCAACCACAATTTCCGTTATAACAAACTAGTATGTTAGATTGCTGTCAATTTGTTCCCTCCAGAATTGCATTTATCTGATTTATTGCTTAAAATATGGCAGAAATAGTATGTTATCTGTATTTAAATCTAACATACAAATAAAATTTCTTTGAGATTTTCCCATATAATCTGCCGGGTATTGCCGGCTAATTTTCGAAAAAACTGTCCATACTTAAAAATTTTATAAGGTGGTCAAGGCTAAAAAATTTCAACCAGTTGAAGACGTTCGCTATTAAGCTTCTTTTTTACCAGATAACTTGATAATTATGACGATTATTAGCATACGGACGTTGTTTTGTTAACTCATACTTTGTTATGCCTTAAATCAAATGGCAGATCACGTATTCAGGAAGATAGCACAATTTATTTGACTGAGGCACCACAAAACGGGAAAATTTTGAATAAATGTTCGGTTGAAAATTGTTTGCATTAAACCAATGTGCATACCTGGAGTATCATCTTGAAAGTTATTTCTTACGCAATAATGCATAATCATACTTAAATCGCATGAAATCGTTGAATACTACTATTAATGATGAAACAGCCAAGCTAAATTAAGTACAACATAAAGCATTGTGGTGAATTCCATCAAACTCTAATAAAATATTTAACGCAAACCTATTCAACAATACGAATTACTCCTTAAAATTGCACAACTTCTAATAAAAGATGAATTTTGATGAATTATTTGAATGAATTTTTGCATTCGTGTAATATAGCCTTATTAACGGTACTTCAGTCACTGATATTTTATGAAAATCATTAGAAGCCAATTTTCTAATGTAATTGAATTAAGCTTCTTCGCTATAAAGGAAACTAACATCTTACATCCATAGGACGACGGAAGAATATCTGTGCATAATAGCTTTTGCTACCAATTTACTGAGTTTGAAAACGAGAGCACCACATACCACGCTAAAGATTTTCAGCCGTACAGCCAAAAAATTTTATATGGCCACACCAACACACACTCAAAGACACACCAGGAATATTTAACAATTAGATTCTGTTTTTGGCGTGTAGAACTAATATATATATATATATATATATATATATATATATATATATATATATATATATATATATATATATATATATATATATATATATATATATATATATATATATATATATATATATATATATATATATATATATATGCTATTAGAATTAGGGTTGTGCACCTAGTAATAAATTGTTCAATATGACCAGATGGATGAAACAAAGACAGCAAGAACTGAAAGTATAATCTCGTGCACATTCGCCACTTAGTACGAAACAAGTGTGCACGAGATTATGCTTTCAGTTTATGCCATCTTTGCTTTATCCTACTGGTTATAAATGAACTAAATCGTTACTAGGTGCGCAACACTTAATAAACGATTACATAACAGAAATTAATTCAATTAAAAAACCAATTCGTATAAAAACATCATACGTACAGCTTTTTGGCTTATATTAACGTTGCTGTAATACTTTCTTGGTAAAGTCGAACAATACGATAATCAGGGTTTCCATAATTATATATGTATTTTGTCAGTATAAACTGAACATTGCACAGGGATTGAAAGGTATTTCATCCTATACACCGATTTCCTCTTTATTGAAAACTCATCGCGCACTGTCCACAATTTCTCGCGGACAGGGCTCGAACCTGGGGACGTCTGTTTCGGAATGTCCTGCACTAACCACTGAACTACCATGCCGCAATTACGCTATGCAGCTCACTGGTCAGAGCACCAAATTCCTGTAATTGACAAATTCAGGACAGTAAATGAAGTGTTCTAAATACGGAAGAAACCCGGATACTGAAACAATCGCATTTCAAATATATACGGTACTTATTTAATACTGATAAATGTATGTACATAAAGGGCTAGGTGTTTATATCAAGATTCCACCTTTATTATATTAATTGTTATTTCCGCCCGCGTAACCAATGCTCATTTAATTATATCAAGGTCGAACATTAAATAATACTTCTTAATGTAATGTAAACCAGATTATTTAATTTAATTTAAAGTATCATTTCATCTTTGGGTTTAAACATTTATGTTTATTACCGGCAAAATTATAAGATTCAAGTTTATATAATTTTTAGTTTTAAACTATCATTGATTGCGCGAGTGGTTGTAAAAAATATTTAAATAAAGCTTGTGACTGACTAAATACAGTGGGATTGGTGTTTTAATCAATATTGCAAACTTGATTAAAAGGGGTATTACCACCACCCGCGCAAACATGGATTGTTTAATTGTATTACCTACATATATGGGGCGAAATCTGTAACAATTATTGTTCGTGACTGGGTGTAATTGTGCCACTGACATTTCCAGTTAAAAACAATCTATGCGAGTCTACTAGAGGTGAGAGCATCATATCTAATTTTGCTTTCCATATTTATGCATTGCGGTTTGATCTTCGCTAGTCAGTTTTCTGTCGTACTCTGATGGTGATCATGGAAGGTCGAAACGCGTCAGTACGTGCGACTGTCGGTATTTTTGCTACTTCGTTGGACAACTAGTTAAATACATTAGCAGTGGTTTTTACTTCAAGCTCGCAAACATGATTTATAGAATTTTTACAAAAACCAGCGTAATCATTGTTGGACTAAATGTATCAAGTATGTTCAATAATAATTTTAACATCGGTTCGTTGATTGACAGAAGTTTATGATGGATGTTATTCGGACCAACTGAGTGTTTAAAATATAGGTAGCTACTGGTAAGTGAGGCGGTAATTTATACGAAAGCAGTGGTACACATTCGATACACCAATTATTTCCTACAAACCTAAAACATTTATTTTGTGATTATGTTATTAAACTAATTTTAGATTATATTTGCAGCTTAACTAAATAGACTTGAATGTTCATACAATTAGGAAAATATTTAAAAACATTATGTCTGGTTGAGATGGAGTGATAATGTGCGTTAATAGTACATTTGTGCAAACAACCCGGCCCGTAAAATCATGTGTTAGTTTGCATAATGTTTTTACAACTCTCTTCCGTTTTTACAACATATTCGTGCCCTAATTTTCCCGCTCCATTGCCAGCTAACCAGTGACGAAGGCAAGTATTCTCAAATTACATAAATAAGTAAGCGATTATGGATATGTGAGTAAAACTGCTTAAAAAGCTGACATTTTATCGTATTCGAGGTTTTTATGAGTATGAACATATTTTAAGGTACGACATGTAATTATATCTTGTAACTACAAAAATTTGACCAAAAGACGTTTCTCTGTTTAAGTAAAGTTATTTTAAAATTTTGCTAAATGGGATATGTAGTAAGTAGACATTTATAAGAGCTAGCTTATTGACCGACAGTAATCAGCTTGGAATTACTGCATCTATATATATTGCACGCATTGCGTATCAGTTGCAGCGCAGAGTTATGAGCGAAAATTGCTGACGCAAATTTCTCGTTTGGCTCTCCAGTCGTGGTAAGTTCATGCATATATTTGCCTCAACATGCGCTTGTCCGATTTACCGCGTCCTGAGTTCAAACCAGAGCACATATTTTACGAAATATAGCAATATATCTACAACCGTGCACTGCAAACAGTTTTCAGTTATATTTAGTACATGTTTAGAGCAAACGATTCCAAATCGGACGTGCCCATGTTTGTACCCTGTACGCAGCAAATTCTGGACTGTACTTGATGAGTTCCTTATAAGGACGAAACCAGTCTACTGGATGAATCAACAATTCTACATTATACAATGCTTAGTTTATACTAACAAATGTATGTACATAATGGGTCGGGTAATTATATCATGATCGCAAACTTGATTAAGGTGAATGTGTCACAGTTAGAGCCCCAGATCCCAAAATGCTTGCAAATAATTAAAGTGCTTACAATAATGAGAAAATCGGCCTATTGGATGAATTATATTTGTTACGTTATGTAATATTACATTATACTTCAATAGAAATTTAATAAATTATAACTTCCTCTTGTGGCATGGTAAATGTTGTATAGCAACAGAATGTGAATTGACAATTGGAAAGTTTGGTCGGAATCGGTGCCAAATAGTATTCCCCTAAACAAGAGATTGAATGCGATAGGTAAGTTGGCAACGTTTTTAAACTTCGCAGGTTGGATGACACAGTAAATGAGTTGAAAGACTCAGGAGAATATTTATTCCAATTCGAGCGCAAGCCGCCGTAATTCAATCTCATAACTGATGAGTTTCTAGTTATGTCGTAGCCGGTCTACTTGATTATACACATTTGCTACCTTATACGATGTAAATCTACATTTTAACAAATATTGTACAGCTCTGTCATATCACTTTAATTCAATATCATTTTCAAAAATAAAATAATGTCTTTAACATAGATCTAGATGATAGAAGGATTGTAATAATAATAATAATAATAATATAACATAATAATAACTAATACTACTACTACTACTACTACTAATAATAATAATAATAATAATAATAACAATAAGAATAATACTAATGAGAATCATCATTATTATCATTCTTAAAATAATAATATTAATAATAATAATGATAATTATATTAGTATTAATTACCCTCATTGCCTAAATCATTATCATAATCACATTAATCATAATCACCATTCTTCAAAATATTATATAGACAACATCACCATCATCATAGTCATTATCAACATCATCAAAACCTCTAACATTATCGTCCGTAAATGTCTTTGAAATATTAGTAGCATTACTACAAATTCTACCACTACGACTAGTACTACTACTACTACTATTAATAATAATAATAATAACAATAATAGTAATAATAAAAATAATAATAATTATTATTATTATTATAAGGATAAAAACGTAAATCATCCTCGTTATTATTTTCGTAATCATAATAATAATAATAATCAGAATAGTAATAATATTTATAATATTATTAATAATCCTCATCAAATTTATCATCACACTTAACATCATCAAAATCATCATCAACATCCTTGTCACCATCTTCATCATCTTCAACATCATGACCATCTTTAATATTGGCATAATCATCATGAAAAACTTTATCAATATCATTATAATCATCATCCTTGTTATTGCCATCATCACCAGCATAATCATCATCAGTATCATGAACAAAATCATCATCGGCATTACATAAATTTTGAGAGCGTGAGATTAACACCAATCAAATTCTACATAACGAGTCACACAACATAGCAGCACTACAGTCGATCACACGAATTGACGCGTTTAAACCTTCTAGGATCATCGTCATAGCACAAAAGAAAACTGACTAACGTGAATCAGCCTGCAATGCGTAGAGAATGTAAGCAATACTAGAAATGCGGCTCTCCTCGATAGTGATATCATTAATTAATTGCTTGGCTTTTACTTTCGGCTGCATAATTTCCGTGCAGTCACGATCGTTAATGTTTTGCAGCTTTCGCCAAATTTACATATGTTGCACAAGTGAACAATCGTTAATTGTTCGGGTGGTGATAACATAACTTTAATTAAATTTGCGAACTTTGGATAAACACAAATCCAATTTTGTCTAATGTATTTACTATGCTTATTGCTATTTTAAACGTAATCCATGTCTCTATTATTATACATGTAACATGGCTTTACGTAATTTATACTCCTATTTTTCATATAATAATTATGATTAAAGTCATCTTTTTTTCTTTAACCAAATTTATTCTATGCGAAGGGAGTAACATAAACCATAAACATGAGCTAAATACGAAAATTTAATTTATTTTACAGAAGGGTTCTCAATGACCACACATTAAGTTAGATGCCACTTTGAAGAAAGTATTTTCTCCGAAAAAAAGTCGAATAAAAATTTATAGTTAAATATGAGCCACCGTCGATTATTGAAACGAATATTATTTAATGATAAAAAATATTCGTTTAAATTTGAGCATATTATTTCTTTTACATCCTTTTATTAATTTTTATTGTTGAAATTTTCTTAGATTCTGGTTTCGATCCCTGGCTTAGTCGTAATATTTTTTTAGGTTCTCTCTCTGTTATCTACTGAGAGCCCCAAAGTCACATAAAATCACACTCAGACCAATAGGAGCTGGATTTTTTTAGGGCTCAACAATACCACGTTTAACGAAATCAAAATAACTCAGAAGGAGAATTCTTCATTCTTGTACTAACTTCATAATCGAGGATAAGCCGCGTATGTAAATGAGATCTAGGTACAAATGTTACATGTGCGCAATCGATTTATATTTGCCACTCATTAAGTAAAACACTTTTATTAACCATTGAAGATGAAGGATGGTAGAAAGAAAAGCGGAGCAGAAGCACATGGTGTCCACAACACTTTTGTTTATTTAAGCTTGTATGGATCTCCAAATGTGATGAAAAAAATCAATGAACTTGATAAAAACTATTATTTGGTACCTGATGTGAATAACACAATTAAGACTTTGAAGATAAATGTGAAATAAATTTTACAAGTGACAACACTTTCAGCTAAAAGCATCATTAATTATAACTGGATCATTAATCTAGTTATTCTTTGATAGCCTACAGGTTCATATTCAATGAAAAATATTTCATTGGAGTACAAATTTGAATGTAGATAAGAATTGTTTACACTTAATTGTTTTAGCTCTCTTCAGGCATCTTCTTAAAAGCCGGTACAATAATTTGCTTAATCACAACATCCTTTAATTCAAAAGAGGATGTACGACATTGCACGTAGCTGATGCCAGTTCTAGCTTTAAGAGAACAGCTGCCAAAGCTACTTGATTACGGTGGGTTGTATAAGAAAATGATTCGTTAAAATATGATTCTTGCGAATAAAGACAGTATTCGTTAAATTGGCTTGATCAGAAAATTACTAAATTTTAATATCTAACTGTAATTTGCACAGTTTACAGTTAATTAATGGCAATTTCTTTTTCCTGACAACTGAACGTAGTTTAGTAGTAAAACTAAGTGTAAATGAGCTTCAATTTTTTCCGGCTACTCTGGAAAGCTGTTATAGCTTTTATGATTTTACTTATTGACTTAAACACAGGAAAATGTGTACCGAATAATTAATAAATTTATGTGGACGTATAATAAGTTTTATTGAACAATTTAAATTTTATGAAGTATAACTTTTATTAAACAGTACGATAGGGAATTCCGTGATGGATTTCACAGAGAATTGCCCCCTTATTTTCAACGCTATAAATTCTAATAAAAATCGGCGTGATAAAAACAGCTGAAGCAATTTAAATGATGGTACGATTTAATGAAACTACGTTAGTAAGGAAGCTAATTTTTAGCCATTAGGTTATCGCAAAATATTCACCATCTAGGAAATGGTGTTGGTGAAGTTTGAATAATAATTGCTGCTACAATACCTTTAGTCAAGTATGTATTAGGTTTTGCGAACCTAGTAACAAATTAGTTCAGTTGTGACCAGAAGGATAAACCAAAGGCAGCATGAACGGAAAGTATAATCTCATGCACATTCGTTTCGTGCTTACTGGCGACTCATCAGTAGGAGCCGGTATTACGCCCTTTAACCACTATATATTTGGTAGAATAATGTGGAATAATAGGACGGTACAATCTCCTAGACGAATGTGTAAACCTGTAATAGAGAAGCTAACATAATCTTAAGTCAACGACAATACGACTTCAATGCTAACTCACACTATATAATATATATACCGAGTCTGTAAAGGATACTAACACTATGGCTATTGTGTTAGTAACTGATACCTTTTTTGAAATCGATGAGTACCGGATACTAACACTATGGTTTCCGAGTCGGTACATGATACCAACCTGATGGATATAAATTTATGCTAAAGTTCACCCAAATTGAGAATTACAACAATTTCCGAACACCTGTTACTCCAGTTAAACCATACGCTCTGGCCTTCATCGATATCAGTTATCCTAGGAATAGAAAATATGTTTGCTTATTTTACAATACCATTTATAGAGAACAACAAAAGAATTTTTATTAGTAACTATCATTATGTAGAGACAAGTTGATGAAAATTTTAAATTTATCTACTGTAGAATTTCGTAGTTCATGAAATCTGACTCAAGTTAAATTGAGGAAATATTTATAGAAAATGTTAATTCGAGAAGCGTCGAATTCAACGTTCGTTTCTAAATAATGAGTCTGAGCAAAACTATAATAATACTTATTTGAGCTGACCAAACTGTTACTAGTCGTGTGACGGCAAGGCAGTGACATAATTGAAAAAAATATGTTAATTTATTCCGCCTGCTGTTTAGGATGGCAAAGTTATGGTCTATGTTGTAAACCAATAAACAAACAAACTGAAGCTTCTAAATACATGTAAGCAACTTTAATTAAAATAATGAACAAAGTAAAACGAAGATGTACTGAACACGTCGGAAACTGTAGTGCGTTATTTAATTAATTAATATTAAAGACAAAAAAATTTCATGTAATTGTGACAAAAGTATGAGTCAGTGTGAAATCAGTAGAGATCAAGATGTGCAAAAATTAGTTGAGAATAGAGCCATTTCTAAGATGGTGGGCCTGAATGCAAGGTTTGAGCTTTGCCTAATTTAACCAATATGAGGCTATTATTGTAGAGGTGACGCAGCCTTCTCCTTTGAAAATATATTTTATAATTATTTACGTGACTAAGTAGAACGTAGTTCAAACGTGGTAATAACTAATTATTCAATTTTCTGCTACTCCTCAAACGCATAAACTTAATACTTTGAAAAAATGTACAAGAATGTATAAATACAGCGGTGAACAATCAGAAATAAAGCGCGTTAAAAAAATGACACACATAATGTCTTTTGTGCCGATAAGAATTTTATATAACAACAAAATTGGATCACTATATTTCATCAAGTTTATTATGGAGATTGTAATTTCAAAGGCAACCGATGAAATTTTTCAATAAATGCTACTTGATAAATCAAATGTTTTACAGTAATTTAAAAAAATTACATGGTCGTAAGTAATGTATATTTAGGTAACTTTTAATTCTTTCCATTTTACATGAGCTTTCTAAATGCATATTTCATTATGATAGTTTACTGTTAAAGGTTAAAATCTGAGCTTCGTTTTTTTCTTCGTTCTTTACGTTTATCAATGAATCATTTTTGCAACCTTCATATTCAGGGGCACAAAAAAAGAATTAAATATAACGAAATAAATAATAAAATGAAGTAGATTGCATCTATAAATGAACTTTCTCTGGCTTTTTTATAATATGCATAGTATTTAGTAAATTCGTTTACATCTATGCTCGTATTTAGATGACACTGTATGTGTGAATGCCACATTTTCAACACTTGAATACAGTAGTCTAGTCTAACAAATATCATGAGGGTATGAATGAAATCAGTGAGTTATACGAAAGTTAGCCAGTATGTTTTTGTTCATTAATCAGATATCCATCACTTGGTAGGAAGTTTTAATACTGACAAAAACAATTCATATATATATATATATATATATATATATATAGTAAGTAAAAACAAAAAATTTCGTCAGATAGCAGAAACAATTGATTTAGGAGACCGGTTTTTCCTTATTGAAAACTCTTAAAATAATATACAAAGATTCCCGCGAACGGGGCACGAACTTCAGCACATTTGAGTCGCAGCCTGGGACTCTATCCACTTCTTCACACGTGCCACATACTTCACGCAATTTAAAAATATGGACAAATTTTTTCAATCTTAGACTTTCGTTCAATTAATATGCAGCGGATAAACGCCAAGACTCCCATACAAAAGAGCACCGGTACAAGTCACGTCCACGTCAAATTCTGGGCATCAATTTAAGAATATGCAATAAGAAAAAAGCCGGTCTACTGCCTGAATTTGTTTGCTACTGGACCAAATATTTGTTTATACTGATAAAATATATTTAATAATAGTCCAATCATTAGAATTCGATGCTATATATATATATATATATATATTATATATATATGTAGAAATTTGACTTTTAACATGAAGGAAACGAAAGTTAAACATACTTGGATATAAAGCTATGCATTGCATGCAATTTGCGGTCTCTGTAGCGCATAGGATGACCTATCAGTTTCTCGATTAAATGATGCTGTGCTAAAATACAGGGCGCGGTAATAATGCATATATCTGATGAGTGCCCGATTGAAACAAACAAGTCTGTTAATTAGCTACTGTTTGTGGCGGAGAACTAATATATATATATATATATATATATATATATATATATATATATATATATATATATATATAATTATTTATTAGGTATTGCGCACTAAGAAACAAATTAGTTCAAATAAGGGCAGAAGAATAAACGAAAGACAGCATAAACGCAAAGTATAATCTCGTGCTCATTCATTTCATGCTTACTGGCGATTCATCAGCAGGAGACGGTACTCCGCCCTTTACCTCTCATATATTTTGTTGAAAAATGTAGGGAAATTGGACGGTACAATCTCCTATACGAATGTGTAAATCTACAGTAGTGAAGATAAATTCATATAAATTCTTATAAAATGCGACATCATAGCTAACTCACCATTTATAATATGTATACGGAGTCTGTAAAGGATATCAGCAATGAGGATATTGTGTCAGTACACGATACTTATATTATAGTAACGAAAAGGTACATAATACAAATACAATGATTGCCGAGTCGGTACCTGGTACCAACACGATGGAATTCAATGTATGCTAAATTTCACCAAAATTGAGAATTACAATTTTTTCAAGAACACTTGTTACTCCAGCAAATCCGTCCACTCTGGCCTTGATCGATTTCAGTTATCACATTTTCGCGGTAAGCATGACATCATTCAATTAAATGTCTTCTATTTACTATTATAAGCTTTGCTTACTTTATGAATACAATACACATATGTATCATATTTTAGATTTAAACTACAACGCAATATTGCCTTAACAAATAAATTATAAGAATACTGTGAAAGGTGGCTCTATAAAACTTGCAGAGTCTACATCCCAAAAAAATTAAAAATTTCTATGAAACTCCTCTCAATTTATTATGAAAAATATACATATAGAGGATTGATTACATTATTCAGATATCCGTCATATTCAGATTACTTCAATAAAATATCAAAACTTGATTGTAGTATTTACTGCCATAAATTATTTGAAGTAATGCAATAGATTAATCAGAATATTAAAATTTCCATTATTACCTGATATCGAACTTGATTGATATATTATGCATTGCTCATTTGTTCGGATAATAATTAAATTTTAAATATGCCCAATAGAGATAAATAGTGTAATTTAGTTATTTGGAGTACATTTTTATCCAGCACCTACGTGAATCTTCGAATATTTATGTAAGAAGTGAAAATTTATCTTCGTTTTAGCCCTAACGTGTGTAATAAATGTTCAAACGACTTCAATTACAGCGCTTGGTCATATGGCTGGCCTAATTTAAATTTCGCATCTTCTGGTCTAAATGTCAACGCAATTACCACTTGACCTTATAAGGACGGCCAAGTCAGGCAATTTAGCAGATTCATCAAGAAATATAAACACATTTAAATGTAAACATTAAGAGATTTATACTTCCCACGTGAAAAACCGAATTTTTTTATTATCAAATTAATATAATTAAGCATCTACCGAACAGTACGTTAGATTATACAATTTGTTTCTTAAGACGAGCATGAATCTTTTGCATGTTACAAAATTGTATTTTAAGTAAACTTTTGTGATGACTAGAGATCAAGGGATTTTGAAGAGCATATTGATTTTTCATTTATAATGTCTAAATTTCATGCATAATTTCAGCTGTCATGACGTTACTTGTGGTGTTCCATTGCTCTACTGAAGACGAGAGAATTGTCATTTTGCCAGGAATAATAATAGTAGGCCGATTCATTACCACGAGTATAAAAGGCAAAGATCACCATTAAAGAAGGTGGACCTTCATACCAAAATTTTGCGTAATGTAGCTAATTTTGATTTTATTAAGGTATGGAGATCGCGGGAAAAATTATTTAGTAGAACGATGGCGTGCTATTTACGTAGACAAAAAATTGCATATATACAAATATAAAAAAAATACATATAACAATAATCAGATGGAAATCCAGGATGCATATAATTGATTTATAAATATAAATATAAATATAAATATAAATATAAATATAAATATAAATATAAATATAAATATAAATATAAATATAAATATAAATATAAATATAAATATAAATATAAATATAAATATAAATATAAATATAAATATAAATATAAATATAAATATAAATATAAATATAAATATAAATATAAATATAAATATAAATATAAATATAAATATAAATATAAATATAAATATAAATATAAATATAAATATAAATATAAATATAAATATAAATATAAATATAAATATAAATATAAATATAAATATAAATATAAATATAAATATAAATATAAATATAAATATAAATATAAATATAAATATAAATATAAATATAAATATAAATATAAATATAAATATAAATATAAATATAAATATAAATATAAATATAAATATAAATATAAATATAAATATAAATATAAATATAAATATAAATATAAATATAAATATAAATATAAATATAAATATAAATATAAATATAAATATAAATATAAATATAAATATAAATATAAATATAAATATAAATATAAATATAAATATAAATATAAATATAAATATAAATATAAATATAAATATAAATATAAATATAAATATAAATATAAATATAAATATAAATATAAATATAAATATAGATAGACATAAATGTAGATATAAATATAAATATAAATATAAATAAATATATAAATATAAATATGAGTATTAATATTGATATAATTATAAATATAAATAATTCCATAATACCTTTCAATGAGCAATAATATAAAATTATATCATACACAAGAACCGTTTCTTTTCCGTTTTCTTCTCGAGTATAAACTACCGGTAAATGGAATAAATCTGACCAGATTAGCCTATTTCAGAAATGAACAGTTATCACTATGCAGTATTACACCAGCGCAATACACTTATGCTTCACCGCCGCAAACCCGTGAAATTCAAAGTTATCCGTACACCGAAATTTGAACGGCACTACCGAATAATACCGCACAAAAAAGCACCAGCATAAAAGAATGAAATCAAGCTACTCCATATGGCCCTTGGCAATAATCTGGCTATGTTGAACCCTATTTTCCATCAAATCTGACGAAATTAATCTTTTGAATTGTAAATTAAATTGAAACTTTAGCAGAATCGATAAAATTATGATGAGAAGATGGTGAGTTTTCTGTTCTGTGTGTGAGTACTTACCGCGTTGGATGAAATTGCTTAAAATTATATATCTGGTTTTGGTCACTACAATTCTTTAACTTTGTGCTCCAAGCTATCACTCATAATACACGCGAATTTCTATATATTGAAAACATACACATTTTATAAAGACCTCAGCGAAAGCCATGCCTATGATGGGATCTCGTGGCTTGAGTCGTTAATGTATCTAACAGTTTATGAATCAGTTTAAATCTGTTCGTTTTAGAAAAAAAGTCGGCCTGCAACTAAATGAGTACGTATGGGTGCATACTTATAGTATTTACTCGAACTTAAGCTCTTTAACGTGAATCAACTGCTGCGAAACTAACAGAAAATCATACCGAGGCTACAAAATTTGGCAGCCACATATTGAATGAGGATAAACAATGGTTTCATCATCACCATCATCATCATCCTCCTCAACATCATAAAGTACAGCAAAGTTAAAAGTCATTAATGACTGATGTTTCACTTCCATAAGAATAAGAACAGGGAATGAAGGAAAATTAAAAAAGTAATAAAAACGAGAAAAATAACAATACTTTAAGTGTACAATTTATTAAAATGCTATTTCTGAAGTTTTTGCCAGCTCGATTGAAGAAAGACAAATCCGGAAAATTGAAGAAATTAGAAAACGCTTCGAAACCTAAGGGTTCTAAGTGATTTAACACCGACTCATTTTTAAAAACTGGTTATAACCTATCAAACATACAAATCAATCGGGTAACAATGGAAACAATATCAACGGGCTGAGATTATGGTATTCGTCCTTCAGATACAGACGATAATGATTTTGAGGCACCAGTTGAATTGCTATTCCTCAAATCAAGTTTGCTAGCTTTGAGTTAACACCAATATCATTGTATTTAACTATTCGTAGCACAACATAACAAAACTACCGCCAGCCGCAACACACTGAGGCGTTTCGACCTTCCATGATGATCATCAGAGTACGATGGCAAAGCACTATCGAGGATCAGGCCGCATTGAATATATATGGAAATCAAAGTCTCGCATATATTGCACTTGACTAGAAATGTTGGCTGCACAATTTCTATGCAGTCACGAACATTAGCTGCTTGCAGCTTTCGCCAAGTATGCATATATAGGCAATATAGTTTAACAATAATTGAGGGCGCGTGTGGTGGTAACAATTATTTAAATCAAGTTTGCGAGCTTGAAGAAAACACCAATCCCATTGTATTTAACCAGACTTCGAACAAAATAAAAAAAAAACTACCGCCAGTCGCACGTACTGACGCGTTTAGACCTTTCACGATCATCTTCAGTGTATGATGGCAAACTGACTATCGAGGATTAAACCGCATTTCATATATATCGAAATCGAAGTTAGATATGCAGCTCTCACCTCTAGAAATCTCGCATAAGTAGAACTTGATTGGAAATGTCGGCTGCACAATTTCTATGCAGTGTTGAATATTATCATGGTAGGTTGAAACGCGGTAGTTTTGTTATTTTATTCTACGACTGGTTTACTACAATGGGATTGGTGTTTACTTCAAGCTCGCGAACTTGATTTGAAGAATCGTTACCACCACCCGCGCAATCAATTATTGTTTAAATTGTATTGCCTATATATATGTATATTTGGCGCAAGCTGCAAGCAGTTAATGTTGGTGACTGCATAAAAGAAATTGTGCAGCCGATATTTCTGGTCAAGTGCAATGTATGCCGACTTATAACCTGCAATCATAGATTTTAAGAACTTTGTGAAAAATGTTTCATTCAAAGAAATTATTGACAATACATTTCAAACGGCAGACTAAATCATATTATCATGAAAGACAAAAAGTTCGTTTTAATAAAAATATCCATCAATAGGCGGATGGTGTAGTGATGGGAGCTCTCCATCTGCAGTGACACCTGAGAATACCTTAGGCGAACTTGAGAATATATAATTAAAGAAAGACATAAATAAATGTGCACACATACATTATATTGAAGATATTTTTCTTGCTCGTTAGAACAGGTGACAATCAATAACATTTCTTCAAAATCTCAATAAAGCGTAGAAAATATCATTTTCACGTCAGAGCATGGGCAAGACGATTGAAACCTTGAGGTACGAGCAGCTTAACATACGGGTTCTTTGAGATACGAGCCGGAACTCGGGCCACATTTTCGTTCAAAATACGGGACGCTCCGGAAACACGGCTCGTATCTCGGATTTGGCTCGTATCTTGACCAAAAATATGGCCCGAGCTCCGGCTCGTATATTTAAAAAAAATCCGTTAATTAGGCTGCTCGTATCTCAAGGTTCCAGTATACTTTCAAAAGAATGTTGCTAATTAGAAATTAATCGGAATAATTTATCATAAAAAAAACTAGGTTTGTACTATATTTGCGTTATAGCAATTTTGTGCCGTTTTAATATAAAGTATTAACAGTTCGGGACTATTTTGCAGAAATTGACAGATTGGTTAGCCCAGATTCAAAACGCGACGAAGATACTAGAGTAACAGACCACCCAACGTCTAAAGGCTATGCACGACAAATAATTGAGTCAGTTGGTGAAAAAGGAAATCAAAAGAAACAGACTTATATAGAGCCTGAAAAGAAAGCCATTTATCTTAAAATCCCATTTGAGGGTGACGCTGTTTTTCGAACAGCACAAAAGTATATTTATTGTAGGGTTTTTCGAAATTTGATTGCGGAGTGCCAGCTTCATATTTTCCAATGCCGCGTTTTGCGTACGTACATATATATTGTAGGGTTGTTGCGCAGTGCGAACTTCATATGTTGACTCACCGCGAGTTGCGTTCGCGGGTTGTTGGTGAGTCAAAAAATCACTAAAGCATAAAGAGAACTGTTAAATACTGTTAGTTGCGAAGACCTAATATATATACAAGTATGTATTAGGTGTTGCGAACCTAGTAACAAATTAGTTCAGTTGTGACCAGAAGGATAAACCAAAGGCAGCATGAACGGAAAGTATAATCTCATGCACATTCGTTACGTGCTTTCTGGCGACTCATCAGTAGGAGCCGGTGTTACGGAACGAGGTTACGACATTTGCTTAAATCTGCTATTGCGAGTATTGTGTTGTGTATAGTGGCTTGATGATCGAGCAGGAAAGGAGGCTTCGAAACGTTGTCAGTCAACGAAGATTACATCGTAACTCATTTCCAGTGGTTAGTACGAACGATGTTGAAGCCTTCGGAAGAAAGGGACGACTCCGCACCCAGCCAAACCGAAGATCATATAGAAGCGTAATCAGCACAAAAGTATGTCGAAGCATCATTAACACGCAAGTTTAATGCAGCTAAACTATGAAGATGATTTAAGGTTCGGCACTTGTTTTTACAAGCGTTTAAAGAGTAACAGTCATTATTGTCTTCTCCAAATAGTATTTACCAACATAATTGTAAAAGTTGTTGGCCAATCGACTAGACGGTTAATTACTCGAATGACAGGATATTTCATCTTACAATCCTGGTTCAAATAAAATGGTGAATTTACATCATCAATTGCACAACATATCATTGAAACCTCGCACGTATGTTTTCAAGACGTGACATATTAGACAATTGCTAAATACAATAGCAGGAATAAATTAGCCACATATGAAATTATGGATAAACGAACTGCAATCTGATTTATATAAAGCGTAATATGCATGTTCAGAAATCGAATGTGAGCTTGAGGTAATGCATATAATTGATTGGTTGTTCCCTTATTTCGCACTGCCCGTTGAAATGTTCTGTTTCTTTTGCCTCTTGCATATCGTCTTATGTTTTTGGTAAGCCTTTTATTCAGATGGTGCCGATGTGGTTTCTCTTTCAGCCTAAAATTATAATTGGGCATCAGTTATAAAAACAAAATACACAGACCATATAAACTGGGAACATTCTTTAACTAGGAAAGGATCAATCATTTGAGTGCATTATCTGCAGTTCATGATCAACGCCCGAAGCAGAAAAAGCAGGTATTTTTATTGAGACCGAGCTAGATCTGATGCACAAAAATGTATTAACGTTACGCATTGTACACTTTATCCCAGTTTTAATTTTTTTGATATCCATTTATAAAAATCTATACATCGTAATTTATAGATACTTGACGAGAAATAAATTGATATAATTTTTGTTAATGTTGATTTTTATCTGCCCTAATCGGAATTTTTCTAATATATATATATATATATATATATATATATATATATATATATATATATATATATATATATATATATATATAAAATTTTATCAGTTACTCAGACTAGCGTGCAGATTTTAAATATAGAGAATATAATATTTAGACTTTATGCTTGATATGTAATATTGCGCCTTGTATTTGGGCCACCATCACTTAAATATTGAACAAACACCAAGACCAGATTTTATGGCACTCAAATACGTATACCTGTGTTACTGAAATCCAGCCTCTACATTATTTGATGTGCCGTTGTTTCATTTAACACAATTATATGAGCCAAAGTAAAGAACTGCCAAATGTCTTTTGTCGTATTAGGGTCAACGTGGACATTATCCAAATATTTGATGATATATACAACCTATATGGGTGAAAACTGTCAGAATGACAAACATACAATTGATAATCAATGTAGGCAGAAATGTGTCAATGCCTTTAGCAGAAGTATCATTGATAAGTTTTGCTCTCGGTTAAAACAACAAACTACATTTCATTAAATGATTTAAATTGACTTAAAATAAATTTTTCATCAGCCGCGCCATCAATCACTGCCAGATTAGAACTCAAAACATTTATCATTCAAAATTCTGCTGAATAGTTCAACTAAAAAAATTCAGCTTAAAAGATGAAACAGAAATTGTTATAAGGCTTGATTTTTACTTTTATAGTTTTGGATTTTTAACAAAATCAGGACACAGCTAATACAAATGGGAATAATTGTTAAGTCAATAATCCTAATATATCGTATAATTTTAAAATACAAAGACAAAAAATTAATGAATCCCTTTAAAAATAAATATTGACTTTAGGCATTATTCATAGGACAATTGGATTATGCCATATTGCAATAATTTAATTTTCGTATTATATTTAGAACGGTAGATTAAAATATGCGTATTTGCATTTAAAAAAGGTGATATTACACTTATTTATTAAGAGACCACTCTGATTTCCCACGTGCACTGTTAATTATGCGTAAGTATATCTAAATGATTACAGTTCTGAATTTTCGCTCATTTAAAACAATGGAATTCATTTTTACATAACTCTAAAAGAATAATTATACAATAGTATAACTACCATTTTAATTGGACGAAGGCTACAACAGAGTTATGACGATTATTGAATAGAAATTCCCAGTCATAATTGGCATAAGTGTGGCAGCGGATTGATTTTTTGGAGTCTGATTTCTTCAAACCAGGACAGAAAATACGCATCACTTTGCATGACTTACAGCAGTCTTACAATTATTTAGTCTTGTTAAATAAAGAATCATCATTTGTGTGTATTTTTGAAGTAAATGTGAAACTTTTGCCTATTATAAGATTCTATACGTGTGATTTATACAACTATTACAAAAGTTTACGAAACCCTGGTTTTCTAACTATATACCTAATTTAAATGGCACTAGAGCTGGAAGTAAATTTTTCCTCGTTACTAAATAAAAGTGTGGGCCTGTAGTTCCATTCCAGGAAGATGCAAATACGGCGAAGAATTGATTATTTTTAGTTTCCATGACTGGTCAAATAACTGTAGCAGGTGTGGTTGTAGGTAATTTTTCTAATCTACGCGACTATTTGAGAAATGAGATTGACCTTCATTTATCTCAAAAATGCTATGAACGATATTGTACTGAATGTGCGATGCCAAAATTGTAGCCAATTTCAATGAAGGAAATAGTGGTAATTCATACTTACTGGTAATTTTATTGGACACAATGTTTGAAATAAAAGAAGTGCGTGCCACCGGAATTTCCTGCTGTGCTCTGTGATTGGTTAAAAAATAGATTGGGCTTTAACCCGTAAAACATGATTTATAGAAATATAATCCCCACACGCAAAATACATGATTGCAAAATTAGCTAATATTTGGTGGCATATGCTACAAAAAGGGTATGGTTTTTGTCGTGGAAAATATGAAGTATGAAATTTTACTCGAGTAAAAGTGTGCCTAATTTTGCGTACTGATTATAGTTTGACAGATTTCAGTCTATGCTGTGGAACATAGTGAACAATTGAAACGCGTTAGTATGCACAACTAGGGATTTTTTGTCATTTCGTACCACATGATAAAACGCATTTAGATTTCACTTTAATTCCGCAAACATGTTTATGTAATTATTACTACCTGCCGGACAATCCAAGATTTCTAAATAAAATCGCCCATTTTAATGTAGCTAGGCGACACCAAATTAATTATTTTTACTACGTACAATGTTAAACGTGATTTCCGTGAAAATTGATGATAGTAAGACTGTGGATTGACCCAAATCAATAATCCATTGTCAAACGTCATTGATAACCATGGACAATCGAAACTCGAGAATATGTGCGACGGAAGGTAAGTTTGCCAGGTCGCACACTCGGGTAAGAAATTATGTATATTTTTATTTATTTATTAAATTAATAATTTCAACCGCGCAATCAGTTACTTGATATTTATTTATCTTTTTTAAACGTGAAAGTGCTGCTCTAGTGCAAAGTTTTGATGTTAATAAAATAATCACAGCAAACGCAATCAATGATGTATTGAAAAATAATATTGTATAAAAGTGAGCTAAGATATATTCCAAAGAGTAGCACTGTTTGAGGGACTGCTTGGTGAAACGGACTAATTTCTGCTTACAATAAATTTTGTTCACAGCTTTGACAGGTATGCCTTAGTGCGTTTTCCAGGCAAAGGTGGTGGTCATGGGCAATTGGAGCACGCCAGTTTGTATGACAGATGGTAGAATGGCTATAAACATATTTGGATCCCGTGCCAACAATGAAATTTTTATAATTCAACTTGCTTGAATGTAACGAAAGTTGCATTGTAATAATTGTAACAGAATAGAAATATTTTATGCAATATTCCGCTGATAAAAGTTTTTAATGATACATCGTGTTGAAACAGGCGTATTAATGCTCTCAATTCATTTTATATATATCGTTGTTGGATCTAAATTACATTTTTGGCTCTTGTGGTCAACACGGGTAGCTGGAGCACGTCAGTTGCGATGAATTATGATAGGCTTCCTTTCCTTCAACTTACTGATACAAGTACATATTTTCAAAACCTATGTAGTCAATGATATCGTAGCGACTAAATATTTCTAATATAACCAACATGATAGGGTAATAATTGTAACAATATGCAAACTATGCCGACATTATTCCACTTGAGTACATTGCTCGAGACTATTCTTGGCAAAATTGATGTATCTATGCTCTCAATACATTTCACCCACAAAGAGAATTGATAATCTTATTCGAATTCATTGTGCTTAGATGGCGATCGTGGGCAATTTGCGCACTTCATTTTGTACGACGGACAGTAGGATTGCTATTTTTAAATCAGGTTACAAATATGAATAGTTTTTGCAATTCAAGCAATTCTTGACGTCATCATGATCATCATCATCAAGCCAAAAGTGACTAACGATTCACTTCCTTATAACCATAAGTTGTACATGGCTACATAAGGACTGTAAGAGAACACTAGGTCTCCAAATTTGGCATAGTAATGAATGAGAAAGGATAGAAATATTATAGAAAGTGTTTTATTTAAGAACGATGTTCGATAGACCATATGATGGAGCAGGCACATTTATGCTTTCAAAACAATTTTATAAATTGTTGTTTGGACCGCCTTAGCCTGTATCGTTTTGCTCTGGTGATGTCTATTCACTATAATTGCATGACTGATTGTATTATTGCTTCTTGGTAGTTGTGTGGTATACAGTGTTTTACTCAGACTCCACGAAATCAGTGATATCTCACTAATTAACCTTATTTGAATATAAAAATATTTTGCAGTGTTAATTGGAAGAGTATGAGCAGAGTGGAGCAAGTATTCCACTCAATAACGATAGTTGAGAAACGAAAAGATTGTAGTGACGCATATATATTTTTCAATAATTTCTATGCACAAATTGGACAACACATTACTATTCTGTATTAACCTACTTTAGTGACGTAAGTTTATATTTTTATGACTGCTTTAAATTTGACTAATTTTTGTACTGTTTGCATGCAATTGATTGATATAATGTGGCATTTTCCCAAGCCGTGCCGTCAATGTTATTTTAATTAACCTTTTTCTCGTGATGGGATCCGAGATGTTTGCCTCTACTGCCTACCTGATTTTACTAGATATTTCTTAATAGTTAAACTACCTTTATTAGGACTATTTAGGCATGGATACGATTGTAACAACCTAAAAATAGTACAGGTATTATTCTAGTAAATATTGATGTTTAAAACATGTTATGTGAAAGAGACGCATAACTGATTTTCAATACTATTTAAAACCACCTTGGTGTGGCTTATTTTAAACAGTTTTGGTTGTGCTCGGGTGACCTGCTGAGGCAAGTCATTATGCGTGTCTGAAGGTAGTATTGAACTCATTTAACAAAATAAAACGTCTTCACAAACAGCGAAATCAATGATAACCTCAAAATGAAGCTTCGATTTAGCGCAAAAATTCGAGATGTTATTCCGATCGAGCATGAGGTTTGAGATTCTGCTAGATTGGAGAGGCAAATTGTTGATTTTCAGTAAAATTTATGAATCGGTCATGCGTCAGGATTTTGGATTGATGCTATGCATGTTGTGTTGTGGGCCTGGCAGGTGAATCATTATTGCTCATATTGTAACTGTGAAATATAAGATTAAGATTTTTAATCGTCTGTGGTACAACTTCGACAGAAAGTATATGAATTTAGCGAAAACTTACGTAGGCCGATCGACCAGACGGTTATTTACTCGAATGAGGGAACATTGCAACTTGAACGCCTGTTTTAAATCAAATGGTGAATACACGTCTGCTATTGCGCAACACATCATCGAAACATCGCACGTATGTTCTCCAGACGTAGCATTCAAAGTAATTACTAAATGCAAAAACAAAAGGGAGCTAGCCACATACGAAGCCTTATGGATAAACAAATTGCAGCCGGATTTATGTAAGCAGAAGAAGCACGTACAAGCATTGAGCTTGAACTGGATGTGACGCACGCAATTTGATTGGTTTCTATTTTCCACACTCTCTATGTTCAAATATTTCTATCTTGTTTTGCTTTCCAATTTATATATAAAAATATGTTCATGAGTAGATATTTGAGAAGACCATGAGAAAGAAAATTTTCTTATATCTGATAAAATTTCTTTTTGTTTTTGCACACAAGAAGGGAACAATGAATTTTATTAAAGCTCGCATTTCAAAAAAAAAAATCTAGAACAATTAATGAGTGCTTCTGTTTATAAATTGTGGAATTGATATTCACGTCATGTGCGAATTTAGTGATAATGTAAAATTAAAGATGCGCATTTCTTAATTTAATATATTTCATACTCATTGCAGATTAGTGCCTGTTTGTTAGCTTTGTTGTACAAGTTTGCATTAGTTATTGCGTACCCACTGACATATTAGTTCAAATAGGACCAGAAAGATATGAAAATGTCTGCATGAACGAAGGACAATTTCATGTACACGTACGTTTTATGCTTAACGGATACGCATTTTTGGATCCAGTATTACGCCCCATACCCACAAAATATTTGAATAATTTATGTGAGAAAGGTCTACAGTCATATCTCTTATGTGAATCTGTACAAAACCTGTAATGAAGTTAACTTCATATAAAGTCTTCGAAAATATTTCGGCAAAGCCAACTCGCTATATATACTATGTAATTATACTTTTCGTTCATGCTGCCTTTGGTTTATCCTACTGGTCACAACTGAAATAATTTGTTACTAGGTTCTCAACACCTAATACATGCTTGCATATATATTAGGTCTTCGCAACAAACTGTACTTAACCCCTTTACTGTTTGAATACACACTCATTTAGGAGATTTTACTCTTCACCCTTCCCCCATATCCTATCCGCATTGGTAGTGTGCAAACTACGTAAAATCGGTTCCTACTGATGTTCAGCCATTAAGCAAAAACGTATGTGTACATGAGATTATATCCTTGATTTGTGCAGATTTTGGTAAATATTTCTGCTGTTATTTGACTTAATTTAGTACTAGGTAAGCATACGTAATACGAACTTGCATGTATTAGTTCTTCGCAAAAACAAAAACAATATATAGCTTATTTGTGGTTTTCGGCCTTATCTTGAAACGAGGAATAATGTCTGCTTCTGTCACCGACCTCGTATATGTTTGTTTTGCAACGGTTTATGTTAGAATTAACATGGTTTTGCTCTGTTAATTATTCATATATAAAACTGAAATTGCTCATTATCGTCACTTATTAAATTAAAGGACTTTCATGTAGCTTCTTGCTCCTTTTTTAATGCGGGATTTTTACAGTTTGCATAAGATTTTTTCTCTACTCGGAGTTTAGAATTCGCGGTGTTCTATTGTGTAAGTTAAGTTAATCATGCTTCTTAGTGCGATTGTTTATTTCAGTACAAAAACAAGACTCCCTTATCGTCCACATTTTTTACTGGCAACACTGTCTGGTTACAGTATGGTTAAAAGTGACTGTTAAATTTGTGTCATTTGAAGAATTTATGGCTCCACTTGACATTATATTATGTAACGTGAAAATAATTTGTTCAAATAATTGTCTCGTTTCGCATTTTTTCGACAAGATATTACTTAATCTCATAGAATAACCACCTTGCTAGTAATATTGTGAGCTTCCATATTGTTATGCTAAAAGGAAGCGGGAATAATTATGGCGTAAATTGTGAGCTTCCATATTGTTATGCTAAAAGGAAGCGAGAATAATTATGGCGTAAATGAGTGCGTAAATATGCAATAGTTTGAGTCAGTGAGGTGTTATTATTACTTTGTGACAAAAGTAAAAATATTTTAAACTAAATTTTATATACAGCATCTGGTTTAAAGAAGAAAATTCACATTCAGATGGTCTTCGCTTCGTGCAATGCATAGAAAATGTGAACAGTCTAAACTTTCTCCCCTCATGAGATAGTAAACTAATTATTTGACATATAGGTGTATGATATACCGTTTTTATAATTTACTTTCACGTAGCCTGTTACTGTCCTCTTCAAACTTCATACTGAAGTCAATAATTTCGACGAAAATGTTTGAATTATTTATTAAGAACTAAATTTGTCAGAAAATGGCGTCAGTCTAATGTCAATGAAGCCAAATTCCTTTATTGTTTTAGAAAAATTATTACACCTATCGCCTTATTGAAAGCCTATTTTTTTTAAATCAGTAAATAAAACCGGAAAAAAATCAAACGCAGCTCAAGCATATTAATATTTGCCTAAATAAAATAACATAATATTTGTTAAAAATGTTTTATTTTACATTTAATAAATAGAGAAATGTTTTGATAACTATATTAAATGATATATATTCAATGATATCTGAATGCGCATATTTTTTAGAATGTAAGCAAAAATTAAATTTACACATTTTACAATTAGAAATCGCATTAAAGCTAGAGCTAGTTATACGCCCTGATGATAATTAATGGGAAGGTGAGATAGGTAGATATCGATAGAACGGAGCATACTGCGAGAAGTACATAAAGATGCTTACAGAAAATAAGAAAACCTCTAAATTTAATCTCATTACAAATGCTATATTCGACAAAGGCATAATTAAAAAAAACGAGATATGACTTTAAGCTTTATCAGATTTTTCTAAAATAATATAATAATAATAATATAATACTAATGATGGATAGTAATATTAATCATATATATATATATATATATATATATATATATATATATATATATATATATATATATTCTTTATTATTTCCATCGCCTTCGAAAATTACACAGTATTTTTTTAATTCGAAAAAAACATCAATATCTAAGTGGATAATGGCCATTTATTTCGAGACTACTAAACCTCACTTTACAATCTTTCATTTATATATATTCTGGGTTTTCATTTGATTATGTTGGTGGCAGCAAATCTGACTCGATTTTATTTCTATTTATTCAATTGACTAATTATTAAGTGTGTATGAATTTGTGTCGCTGTGTGTGCCTGTTTGCATGTAAGGGTCTTTCTCGCAGTATTGCAAAATGATGTCTGAGTCCTGGTCATACTCGTATTGATGGCTTGATAGTTAACCAACTGTTCGCATTCCTGGTTGTTGCGTGTACAAATATTGTTTTTCCGAGTGTAGCCTTTCGTTTTACCTTGTTGCGCAATTTTGTTTTCTCCACTTGGTAACAGCGCAGGTGCGCATTGCAGTGTTGAATGCTCATAATGTTTCGAAATTTCTGTCACCGTATGTGCAGCTGTTTCTTCCTATTCAGATTGTTGCCAACATATATGATCATCGAAGGTCGAAACGAGTCAGTACGTTGCGACTGGCGGTAGTTTTGTTATGTTGTTCAAGGACTGGTTAAACAAAATGGGATTGGTGTTTACTTCAAGCACGCAAACTTGATTTAAGAATTACACACCACCAGAAACAAATATTGTTTCATTGTATTGTTTATATGTGTGTGTGGCGAAAGCTGTGCTAATTTTCGTGACTGTATAGAAATTAGCAGCTGACATTTTCTAGTCAAGTTCAATGTATGCAAGACTAAGCAGGTGAGCTGTGTATCTAATTTTGCTTCCATATATGCAATGGTTTGATCCACGCTAGCCGCTTGCTGTCAAAATTTGGATGATGATCATGGAAGGTCGAAACGCGTCAGTGCGTTGGGACTGGCGGTAGTTTTGTTATGTTGTTCAAGGACTGGTTAAACAAAATGGGATTGGTGTTTACTTCAAGCACGCAAACTTGATTTAAAGAATCCAACCGAATGTTCGTTCAGCCTGGTCAAGGACGTGTTCGTTCTTACCTGTTTACAAGTAAATTGATGCTGAATTTTGTTATTCGTGGCCAGTCGATTAGAATATCATGTTGATGAAACTTTTGAATATTTAGGTCATTTTTTTGTTGTTTTATATATAAAGGGCTCGATAAATATATAATAATTTTTCTGATTTTGCTTTATGTAGAATTGAGAAATTGGTCGAATTGCCTGGGTGCTCCGTTTCCAATATATGATCGGAAATAGCTGATTTTTCTGACGGTGCGAAGCCTTTGCTAATCAATTGCTGTGGTAAATATTGGTGGATTCTTTTTATCAGTTGCTTCTTCGTACGTCCGATATATGAGCTACCGCACATAAATGAGAATTTGTTGACTATGAATGATTTGGAGAGAATTGACAATTGATCTTTGGCATCCAAGCTCATGACTCTCTGTGTACTAAATGTAATATTAACTTTAACACTGGAAAAATTCTCCTTAGTTAATCTATTCAGCCGCCATACAATTATTGAGGTTGCTGAGACGCCTCTAAGTGGTACGTTTAGGAAATCCTGCTTGTTGGTATCCTCTCTAGTGCGAATCTGCCGTTTTCTGATGTTGATATCAATGAATCGCTGTGGGTAGTTTTTCATTCGCAAAATGTTCCTGAGGTAGTCCAGTTTTTCATCGATCTTGTGTTCAGAGTAGATGTTCCTGATTCTGTTTGCTAGGTTTGGTTGCTAAGTTTCTTACACTTATATTGCAGGCAATTTTGTGTGTGCCAAACGTTCTGGAAAGAATTAAGTTCATCAAATTAAAACTGCAAGATGCTGAGAGAATCATTTAATCACTGGTTTGCCAACTTGAAAGACTAAACGACAGCGAATACACTACTTTTACAACGAAGATAGAAACGTTGATGAAAATAACAGCTGACAATGATACAAAGAAACTTACAAAGGACCTGGACAAATTTCTTACACAATCAAAATTTTATACAGATCCAGATGCATTTATTCAAAATTATTCAAAAGTAGTCTTGTCAAAACATCAGAAAGATTTACTCCCTTTAGGAGCAAAATTATGCATAATAAAGAAAGACCTAAGTGAACGTTTCTAAAATGACTTAACGGAATACACTACCCCACAGGCATTCAATGGACAACAACTGAAAAATGAGATAGTTAGTGCACTAGAACAATACAAGAAGAAATTCAAAGGCATCCAAATTATAACAAAAAAGCACATAGACGAACTCCGAAAACTACAATCAGACAAATCCATACGAATTGCCACACTCGACAAAGGACCAGGAGTTGTTATACTTGAAGCCGACGCTTATAGAAGGGCCATGAACGAGAATATAAATGATCAATCAAAATTTAAAGAAGAAATTCAAACAGAAAGATTATTAAAAAATATCGAATCGAGTATATACGCAATTCTGAAAAGATGTAAAAATACGTCTTATCATCAATGGCTGATTCCGATATTAGATCAAAACACATTGAGCACATTTAAAGGCAAAACCCGTCGGAACAAACAGCGCAAAATTGTACGGCAGACCAAAAACACAAAAAGCCTCGACAGTTTCTGGAGTTGCTTCGATGCGACTAATCATGTCAATGATCAATGCCATGCGAAATAAACCGGCTAAGTTTCACTGCAAAATAGTTCAACCAATACTAAATATCATAAAAGCAAACTCTAACAATGTCTCCTTCGAGCTAACAGAAGAACTGAAGGGGAAGAACATTCTACAGAACGAAATGGTCTCGCTTGACGTCTCATCCTTATTTACGAACATTCCACTGGATAAGATAACGGTGATCTTGTGTGATCTGATTAAAAATGAGTTTTAAGTTTTCCATATAGACACTAATGAAACCGAATACCTTATATTAGCATGTAAAAACACATGCAATTTGTATTTGAAGGAATATGCTACCGTCAGATCAAAGGTGTAGCTATGGAATTCTGCATTGCACCCCTCCTGGCATACATGCATCATCTTGAAAAAAGCCAAAAATTTGTCTATGATCAGTGCGCACTCTATAAAAGTTATGTAGATGATATATTGTTGTTCATCCCAGAAGCAGCAGATCCATCCGAAATCCTCAAGCAAGCAACTTAACCCAATCCAGACATCAAATTCACTCTCGAGGTAGAGAAAGACAATAGTTTTCCCTTACCCGAGAAAAATATAGGGATCTGTCACTGCACATACATAGAAAATCTACTTCCACCGGACAATACATTTATTACAACAGCAGTGTTCCAAAATCCCACAAAAGAAACTTAGTTAACAACCTAGCAAACAGAATCAGGTAGATCTTCTCTGAACAAAAGATTGACGAACTGGGCTACCTGAGTGAAATGTTGCTAACGAACAACTACCCAGAGTGGTTCATTGATGTCAACATCAAACCACGATAAATTCGCACTAGAGGTTTTACTAAACTTACCATTTAGAGGCGACGTACCGACCTTAATAATTGCACGGCGGCTGAATAGATTAACTAAGGAGAATTTTACCAGTATTAAAGTTAATATCACGTTTAGCACATAGAGAATCCAGAGGCTGGATGCCAAAGATCAAATGCCAATTTTCTCCAAATCATTCATTGTCTACAAATTCTCATATATGTGCGGTAGCACATATATTGACCGAACGAAGTAGCAATTAATAAACAGAATCCAGCAACATTTACGGCAGAAATTGATTTAAAAAGCTTTTGCACCGTCAGGAAAGTCAGCTAGTGCCAATGATATGTGGGAAATGGGGCACCCTGTCAATTTGACCAATTTCTCAATTCTACATAAAGCAAAATCAGAAAAAATTATTACATATTTATCAAGCCATTTATATAGAACAACAAAAACCTGACCTTAATATTCAAAAGTTTCATCAACATGATATTCTAATCGATTGGCCATGAGTAACAAAATTCAACATCAATTTAGTTGTATCCAGATAAGACCGAACACGCCCTCAACCAAACTCAACAGACATTCGATCGGATTGGCAACAAAATGAAGAGGAAAAAAGTGCTGCACACACGGTAACAGAAATTTCGAAACATTATGAGCATTAAATACTGAAATGCGCACCTGCGCTGTTACCAAGTGCAGAAAACAAAATTGCGCATCAAGGTTAAACGAAAGACTACAATCGGAAAAATAACATTCGTAAACGTAACGCCCAAGAATGCGACCTAGTGGTTAACACTTAAGCTATTAATACGAGAATCGCCAGATCTCAGACATCACTTTGCAATACTGCGATAGACTACACTCGGAAAAATAACATTCGTACACGTAACGCCAAAGAATGCGACCAGGTGGTTAACTCTGAAGCTGTCAATACGAGATTGACCAGATCTCAATCATCACTTTGCGATACATCCAGAAATACCCTTACATACACACAGGCACACACAAACTCTTACACATTTACTAATTAGTCAATTGAAGAAATTGAAATAAAACCTAGTCAGATTTCTTGCCACCCACATAATCAAATGAAAACCCAGAATGTATATAAATGAAAGATAGTAAAGTGAAATAAAGTCGGAATAAATGACCATTTTACACTTTTTTTTATTCGTTTTTTTTCTTCCTAATTAAAAATATATATAAATATATTTCAATAATTTATTGCGTCATATATAATAAGTTTTATGTAAGTAATATTTGCACAATTAAGAAAATCTCACCTTGCATGTATTACACGTACTAAAGTAAGTAAACCTCTTTCAGAGCGCGACGGAATACAAACTACACGATTATAACCACAAACTATTAAAATTTATGGGCAATACTGGTAGAGTAAGAAAATTTTTCAATTCCCCGGTTCACATATTTTGCAAATGATAAGAAATATGACTACTCAATTAATCTGCATTTATAAGTAAATCATAAATAAATTTCGTATGTGGCACTAATTCTTAATTTGAACATATTTCAAGACATTCAGTATATTTTTCAGGACCATTCATTTTACCAATCGAATAACATGATAAAATTATTGGCGGCTACATATAGTAACATGTTCTGATCTCATAGTGGCAATCAGATGTGTAACATAAAACAGAAGATGCAACGAAGAACGAAATCTATTTTAAAGAACATGTTATTTAATTTTCAACAGCTGCAGTTGTCAAGCGCTGTTGTCTTGCATACACTACACGTGCTATGAACAGGGTCTGACGTGACTCTATAGCTACCAAATATGTATTTCGATGTATTTGATTTGTTTATTTAGTTTTTCAAAGAATGGTCTTCTGAGCGGGCGATGATTTTTATAAATAAATTAAAGTTGTAGATTACAATTTAATAGAAATTTGATTCATTTTCAGCATGACTCACTTCAATTTGCAATCTAATCATATGTATGGATGTGTGTTGACCACTTGGTCATTTTATAAATACGAAAGAAGATAGACTGTTCCAGATTAAAATGTAGGTAATTTGTAAGAATAAAAAAAGCGAAATGATGTGCCGTAGCTCTCTAGTACAATGGGCCAAACTGAGCTGATGCTATCAGCTTTCTTAGATACAATATTTTATATGGCTTATCGTCAGTTCTGAAATGAGTTCAGATGATCGATCAGAAATTTAGTCACATGCATTGCCGTATTACATAAAAAGAAGAATATCGTTACATTTTCCTTTTCTGAAGGTACGCTGATACATTTAATTTAAACTTTGAGGGTATAAAAATAGAAACGGTCGTTTATATTTGGTAGAAATAGCGCAGATTATAGTTTACCTGTGTTATTCAGCTACGAACAACTATCACGATAAGTGATGGTAAATTATTTCTCTGATGGGCTTAGATGTGAATGATTTTAGCTACGTGTAAGCTTGAAATTTATTCTGCTGTTTGGTGGCGTTTGAAAAATTGTTAAACAATATATTTCCTTTATGGTGTTTATTGAAATCAACGTTATTAAGACAAAAATAGCTCAGCTAAAATATTTATATGTCAAATACTGGTATAAACTGTCACATTTGGAAAAGGTAAAAGCCGATCTATAGCCAAACTGGTGTTGTTATAACAAAATTATACCTCTATAATTTTAAAGTTCAATTAAATTTGAAATTTTAACTCCAGACGGTTATATTGTTGACTAAAATTATTTGTAAAACTGCAATTAATTTTGAAAAAAAATGAAGCTTGTTTTCGAGTCAATACCTCACTTATTACTATCAGATTTGGAGCAAGCATACGTAGACAAGTAAGAATAATTTAGCGTATTTAATTAAAATATACTTACCTCCAAAGCAGTTAAATTATGTAGGTCTTTGAAATACGGATAATGATGAGAAAACAATGTCAATATACTAAAAAGAATTTAAATTTCGATCAAACGAAATTTATTTCAGTGAAAGAACAGATGCACACTGTCTTAATTATAAGCATTTATGGATAATTTCGTTGACCCTTAATTTGAATGTGTCCATCAATAGCCTGAAATATGCCGAATACATTTTTCTTAGTTGCTTCATGTACAGGTTTTCAAAAAAATTAATTGTGTAAAGCGGTAAATATTTGTTTATAAAAAAGACCGGAATCAAATGTTTTACGTAATGTGTGTCTTCAGCTTAAGTTATGGATATCCCCTGATATGAAACTGGTGTATCCCCTTTGCTTTAATAAATATTGCTTTATTTTTCATTATTAACAAATTTATATATTTAGAGTTATTTATAATTTTTTTATTGACAAATTTATTTTCCCCAAAAATAATTAATTAAATTTAAAAATAAGATAATGTTTTTGTATGTATTTTAAATGTATAATATACAATTAAATCACATTTTAGCGCTAAAATGCTCTCATTTGCATGCCATAGGCAAAATGTTTATTCTATTTAAAACTTTTATTTAAGAAGCAGAAAGTCCGTAGATTTATTAGTTTGATGTAAACTGGTGACTTTATTTGGCAAGTCAAGACAACATGTGTTTACTTGAATGGTTAAAGGCAAATAATAATTTCGCATGTAGGTATAAAGCCAAATTACTTGATAATGAACGCACTGTACAATGGAATATTTAATATTACTTTATTTTAGTCTAACTTACCATTTCCAAACAACATTGAAAAGAAGTAATAATATATAGATATTAATGTGATTACATATCTTTAAATCTTTTTCTTCAAATTACCAATGCTTCAAATTAGAACGAAATTTAATTCATTATACCAATGTTTTTGTTACATAAAAAATACTGTGATAGTATTTAGTGAAATCAGGCTATTCAAATATTTTCGTTTAGCGTAAGCCTAACAATTAATTTTTATTATTACGAAAGCTGAGCTAATGAAATATTTTGGTTGTAACTAAAGAGATGACGAAATATCTAAATTCATGTGAATAATGCTTGTTTTACTCTTGATTAAGGCATTTAATTTGGACACCAAACATTGTCTATATATATATCAGATATGATTTAAAATGTCTATATCAAGAAAGTATACTAAAATATATTTACCATCAACTGACACGCTATTTGTTGGATAATAATTTTTTTGCTTTAAACACACATTTTCATCAGCTTTAAATAGAATATAAAGAAATCCTAGATGCAGAATCAAAAAATTTATATCACTTGATCTAAAAGGTTTGGCAATGAGATTTCAAATCGACGTTTTCATTAAAAGTCCATTTTAAAGGTGAAGTTTATATCGAGTAAATTTTATATTTTATGGATTAGTTTTATGAAACTTATGCATTTCTTTAGGAAAAACAAATGTGAAATAAATGCGTTTTGCATGCTATTTGAAATGAGATGCCTATTTTCACTGAATAAAAAAAATTATTGAAAAAACAACAAAAATATCATTCCGCATGACAAACACGTAATTAATTGTGTAATTAACCAATGATTCTCTAAAAATGATGCCTATTTCAGCAAAAACATTTCATTATAATGAATATATTTGCTTTATGTTTGTTCTACATTTACATTGACCGAGCGAAGAATTCGGATTTCAATCCTGAAAAATTGTGAACATAATGAAAATGGTTAGCGGAACTATTATGATAAAATAATATTTCAAATTTTAAGACGTAAAAATGCAATGTATATGTTACCTCTTGTGCCAACTCCAGTAAGTCTTTAAGGAATCCTGACAACTCATCATCTTCAATTGTGCCATTTCCATCCTACGGTTTTTTTTGTTTGTTTGTATGTCAGTTATATGTTAATATTTGCCAAGACAAATGAAAAAAAAATTTTGAAAAATTGATTAAAACACGTTCATTTGTTTTAACCTGTTCTACCTATTTAATTTTAATGAGGTCAAAATTAAGAAAATTATGAAAATTTTATTATATTTAAAAAATTTTTTGATTCATCATTGAAAATATTTAATCTGACAAACACAAAACTATGGCGATTTTCATATTCCTGATAATTTTACCTTTCATTTACATCTTATTTGCAAATTTGAAAACAATTTCGTGGAACATTTCCATTTATAATGAAATCAGTATTTTGTGTACAACAAATTTTGATGCAAAGAATAATTAATCGATTTCAAATGAAATGGAAATTTATATGCAGTTCGAATTAATATAATTAATTGTTCAAATCTAAACTAAATCTAATCATAATTATTGGAGTATACCAGTCGTTTGGTTAATAGTCGCCTGTTTTAATAGAGCAAATCTAAATAAAGTAAACGTTTAATAGAGCTAATCATTAGACAGACTTAAAAATTAAAGTCTGGTGTCCTATGAAAATAAAAAAAAAGTCGATTTTCAACAGCCCCGAATTTAAAAAAATATATTTTGTTATTATACCAGTATTTGGACTAATTAAATTTTTAATAATATATTGGACCAAATATTTGTTGTCTTAGATTTTTTCTGTAGTCAAAATTCAGTAAAACAGAGAACAACACCATCAGTAATAAGATTAAACAACAAAAAGTGTTTCTTGTCTCAAAATCACAATATATTTTAACACAAGAGTTCTACAGAAGTATTGACTGAATTTAAATTATAATAATTCCATTTCTTAATATAGTCGCACAATATAAAGTACCAAATTCCAGTTTTGAAATTGTCAAAACATTATATTGGTGCTTATTTCAAGTCAACAATCCGAAAATCTATAAATGGTTTCATCACCTGCACATTCAGAGATTACTAAATTGATTAATTATGGAAAATAGATTTATAAAATTGGATTTCACAATAGATACAGTAGACTTAATAGACTGTTTCGCACACACCTACTTCGATATATATTTCTAAAAACAAAAGAAAACATTAAAAAGGGGCTAACCAATTTGAATATCAAGCAGACATTATATGTTTAATAAAACTGAATTAGGTAACCACTTGTGATATTCTATGCCTGATATGATTATATTGGCCCACCCAATATTAATACTTTAGAATTATTTTATAAAGCTCAGCTAGTCAATTAGAAATACGCAGTCATTTGCTTTACAAAGCAGATGTGGACAAAAAATAAAATTTCAGATATGTAATACAAAGGTAGCACAAATCAACACAATATGATTATTTTGCAATAATGGGCTGATATATATGACAGGCTAATGGAGTCGAATCTAAAAGTCTGCTCTACCGCATTAACAGTAAATTAGTGGAAATGACTGACTGCATTAGCCGCATTATAAATTCACATTTCCTTATATAGGCTAGAAAATTTCATCATTACCTTAATTCCTTGACAATTATAGAACTTTTGTTTAAATCAATTAATATTAGTTGCAAAATGAATTGTTTGTCTGGCGTTTCGGTAAACCGTCTGATTAGCCGGAAAACCAACCAAAAACATCGATACGATTGCTAAACCTTGTTGCAAAGTTAATGTTTCTGCCATTTTAATTCGTTATAACGAATTTGTTTGCTTACCTTATCATAAAGTGAAAAAGCATAATCGATGTCCTCGCTGGTTATCTTTTTGTTGCTCTGCAATGATGAAACAAAACAAATATTTTAACGTCAAAGCTTATCATAGTGATGTGCAATTCCAGAAAAGTTTTGCAATTAATGTAATGCTATCGTATATTGTTACTCTTAAAATTAATAGACAAGGTTTTCATTTCAAAGGGATGCAATTTTCTACTTTAAGTAGACAGCTCGAAACTAACATGTAAAAATCAAATATAAAATAATTTTTACAAATTAAAAAATCTGAGATCACCATTTACCTTAAAAATAGGACGACATAGGTAATTTTCTTTAACGGGAAGTAATCTAAAAAGAATAAAAAATAATCACATCAAGTGAGAAAACCATGCAAATTCCAGGAAAGATCAAAAAATTAGATCGTACGGTCTTGAGAAATTTTGCTAATGATTAAATTTAGCATCACATTAATTATCCAAATATTATGTCATAGAGATGGTTTTCCAGAAGTATTACATTTAAAATAGTAAAAAGCTAGATAGAAATTTATTTAGATTTAGATTAAAATGGTAGGTTTATTTCTATTAACTAGTGTTATTCATGCATACTGGTTGTCAACTAAAATGCGACGCCACCATTGTACAAATTTTCTACATTGTTAGTAAATTAATTTGGAACAGAACTGTAGCGAAGTCTTATAAGCGTAAAGGAAATAAAGCAACCCTATTGAAAATTGTACACCTAATTAGTACAGATAATATTATTTTGTAGTACAAAACCAATTTATAAAATATATATATATATATATATATATATATATATATATATATATATATATATATATATATAGACAAAATTATTATAATTATATTTATTTTCACAAAAAGTAATTACATATAGAAAATTTATCGTCTGAAATAAAACTGGTTTAAAGGTTTAGTTTATTAAGTTGTCTGATCACGGTTTCCACAATTTGTTGACGTGCATTTCAATTAAAAAGAGCTCTTATAAGTGTATATGCAGTCTGCGCAAAAGATTGCTGACTCACAAAGAGCATTTAATTTAATTAAAAATAATGTTTAATTTAATTTATTATTAGGCCAATTTTTATGGAATTAAATTTTCATTGTATTCAATTACGTATAACTTAGTATATAATTTCTGTTGCCTAGAGCTAATACACATACAATAATGTATTAGATGGTGCGCATTTGGTAACAAATTAGTTTGTATAAGGCCAGCAGAATTTTTAAAATAAATGCAGCATAAACGAAATGTATAATCTCATGTGCACAGTCGTTCAGTGCTTACAAGTGATTCCTCATTAGAAGCTGGTATTGCACCCTATACCCACTATATATTTGAGTGATAAATGTTGGACAATTGTCCAGTACTAACTTCTGTACGAATGCGTAGACCTGCAGCAGCAGAGGTTACTTCTTTTAAAGTCTTTCCAAACGCGAATTCAAAGCCTACTCGCTACATATAATAAATATTGAGCCTTTAAATGGTACTTACACTGTGGTTTCCTAAACGGTACACGGCACCAAAGTAAAGGATTTTTTGATATGCTACATTTCCCCAAAATTGAGATCTGCAACTACTTCCGAACACGTGTTACTACTAAAAATCCATACATTCTGGTCGAGAAGTATATCAGTTATCGCATTTCGTTAATGCTGACTTTGGTTTATATTTCTAGTCTAAATTAATAAAAAATTTTACTGGTTGCGCAACACTAAATACAAAAATGTAGGTATAACTTAGATTTATTTGTTAATATATGTATTTCCAGTTTGTATATTTATAAAATAAAATAGTTAAAATGGAAAATCACAGATTGTAAACTTGCAAATGACTTGCGGAAAACCTAATGCTGATGATAGCACATCAATAAAACTTGCTTACTTTTGGCGGATTTAATTTATGTCTTAAGCAAAACGCGAATCGGGATGGTGAATGCCTACAGTGTACACAGATATAAATATTTCGATTATTTATCAAGTGCATCAAACCAGTAATTTTACCAATAATAGGTTAAGCGGTGCAACATTAACATTTGAAATATTTTCTACTTAAGAATTCGTGGTCGTCATAAATTTTCTAGTCATATATATATATATATATATATATATATATATATATATATATATATATATATATATATAGCAAAAGTATATTATGTGGTTATCCTGTAAAATGTGACCAACATTCCACAAACTGTAATATTACTGGAAACATGGATGTCGCCATCTTCTATTCGTAAGTGATCTAAAGCAATAAGATTGAAAATTGTACATTTATATAAACTAATAAATTTTATTTAGGAAAAGAAAAGAACATTACTTGAACAATTCTATCGATCGCATGGAGAAAATTGATAGCTACTGATGATTAAAAAGCAATTAGCTCATAGCGCCTGTGTCATTATTTTCCGTTTTAGGAAAAATACTTTCTGATCTCCAGTTTTTCTATGAATGATAGATTTTAACTTAATTTCTGCACGTAAGTAAACATGAATTTACTCATGCCATTTCTCTCAAATTTTCTTAGATTTCAGAATATTACGTCTGGTAGGCACTTAACTAACAATCCGTTTATAGACTTTCAAAGCACATTTTTTTAGAAAATAATTTTGATTGTTTATGGTTGAGATTATTTCCGAATATTAAAATTGGAAGCATAATCTGTAAACAAATTCTGTAAACAATTTGTTACTAATTAAAAGGAATCAACTATTACAACAAATATGTAACGGTTACATACTGATTTTCGCGTAGAAATACTAAATATGCAATTGTGCATTGGGCATTGCGCACACAGTAACAAATTAGTTATATTATGATAAGAAGGATAAACCAAAGAGAGCATGAACGGAAAGTATAATCTCGTGCACATTCGTTTCGTGCTTACTGGCGATTCATCAGCAGCAGCCAGTATTACGCCCTTTACCCTCTATATATTTTGGTAAGGAATGTGGGATAATAGGTAGCTACTGTTCCGTCTATGCTGCCTTTTGGATTATTATTCTTCTGGTCATATTTGGATTTATTTTTTTGTAGGTATAATCAATACACAGTTACTACACGTACACATTAAACATATATATATATATATAGTTATATATATATATGTTCTGACTGAAGCTGTATTTAACTGTTATATTTAGTTGAATATACGATTAATGTGGACATGTGATAACTCATATCGATCAAGGCCTTAGTGTTTGGATTTGCTGAACTAAGGTGTGTTCATAAATATTTGTAATTCTCAATTTTGGCAAACTTTAGCATACATTGAATTCCATCGTTTTGATACCATGTACCGATTCGACAAACCTCTTCGGTACCATAATGTGGGTAACGGGTTCTGACACATTAACTATAGTGTTGGCACCCCTTACAGACTCAGTATGTATATTATATATAGTGAGTTATCTTTGAAGCCGCATAGTCGAAGACTATATATAAAGTTAGCATCGCTACTGCAGGTTTAAAAATTAGTCTAGGAGATTGTGGCGTCCTAACTTCCTGCTACTCCTACCCTAGTAGTTTGGTGGAAGATACAGTCTGGTCTAAATTACAAGTTGCTAGCTGGTGTAAAACGAGTTTGAACAAGATTATATTTTTCGTTCATGATGTTTTTGGATTGTCCTTCTGGTCATTTTTCAAATAATGTGTGACTAGGTGCACAAAACCTAATGTAATATTTTTAAACTTTAAATAAAGCCGCAGTACATTTTTTATTAGAAGTCTAATAATTATTATGCTGATGTTATCCTTAATATAGATTTGGTACCATTAAATTAAATTTAAAAAAAATACTTCCTGGAAATAATTAATTATTTGATGCATCATTGTACAACATAACGTAAATGAATGTTTGAATGCAGATTTATTGTTGAAGGATCAAATTTCAAACGCCTTTTCTGAGAAATAAAATTTGTTCATTTTAAATAGCGGAAAAAACTTTTGAATAACATGAAATTTAAACAATTAACCAATGGAAGAAGAAACGGATTCGAAGTATTTTTGTGAAATCGGGAAAAGCTCTAAAAATATTGATTTGGCTCTATATTATTTATTAGAGAATTGCACAAAAATGTGTTCAAGTGTTTTTTAACAAAAACAAATGTCATCACTAAAAAGTAATCATTAAATCTTACGTCCGATGAGGTTTACGGTATGATATTGGAGAAGGTATGCGAGGATACACGAATGGAGGTAGTACGCCTTCCAGGTGCAATAATATTAAAAAGAAATTTTACTTATGACTTCAAAATAGTACTGTGAATATCATTAAATTTCGCATAGCAGATGTATATTGACAATCATTACTATTTGAGCTAATCATGCTTCAATTTAATTATATGTTTCTTAGAAAAATTTTTGGTCACAGATTTTGCCTACGGGAAAAGCTATTCAGAATACGTTAAATATCGCTCTTATAATAAAACGAGTCTAATATGTTTTATAATACACAGATACTCCAGTGAATGCGCTTACTTAATATTTTGAATCAAATAATTTGAAAAATCGAATTTATAATCGTTTAAGAATGCATTCAGATAATAAAAATAAAAAATCTTAAAAATACAAATGTTAGTTAAATTGAAAATTCAATTATTCCGATGAAATTCAATATATATACGCATAATCCATCAATAGCCGTATTTTGTCAGATATAAATGCAAAAGATTTTTTTATTGTGAAAAAAATTGTCACTTTTAACTCGAAAATATCTGACTGCTAATAAATGTAAAATACAAATTTAATAAAAATAATTTCATTTCATCCTAAACAAGTTTTAACATTTAAATTATTGTTAAGTTTTCAAAAATTATCTAAACTTTAAAAAGTGCGAATGGAAAACTAATGAAATAAATAAAACTCAAATTTTTTTAAAACGTGCAGTTCAAGGAAACTAATTTCGGTTGTCCTATCTGACTTATTACATACTTTCTAAGTTATAATCAGCCAGCCAGAGTAAATTCTAAAGGTATAAAAACCTATAATAAACAATAGCCCTTCATTTGTGGTAACTCGAATTATTTCATCGCTTAAGCGGCATAAATATGTAGATGCTAGTTTACTTATAAATTTTTGTTTCCGTAACCTTATAGGCTGGGCATATGATATATATAGCGGGTTAACATTCAAGTCGTATTGGCGATATCTTGTATGAAGTTTACTCCTATACTGTTTGTATGAAAATTCGGATAGCGAAAAATTCTGTCTAAGAATCCCACATTTTTGGTATAGCCCACAGTAACGACTCTAACCTATGAATCAGAAATTTGTATATGAGATGACGCCTTTAATACATTCCGAACTGGGCCGAATTTTAAAAATTATTTTTGAAGTAATTGTGACTCGGTTCGCAATATAAACTCTTCGCAAATAGGAATTATTAGTTATTAACACTTAAATTTAATGAAGCTCCATTTAACTCGAACTATGATAGCTGATGTTGATCCAGGCCAGAATTTATGGATTTACTAGATTAGCATTTATGAAAAAAAAATTTTAATACTCAATTTCAGTGAAATTTAGCCTATCTGAAATACAAATGTGATTATACCAGAATCAGATTTTATATTCTGATAACCATTGAGTTTGAACTCTGTATCGGATTATTTTATTGAAAACCGTAATATTTGTACCGTGAACAAGCTCGGTATATTATAAACCATGGCGTTGGTACCTTTTTCCCTGGAGGTAATATATATTATAAATGTCGAGTTGGCTTTAATATCGCGTTACCGATATTTTCTATTAAGGTAACTCCATTACTGCTTGAATACCAACTCGTATAAGAAAGATTATCTTCTAACAATTCTGCATTCAATGAGCAAATATACAATGAAAATAGCGCAGAGTAGCAACTCCTACTGATGTGTCGCGAGTAAGCGCGGAACGCATGTGTACATGCCAACTTTGGTGTATTGTTTTGGTAATATTTGCACTAATTTGAAACTAGTAGACTTACATAGAAATATATATATATATATATATATATATATATATATATATATATATATATATATATATATATATATGTATAAGTTCATGCCATAGAATGTATAAATATTATATAATCAATTGATAGATATCACAATTAACATGAAATGTGTAAATGGTGGCAATGTAAGATAGAATATATGGATTTAATGAAGTAAAATATGTTAATAATGTCTATTACTAGTCAAATTTTGTAAAATTTAGCATTTCTTGAAATCCATTCCCACAGTGACTCCTATACCGAGTCGGTAAGCATTGTTTTGGAACCATGTACCGACTCAGCAACATTTTTTTATTTATCCGATAAAAGCTCAGTTATCTATAAAAAAAATTGTACGTGCCATGCAAAGCCATGGCATCTCAAAAACCATTGTCTTGTATAACGTAGTGCTCGTTGTCTAATATACACACACACACGCACACAAATATGTTATATATATATATATATATATATATATATATATATATATATATATATATATTGATTTGCCCATGATGCCGCATTAGAATATCTTGCTATGAATTTCCACTCAAAACCTAATACACATTTGCAGATATATTAATTCTCCGCAACACGGATTAAATAACAATTATATGCTTAAATTAATAGTTTCCAGATTGCTACAAATATGTAAATAGTGTAGATCGAGTGCTGAACTTTTAGATTTGCTGATGTAATGTTTGTTAATTATAAGTTTTAGTTCTCAATTTTACTGCAATTTAGCCAATTTTAAAAACCATTACTTTAGTGTCTGGAACAGATTCTGTATCCGATGTCTGTAACCTATTCAGCACAATTACAATTATTATGATATATAGCGAGGCGGCTATGAAGATACTTTATTGAGTCTTTGTTAAAATCTATTTTTATTATTGCTCGACAACACACTTTTATGGAAAATAGTTCTGACCAATTATCCCACATATCTCGAACAAATAATTTGTGCTTATCTTACGTTCAACTGGCTTCTCCTGATGAGATGCTAGTAAGCACATAACAAATGTGAGTTAAATTATGCCTTTTGTGTATTTTAACTTTAGAATGCAATTTAATACGAATTAATCCAAATTGTTACTGATTGCGCAATGCCTAATAGCTTAATGCATTTTCTGCATTGAGTTGAGAACTAATTATAAGCCTTCCATGTTAAAGCATAACAATTGAAATTGCGCATCATACGTAATTAAATAACATTCCAAATAAATTATTTAATAAACAGAAAAAAAACGCATTAGGCAAAAAACTTTTGATTCTGCTTTTTATACTTCAGCACATAATGTTTAAGCATTTTAATGTTCCGTGTAAAACACAAACAGGCAAAGGGTAGAAACAGATTAATTTAACGAATGCGCGCAAATTGTAGATGAACTTCAAATAAATATGCAAAAATCTAGAAAAATGAATCTGTGAACAATACGTCGACCAATAAACCCAGTTTTGAAACAAAATCTAATGCAAGGGAAGTCTTCTTGTTCAAATCCCACAAAGAAGGAAGGTGAAAATATTGAAGACGTAGGATTACAATACATCTGACGATGTGTCCGAAATTGGGTATGCGCAACACAGCGCGAATTAAGATGTGATTATATAATCCTGCAATAAAGAATAATGTTCTACATAGAACAATGTTGTTTAAATTTCATTTTGAGAAAACAAGAGATGGTAGATGATTCACTTTCTTAAACAATTGCAATTAAAGCATTATGCAACTAATTAACATGTAACAGTTAGATGCCACTGAACATGTACTAAAAAAAGTGCTCACAGAATATCTGATCGATTAAATTTAGCTCCAAATGAATAAAAGATAAGTTTTTAATATGGAATTAATCTGAGCCAAGTTTAAACTTGTTTAGAGATATTAGTTATCATTGAATAATGCTAGGAGAATTGACTTTTTTAACTCCGACACAGAAAAGGTATATGCAAATAATGAAAAGATTACTGTGAGAGACCTTTAAGGATGTGCTCCAATTAAATTCCACGTAAATTAGAGACGATCAAAATTACTAAAATATCAGAAAGTTATAATTCTACAAGAAATCATATAGCTGAGAGTGGAATGACGTTGTCCAATCGACGTACGTAAACAACAAATTATACAGAATATACAATTAGTTAGACACCTTCATAAGAAGAATGATACTATTTACTAACAAGTAACTATGAGACGCCACAGAGAATTGTCAAAAACAGAGCACGCGAAACATCGAGCTCATTATGAATAAGCGAAAAATAAAAATGTCTACAATAAAGAATGATGTTGTAAATTTAATAAACTCAAAAGATGTCAAGAGATTAACTTTGATCGACTGTAGCAATGAATTGAAAATACAAATAATGTAGCCATAAGAATGAGAAACTTCTGAGGATGTACTCAAATAGAGCAGACGAAACGTAGGGCCAACAAAAATTACCATAATATCAAAAAGAAAATCTTCAAGTAACGATGACACCTTGACTGGATTATCGTCGGTCGAGCGATATTCGTAAAAAATAAAATACGCAAGTATATTCACTTTGTTTAAATCCAGAAAGGCACGGAATATGCAGATAGTATAAATATAAAAGTGAGATGAATCTGATTGTATGCGGCAGATAGAGCACGCGAAACCTGATGCCGATTAAATTGAACCACAAAAAATAATGATTTCATAAATGGTATAACGTCATTTCAGTGACATTTGGAAACAAAAGTGCTAAAAGGAAATTCACCTTTTTCAGCACCATCAAGACAAGTTAGATAATTACACAATAATTGATTGCTCGGGTGGTGGTAACAATTCTTTAAATTAAATTTGCGAGCTTGAAGTAAACACCAATCCCATTGTATTTAACCATTTCTAGAAAATTGTTATATTGTTCGACGACTGGTTAAATTTAGATAATTGTCTGCCGTAATTGACTATTTTGAAACAACTGATAGCATTCGTAGGTTGGTAAAATCTTGATTCCATTACATTTCTGGATGCACAGTGTGGCTTTTTCCGTGAACGATTGGTTCACGCTGGTCCCATCACTCCGAAGACTTCGACACATGTAATATCCATTGAACATGTTACAATTAGTTATTTAGTCGATTTTTTCCCGACATCTAAACCAAATACAATTACACAATAATTGATTGCGCGGATGGTGGTAAAACTTATTTAAATCAAGTTTGCGAGCTTGAAGTAAACACCAATCCCATTGTATTTAACCACGTCAAGCGGACTGGCGGTGTTTTGTTATGTTGTTCGACGACTGGTTAAATACAATGGGATTGGTGTTTACTTCAAGCTCGCAAACTTGATCTAAACCAAATTTTTCTCGTGTCATATTTGTTACTTTCATACAAATCTTGCAACAATTTGAACAGTATTTTAGCACTTGTAGAATCCTTATTAGATATGTAATGGAATCCAGATTATACAGAATTAAATGTGCTATCAATTGTCCAGCAATAGTAAATTGCAGCAGAAAATAACATGATGACTGCGTCGCAAAACAGAAGACGACATTTAAAGACAAGTTAGATGAAGAAATGACGCTGTTGCAGTGTAATGCCTCCTAGGACGTTTCAAATATAGATAGCAAACAACAACGTGCCGTTTACAAAATAGTGTAAACAAAAAAAATGATGCTGTGAATGGAGTAAATTTGGTGAAAACATATGTGGAAATACAAAATAATGCAAGAAGATCAAGTTTGTTCAAATCGCTTAAAAGAAGGAAATACAAATAATGTGGGCGTAAAAGTGAAAAATCTTTAATTTTATTGAAATAATGAAATCTCCAAAATACAGATTGTCTCTTTGGTTGGAATACTGTAGTTTATACCATATTTGGTAACAACAAACATCACGAGGAATTCCATTTTTTTCAAAAACCGTAATAAAATTTAGATTCCGATAATGAAGACATATCAGTGAATTGCCTCCAATAATGGTTCTAAAATAGAGAAAACTAAACAGCGTGCAGATTAGAAATCAGTTTAAATTAAGGAGACATACGTCAACAATAAATAATGAATCAGTGAATCTAATCATGTTGCTTAAGCGTCATTCAGAAGCAACAATTGTTGAAAGCAGATTTCCAATTATAAATTCCTACAATACACGAATGTTGCAGAAAATTAGTACGTAACAGCGAGTTGCCACTGAGTAGTTATCCAAAATAGCGCTCGCAAAACAAAAGTCTGATTAAAATAAGCTTTAAATGCAAAAGAGATAACTAAATAATGTGGGTTTATTCTGTGGCAATATTAAAGCCTTGTACATGATGTTTGGATTCATAAAATAATGAATGACAATAAGCACGGTTAAACAACCGTACAAAACAAACTAGATGCAAATAATTGAGACATAAAGCCGAGAAAACACTGATGACGTGCTCGAAATTGTGCACACGAAACATCAATCCAATTTAAATTAACTTAAAGAAGGATGATGTGAATGAAAAAGCAATATATAACCGAAATTTCCCAACACCAAAAGATGCAAGGCGATTCATTTGGGTCAACTCTTTCAATTAAAGTAAGATTTAAGTAAAGCAAATGTCAAAGTGAGATGGCAAAGAAGATATGCTCAAAATAGAACACGCGAAAGATTAGATTAATATAAAAGGAAAATAATATATAAATTATGAATATTGCTGTGAATGGAATTACGTTGCTTCAATCAGATTCGGAATCAAATAATTATAGAAGGTGTATCAATGAATTCAATTCCTAGATGGCAAAAATGTTACAAATAATGAAGACGTAACATTGAAGTATCTTTGAGGATGTACAGGAAATATAGTACGCAAAACATAGGACAACTCATAATTAGATTAACGTCAAAATGACCTTAATCTGCAAAAAATAATGCAGTCAATGAAATACCGTTAGTTGAACGATATTTGGAAGTAACAGATGAGGCCAGTATACAACATATGTGCGACTCACACAAAAAATTGCGATGCAAATAAAAAGGACGTTACAGGGAGATGCGTCTGACGATGTGCCTGCAAAAGAGTGTTCAAATCTGAGCGTAAATAAAATAGTATTATTCTAACTTCATTGATGTTTCTGTGAATTGTACAAAGTTGTCTAAATGATGTTTGGATACAACAAATGAATTAAGGAGATTTACTTTGTTCAACTCTCATAATACAAGAAATATGCAAATAATGATGGCGAAACAATGAAAAGACTCTGACGATATTTCCTATGTAAGGCGTGCAGCATAATTTGAGTATCATAATAAGGTTGGAATTATGCGATAACGAACTATGCTGTGTATGGAAAATCGCCAATTAAAGGATATCAGGGAAAAAATGAAAAAAGGAGATACAGTTGGTTAAATTCATACAAGGCAGCAAAGAAGCTGATAATTATTCTTGAGTATGATCTCGAAATAAAGCGCACGACACCTCAGGCCGATTGGAAATAATTTGATATCAAAAGGACATTCGTCTACAATTAATAATGATTATGTGAATTGAATGAAATTAGTTTGAGTGACAATTGAACATAGTAAAAGATTCGGGCAGATTCACATGTTCAACTCCAACAAGACAATGAAAAGGCAGAAAGTGAACTAGTAACAGAGTATGAACTAATGTACATGATACTTCATAGTGAATCAAATTCGCTTAAATTGAGAATGCAACAGGTCTAAATTAATGAACGTTGATTCCGATTGAAGAACGTTATTTGGGCGACATTTAGAAACAGCAAATTATGCAAGCAGATGCACTTTGCTCAACTCCCAGAAAACGAGACAGCTGCCAAACATGAAGGCGTAAAATTGAAATGCCTCTGTGGATGTGCCCAAAATAGGTCACGCAAAACGTGGCACAGAGTTTACTGAATTAAAATAATGGAGACCTACGTGGGTAATAATGAAAAATTCTGTGAATGGAACACCATCGTTAAATTGTCATTCGGAAACAGAAAGGTGATTCAGTTTGTACAACCCACTCAACAAAATGAAGAACGAACAATGAAGACGTAACAGTTAAATACCTCTATTTATGAGTATTATTTGTAGCTCACAAAATTGCAGGCTATTTATATTTAGCATAAAATTAAAATGAGGGAATTCTACAGCAAATAATGAACGATATAAAAGAAAAAGTTCACTTTAGAGACAATTAGAAACAACAGAATTTGCAAATAGACATTTCTTGTTCAGCTTCTACGAAAAAGGCGAATTTAATCTGGCACATTAATGTATAATAATTGAGATGGTGCCTTCGACAAACAACAACTGAAACCTCTGGCAGATTACAATTCTTTTAAACTGCGATATCCAAAAGTCTACAAAACGCAATGCACCTGCCAATTGAAAAACGTTGTTTAGTAAACAAAAGGCAACGGAAAATGAGGCAAGAGATTACACGTTGTCCAATTCACACAATACTGGAAAGGTGTGATTAATTAAGATGTATCAGTGAAATGTTTCTGACGATCAGTTGGAAATAGGGCACCCGCAAAACGTTGTGTATTTACATTAGGTTAAAATCAAGAAGGAATAAGCGAACAATAAAGAATGATTCTGTCACACGGTTAACTCCGTTATAACGAAATCTCGAAGCAACAAATAATGCAAAAATATGAAGTATTTTCAAATCTTCGAATACAAGGATGATACAAATAATGTAGGTGTAGCAGTGAGACGCCTCATACTGACCTTGGGTTGGAGCATGCAAAACATGAGACCGATTTTATTACATTTCAAACCAATACGACATAATTCTCAAATAAAGCAGTTATGAATGAAATAACGTAGTTCAAAAATAACATGTGAATCCGACAATTGATGAAAAGAGATTAGTAAAGTTCAACTTTTATTAAACAAACAAATTTCAAATAATACAGACGTGGCTGTGTTAGGCCTCTGATGACAAGAACAGAAACTTCGGGCCAAAAAATTTAGATTGAAATAATAATGAACAGTGTCTACAAAAATTTTATAAGCTATGAATAAAATTATTTTCTTAAAACGTTATTTGAAATCGAACAAATATTCATGAAGCGTCACTTCTTTCAACTTCAACAAACCATAGAAAATGCAAAGGATATGTCCAAAACGGTGAACACGTAACTTTCGGCTGATTTTTATTTAATTGTGACAACAATTAAAATTTTGTGCAAAAAGCATTGAATCTTGGAATAGAACAACGTGGTTTAATCTAAATTTAGAAGTGGCAATTGAAACAAGTTGAGTTCACTTGTTTAACTCCTCCAAAACAAGAAAGATGGTAATAATGAAGAGTTACTGTTGATGCCTAGGATGATGTTTACGGAAAAAAATACACCACAAATCTGGCCACTTACAATGAGTTTTAAATAAAAATGTCAGTGCTATTAAACGAACTGACCAAGAGTGAGATACATAAAGCATTGTCGTAGACTTTATATGATGTTAGCTTCACTATTGCAGGTTTATACATTCGTCTAGGAGATTGTACCGTCCTATTATCTCACATTCTTCACTCAAATATAGAGTGGTTAAAGGGCGTAATACCGGCTCCTACTGATGATTCGCCAGTAAGCACGAAACGAATGTGCATGAGATTATACTTTCTGTTCATGCTCTCTTTGGATTATCCTTCTGGTCACAAATTATCGAATTTGTTACCTGGTTCGCAACACCTAATACATACTTGCATATATATTAGTTCTCCACAAAAAACAGTATTTAAGAGTTAAATAATGTTTATTTATCAATTATGTTACCGTTGATCTATCTTTGTCATTTAATAATCTACTCTGGTCAAAAATGTTATATATATTTATTCCAATATTATTTAGCATCCAGCTAAACTTACGTGGGACATACCAGTAACAGAAAAAAGGCTTGTATAATTTGGAGTTTATACATTTTATCCATTAGTAATATAAAATATTTAATAAATTGTGCGAGGAAACACGAAACTTTACAAATAACAGGTTTGCCCACATAGATAAAAGGGCCATTTTTCTAGTTTAATCTCAACTCTGTGAAATATCTTGTAAAATTTGTATGTAAAAGTCAGATTAATTTAGTTGGTTTACATGCATAGACTAAATAACCATAAACCATAGGTGTAAGACACACAAGAAGAAATACATAATTCACATTTTCGCACAAAATTGCAAATTACTTTTATCTCTATAACTATGGAGAAAAGATGTTTAGAAATACAATATGTAATAAATTAGTATTTCTTCATTCGTAAAAATTAAATACAAATACGCTTAAATAAAGTGTCATTCTTGTAATTAGTTCGTTCGGATATCAGTAAAACATTTTTTTCCTTTATCGAGTGCAAAATGTTCTTTAATTCAAAAATTTAGTGCTTATTGAATTTTATGTACATTGAAACGTGAAGAGGCATTGCTTGAATATGACTAAAAATATTGAAAAAGCTCAGTTTTACGGACCTTATCTTATATATTTAGAGTAGCATAAGATATTTTTGTAAACACAGAAGCAATATTTGTTTAAAGAATCCAAAAGGTCACTATACTTTATGCGTTGGGTAAATCATAAAAATGAGGCGTTCCATTTGAATGGTTGATTTTTATATTTATTTATTTGTTTGGGTGCCAATTCAATAGTTTTTAGTGTGTATACTTTATATTTCACGATAGTTTGACTTATTTTACAGGATGTTCGTTTGCAAAACACGTGTTGAATACCATTGGATCTTGCCAATGAATCTCCTTCGAATCGATTGCATGCGATATTTATTTTTAAGAAATAAGAGCCGTGATCTTATAAAAATGTAATATTTAATCAATTTCTGTTTACGTTTTATTTTATTTTTCTAGCTATCATATCATAGCGTCACTTTACGGCACTGCTTTAGATTTATTTTTATACGTTCTCGCAAAACAACCGTAAATCGTTGTCCGTGCTTTTAAAATCTACAATATATGTAGGTCTTTATTAATTATAATAAAGTTTCATCGACATACCTCTGATATGTAGGGTAGATAGTTAGACTTTTGATGTTTCTAACTAGAGCACGTACATATTATGATGTATTAATATTAATGATTTATTAAATGTGATTTTCACTGCTTCAAATTCCAATTCGATGGAGAGTCAACCAATTTTATACGTCCAAACACTCTTTTCATATATAAAATGATAGATACGTAAAAGCGAACCTGATTACGTTTTGGTCAATGCGGTTATAAGTAGATCGGTTTGTTTTGAATATCACAAAATGAGCTAAACTATGCATAATCCATAAACTTATAAGAAAAATCACTGAATTTTCTTTGTAAGAAACGTATATATAATATTCCCTAAGTGCTACACAAGATGACATATTTTAACACAGAAGTGAAAGGCTAGACATCATTGTTGATAAATTAAAAAAATTTAAACGTATCACCTTGCTAGACGTCACATAGTGATATTACATTAAACAATAATTTATCATTAGTAAATAAATAAGAATACACAAAAATCTGTGGTATATTTAGATATAATTTTGTCTGCTTTTTAATCAAGATCTACTAGCACTCAAATTAAATTCACAAGAAAAATCGTAAACATTAGGTGAACTGTTCTTTCTATACATATGGATACAAGAAGGGACTTCATTATATAAGACATACCTCGCCATTTCGCTTAACTGAAGACGGCCATCTTTGTTTTGATCAAACAACTCGAGCTATAATTATTAAATTAATAAAATTTATATACAATGATGATTGAAATTTTTAGAATTGGCATATTTTATTTTAAATTAAAAATACGAGTATGTAATCTCAAATAATTTTAGAGAAATAATAAATAATATATGTTACTGGACAAAATACAGGCATATATGTAAGATAGAGTTTGTGTAAGGTGAGCTCCTATATCTCAAACTCGAATATTTTACGAACATTGGTTGGGCGGGCGGTGATATAGGTTAAGTTAATCAAGGAAGCGCACTTGAAATAAACACGTGAATTATTATGCACATGAAATTTCCAGTATAAAATAAGCATTTTAAATGTAGAATAGGCAATTCTCCAGTAGTTACTTTTAATTATTATGAGGAACTCATTACGTAATGTCCAGAAAGCTCCCTCCTGGATGCGTCTGCTTCGGAATCTGCTATTACAATCAATGATTCACACTGTGCAACAAGGTGCATATATATAAGTTCATTGCACCTAGCAATAAATAACTACTAAATAATTCTTACGATTGATAATGGTTATTTTAATTTAGCCTGACGAAACGGTAAAAAGTAAACTATTGCTAGTCCGATAAATCATGTTTACAAACGTTACATCACTCTTCTTCATATTCATTTTCATAAGCTTACTTTATTTCTCTTATTGTGTACAAAATCTCTAAGGTTAAATCAATAAATGTGGTGACAACTTTCGAATCGAACAAAGTGATAGATATTCAGTTTTATCCAGAAAAATCTGATAAGCATAATAGTCATATTATATGCCTCTGGCGCAATTAATGGACAGAATATTCGTAAATCCGAAATACATAAGTTAAATGTCAATAGAAAATGAAACTTAAATGGAGATAATATTAAACCGAATCATGATGAAAGTCACTGATTTTATGCCAAAATTTTACAAAAATTATTTCAGTGTATGTCATTGGATTTTATATCTCAAGTTTTCTCAAACCTAGTTGGCAAAATATTTGCAATTAGCCATTATTTATAATGTTATTAGAAAAACCAACCATAGAAAAAGCAGTGAGAAGCTTCTTAATATTCAACGCATGATCAAGTATTAAACGAATGATAACGCAACTTCGTGAAATTTAATTAAGCTGATGCATGTGTTATTAAATTATTTATTTCCGCGAAATTCTTCAACAGAGAAACATTTCTGGCTATTTATTAATTCCAACTGATAAATCTCTGGTTAATAAAAGTATGCGTTTAAAAAAAATAAATTGAATGAAAAATTTGCCTATATTCCACTAAATTAACTGAGAACTTTCAGGTTTGGTGCAATTTAAAGTTTTGATATTTATGAATTAAATGAAGAACAAAGATAAAATTGAAAGAAACTTATTTTAATGTAATTGTATTTATGCAATTTCTAACTTTAAATTTAGATTTACATAAATTTTATTTATCATTTGTTCTTAAGCTATAATTCATTGACGCACTATTTTAACGCTGGATATGCAAACTTTGTCGCTAATATATCTGAATAATGCATTGGTTGCACCAAACCTTTGTTAAATAATAATTAGGCGCTCAAAATTACGTGTCAATTGTTAGGAGTGAGTCGACCATTATTCCTATCTTCAAAAAGGCAAACGTAATTTGTGCAATAATCATCGTTATATATGGTTGACTCCAGTCGCATTTAGATTATTTACTTTGATTGTCAAACGCCGATTTAACGCTTAAAAAAAAATCGGATTCTGGTCTGTACGAAGTTGTATATATCAAATTTTAATCTTTAGGCAAGCTCTTAAACAGCAACATGTATGTCACCGTCCAACAAAAGTTGTCTTTCTAGACTTCATGGATGGATTTGACTCATTTAATTGCAATTTTCTATTCAATATCCTGTAGAAAATTAGTGTGCTCACCAAATTTGTAAATAATATTCGCGCGTTCTAGAAAAGCACTTCTGGTCGCGTTAAGGTCTACAGCGAAATAACACACAATAATTCTACTGGCATTAACGTTTATCAAGGCTGTCAACTTTCCACATGTTTGATTTATTTTGTAGTTGCTTTTATTACGAAGAATATTTTTCTATACGTTCAGGATGTACGTGTCGAAGATCTTCCGGGAGGTAGATTAGTCGATCTGAACTATACAGACGATATCGAGATTTTGCGCCGGCCACTTGAATAGATTAGCAGTCCTCGTTCCATATTGTGGTATGAAATCTGCATCCTCTAAATATAAGATAATTCTAAAGGAACACACACCACTCACTCCATATCTGCGACTGCAAAGTATAAATCTTGAAATAGTTGATAGATTTACTTACCTTCATAACACTATTAATAACTCAAACACTTTTCCTGACGAGGTAAGTATGAGAATTTAAAAGATAAGGTAGCGTTCTCCAACCAGCGCCCTTTATTGAGGAACGAGAATATTTTACTCTGCCTTAAAAATCGTATTTACAATGCATCTGTATGTGCAGTTTTTTATACGAAAGTAGAACGAGGCTCCTTCCAGTTGAAGATTTTAGACGCTAATAGGCATTGGATTACTGTTTTTTTCAGAAGCATAGCAAATATACGTTACCAACTAGGAATAACCAACGCTGAAATCCGTAGACATTTTTTGGATCAGCCAACAAGTACTCCCTGTTAAGGAATCAAATTAAGCTCCATCAACTGTATTGGCTCGGTCACGTTTTGTGTTTGCTTTCAAATCCACTGCCAACTAGAGCAGTATTATATAAATCAGCGTCATATAGGCATAAGAAAAAACCTGGTCACATTTTTACATGACAGAAACAGCTTAAGTTAACTACATTCAAAAGTTGTAGCCTGTAACCAACACGTCGGCTATCATTATCCTTGGTTGGAAACCCTTTGCTATAGAGTATTAAGTCGAGCACAGTGGTGATCTTGTTGCAGATTTTTTGTAGAGAGATTTCTGTAACTTTCATTTCTTGGTTGGGCAGAGGAGGCTCGAGGTTGTGTTTTGTTTATAGCGTGAAGCAGTGAAATCCGCAATGAAGCTGTATTGCCAATATTGCCTTACCTTAAAGCTGACATGACCATAACGGTTATGTGCAGAAGTTTACTTTGCCTTATTCAAATTGTCTATGAGAACATGGGTTCGCCCTTAATGACGAAAATGCCAGCATAAGTCATGTTTACATATAATAATCAAAGGTGATATTAGTACTGAAAATGAATCTTTTATTGAGTTCAAATTCATGGACTAAGTTTTGAAAATAAACAGTTTCTGAAAACTTGTTGTATGCGATTTAACACTGAATTAATCAGCTTTCTGTTGTTCTTCGAAACTAAAACATTTTCGGTAATACGGTGCATAAATTTTAATTTTCGTTTGTTGTTATTCACAAATTATTATAAAGAAAGAATTTAAAACAAAATAAACACTTTAAATTTAAAAATTTATATAGTCAGTTCTTACTACTGATGTAGTGTATTCAATTATTTTTGCCTCATCCACCTCGGTATTCTTCTCTTTGAGCAGATATGTGAGAAAAGCCTAAATAAAATTTAATTATGTAAACAAATCGAATAAAAAGTATTCATAGGAGTAAATTGAGTTTAAAAGTGATAAATCATACATTCACTGGAAAAGATAAATAAATGCAAACTAATTACCAAATTTGGGGGAACATTTCTGGAAATTGATATCCAACCAGCGGGAGATGGATATGTGATTTATTGAATATTTTACTTCTTATGGCATAAATTATAGGTCTTAGCATTTATGTTTTTCTAAGAATTTAGCAATGGCATTTAGGACGCATGGGATGGCACATTCAATTATTTCAAATTAAACAACTTAGAACTAATGCAGCATCCACCATTAAAACCTGTCAACGAGAGTGAGATTTAAAAACGTGTTGGCTCTTTTTTCTTAATTTCAGTCTTCTATTTTTAAAGATAATTAATTATATTGTTAAAAGCTCAATTACGTCAAATAGCAATTGAAAATTAAAGCTATTAATTGTTGCTAATTGATATTGCGTTTGGATTTTGAGCTTACGTGTCGGTTAATAAACAGTCACACAGTCAGTTATGCACTTCAATTCACAATCGAGGGATAGTATGCATTATAATTCAAACTTTTATATATTTATTATTCAGTATAAACTAATCACTGCTTTAAGTAGCAAATAGAATTCCTCCAGAACAACTATTTCGTCCTTATAGAGAACTCATCAAGTACTGTCCAGACTTCTCCGCGGCCAATCATGGAATCGGAGAAAATTTTCTCCGGAATCATGAAAATCGTCCAATGCGCCATCATTCACAAACAACGTCTTCGATTGGAATATATGCTAACTCATATTTATTGATTAGCCTTAAATTCAGGTGTAGTCTATGCGCAATCCCTCTCGACCGAAATTTTCAAATAGACTCGTCCGAGTCTGTCATTATAGGACAAACAACATACCACCTTGAAATGTGATATTTTATTAAAAATTTCTGGAAATATTTATATTATATATGTTTGCAAGTAAAGATTAAACTATACCAAATGAAGCAAAGACGTCGTATCTAATAGATCAGAGGATAGGCCAAAAAATCATGTTATAATATCACAAAAAATTTCGGTTAGCATTTAGCAGCTGTGAAGTATTAGAAAGATTTGCAGATTCCGAAGCCAATGTTCCACATTTGGAGCTGTTTCGATGGCGAATTCTGTGCAATGCTATTGGAGTTCTGATATGATGACTAAGTATATTTTTACCGTAGTGAATTTGATTACTTTATATGGATAAATATATATTAGACATCCTGGCATACATCCTTAATTCTATATTACTTACTCAGGTGCATAGTGTATGTTCTATACAGAGAGATTGATGGGGCGTAGTAGTGCATCTAGCCAAATTTACTGCCTGAATAATTAGAGCAATTTAGTTCAAATGCCCAGCTGACTGATTTTCAGACTTTTGATGATTTTTATGTGAATTTTATCGATTCTATTTAAACGCCCATTGTTCTGTTGTTCGCTTGTTTAGATTTTAATTTGCGTAAATTACGTGTACTTATTGATTAGACTCAGATAGGGACTATTAGGTATTTTGTTCTGTGATTGACTGAGATAATACTGTTTGTGCTTTAATTTGACCGCTAATTTAATACGCGGTTTTTTAGTTACTAAGATTTGTTTTTTATGTGAGATTGATCTTTTTTTAGACAAAAGTGTTATACCAAGCCCATTGGAAAATTCTTATTGAAATTTATTTATTGATATTTCGTGTGACATTTCAATCGTCTTTATTAAGGCCACTGTTCCTCCGCTTAGCCAGAACGAAAGTCTAAACTACCAACTATTACAGAGTCTAAAAGAGATTTCGTTGATAGATGATTTAACTTAATATCTATGAATTAAAATCATCGACGTAACTGATTCGTCGTTAACTTGTTTGCGTATAATTATAATCAAATACCATGTAAATACACAATAGTCTCCACCCATAGGTGGTAGACCATAACTTCTGTATTGCCTAAATTATAGATTTGATTCAAATATATAAGCAAAACTATAGCAGTTCATGTGAATATGACTAACTGAAAATAAGAATTACATGTAAAATATCAGAAAACGGAAAAGGTAAACTGACAAAGTTGTAGTGCACAAGTCCGCCAAGATTCCATAAAACTAGCTGTGAACAAAGTTAGCGATAAAAAAATTTTCTCGTATAAAATAGATTTAAATTACAAACAAAGTAAATCTCAGATTATAGAAAATTGGACATCTGTTAAGAAAATTGATATTAAGGGATACAGTAATATAAAACAAAGAGAGAATATTTTAAGATTGATCTCGAAGAGAACAAGGGTTACTTTGAAAAGTAAATTAACTTTTGAGATCTTATTAAAATTATCTACTTTTAATCTAATAGAAAAAAAGAGCAGAACGAAAATAAAATAAAATAAAATGGAAGACTTATAATGAATATCGTCTATCTGTCTTATTTTTGAATCTATTTTTCTTATGCATGTCTTTCCCTTTGCTACCATTGTGTTCATCATTCGACTAAATGATTTTTCAAACAATGTAGCATTCATAAAAATTTACTCTTGGCTCTTACATCAAAATTATGCGGCTTCGTTCTCAAAAAAACGCTCATAACCGAGATAATTTTTAATACCGAGGAAAGACAGATATGAAGATATTTCAAACTTTAACTAATACCTTAATAATACCTATTATTTTTGGATTCACATAATAGAAGCTATTAAAGAAATGCAATGTTCATTGGACAGGTATGCTATTGTACATTGAAACACCATCAAAATTTGCCATTCTATCAACATCTTCCAGTTTATAGTTAGTAATGTTTACAATAAAGCTATATGTACTCATTAAAGTAATCGGTAAGAAATATGTGTAGTTTTTAATTGTATAATACAAAACAACATTAAATAATATAATTTTCTTCCCGTTCTTCTCTGAATAAAATTTGTCTATTTTCTTTACTAAATTATTTTATTGTAAGTATTTTCAAATGCATTTTTACACATTTTTAATTTCGTATTATCCGAGATGTTGTCTTTTTTATAATTATATAATATAATATATATATATATATAATATAATATAATAATTTAATTATATATATATATATATGTATACATAATATATTATATATATATATATATATATATATATATATATATATATATATATATATATAATTATATGAGTTGTTTTGTTAACATTAGCTCTGTTAACAGTTTTATATATTGGTATTTATCATGTATGCGAGCTGTCGGCTTGGCAGTTAATCTTAATCGTTTGTTGATACCCTATATGTCAGTTATTTTTAAGGATTTTCATTTACATGATCTACTAAAATGCACTGAATTATGTAAGGAAAATCTTTAGTGAACCTGATACGGCATTTTAATTCTATCATGGATGTTTAGAAGTTATTTTCTGTTTGTTTTTTGATGATATAGGCTTAGAAACGTACACATAGAAGCTAATAATGTAGCAGTTTTATTGTAACTGATTGATATCAATCTGAGCACAAATAGATTTTAAACTTAATATCATCTGGTATCTGTGCTTGTTGGTGATGTAGAACTATGTGCAATTAAAAGAGAGAACGGCAATTTTGAAAAGCCAACCGAATTTAAGAGGGAAATATCAATAACAAGTTATCAAGAAAAATTTTGATTGTGTGTGTAATAAATTTATATCGCAAATGCAAGAGCAAAATTTTTCTTATAAAACAAAATCTTTCAAAAATTAGATATTGACTAAATAGACTTTGTACTATAGAAATTAAATGTTTGTACTATTGTTGAAGTGGTATCTATGTTAATATGCCACCAAAATTTATGTAGAGAGGAAGGTAGAGTCGCGTAAATTCCACTAGTAATTTAATTCTGCGTGAACATATTTCATTTGATAATATTATTGTTATTTATATAGCAACGTTTATCGAATAATTTACTAATGAGTTGAAAATTAATGCTATATAACCAGATAAATATTTGCAATTTTCAATTTTGAAATCGTATTTTTAAAGCAGTTAATGTGTTTTCTTATTCTTCATTGTAGCAAGGGTTATTCACTACAGCCAGACTGAATAGACGTAAATGGACCTGCAGTCTAGGAGGTAGACAACGAGGACGGGTAGGTTTTGGGGCAATGGAACGATTTGTGATGCTTAAATAGGCGTTGGCCACAACAGGGATCGTGAGGAGGCAGCTATGAATTCGTGCAATAGTTAGACCTCAGTTACATTTCTGTCTTATATTTATTTAGTGGCGCTTTGTTAAAGGAGATTTCGTGCAAAAACGATAGTCGGTATTAGTATTGTAGATGCGGCAGTGAAACAAATAACCGTCGGCCAAGAATTTATAATTCTCTGTTGAAAAGAAATGCAGACAACCGAGGTGTTTCATATTGTTTATATCGGAATGTAATAACACGTTTAGATTTGAGTTGATTTGATGAAGTCCTTTTAGAAATTTCTAATACAGTCTCCATACTGTTTTGGAGAAACATGACTCGTTTTCACGTCTACTTCAATGGAACTAGGGCAATTGTATTTTCCAGATTGTGTAAACTAGAGTTGGCCAAATATATAGAAGCTAGATTATGGAAACGCGACGACTATATGTTGATGCAGCAATTGGTGCTGGTTAAAAGGGTCATGAGTACAACATTCAGGGCCAAGCCAAGAAATATTTTCCATTACAATTATGCACAAATCGAGGCGACGACCAATAGGGCTTTTGACGCGAATGCGTGAAGCGCGATTACGCAATTAATTGCGCCAAGTTTTTTTATCTGCTTTTACATTAAAATTAAGCAGCTACATTCTCAAAAAAACGCCCAAACCGGAGATAATTTCTATTACCGAGGAAATGTACTACCAAAAAGTTAGAATTACCCTTGATCCAATTGACGGTATTTAAATAGTAAATATATAACTTCCACATTTGAATTTGAAACGTGAACTGTTACTATTGTTCATACAAGAGTGGGCCAACAATAAACAGGTCAGATTGTGGACACGCGACGGCTGTATGTTGATACAGCCATTTGTAGAGGTTCAAACGGTGATGACTACAAGAATCCGGTTCAAGCTGGGAAATATTCTTCTTTACGTCAGTGAATATAATCGAGGCAACGTCAATTAAGGCTGTTAAGTCCAACGCGAAAGGCGGGATTGCACAATTAACAGCGCCAAGTGTTGTACCTGATCTAACATCAAAATTATACGGCTTCCTTCTCAAAAAACAGTCATACGCGAGATAATTTGTAATACCGAGGAAAGACACTACCTAACAGATGGATTTACCTTTGATGCATATTAATATATGTTAATAGTAAATATATGATTTCCACATTTTAATTTGAAACGTGAAATGTTATTGCTACACTACTTATCAAATATAAAGTGATCAGCTTCGTCAATCTCGCAATTGAAAGATTAAAATTTGAATGAAATTGCATCTTTTATTATTTATTAAATTTGCGCTTCAATTGAATGCTAGTTTAATTTTTTTTTAAATTAGCTTTATGCTAGGCTGAATGTGGTTTTTTGAGCGTGCTCAAGTTATATTTAGTTGTAAAAACAATGTTCGAAGATATTAAAGCGAAAAATATGGCAGCCTGGTTTTTTTATCTTAGCTCAGATTGAACATCTGAATAAATATTCGTATAAGAGTTGAATGGTACGATTTACCGCTTTCTTGAAATTGATTTCAGGAAAATGGCTCCCCAAGAAATATAAAATATCATCTACCTAGGACTAGCTTTTACATGTAGGCAATTAAATTGGAGTTTTTTCTCACGTTATGTCAATTCATAAAAAGTTATGCTTTTATTCAGAGCGCTTACGAGGTGTCCTCGCAAACTGAATATAAAATAAATTTTTATCGTTGCATCCGTTATACACTGCCGAAATTTGGTATTGGCAAGACACACGCAAAGATACACAAATACACAAATACATTCTATTACACCATAAAACTACAAGTTCAAGTATGCATTTCGTACATTCGCGTGCTGCCTCTGAATTACGCTTTGGACACATCGAATATCCGGAATCTTATCAGTTGTTAAATTATAAACATTACAGTTTTAGTGTTAGAAAAATGCAATATGAGTTGATTTTAATTATTTGCTCAATCGTAAGCGACAGTCGACCAATTTCTTTTATTGCCTCACAATAAAATTGTACTGAATAACGTGGATGCTTGATTTCAAATTTCCTATAATTTGCTTTTTTAACTTAATTCAAAGTTGACTGGTTATTGAACAATTATTTATTGCGTTATATATATATATATATATATATATATATATATATATATATATATATATATATATATATATATATAACTGCGCCACCCTAGTGGTTTATAACTAAGAACATAAAGCGGAATTCAATCCTGTATGTGTTTATTCCATTTAAAATTAAGCACCATTAAAATAAATACTTTTGTAAGAAATAAGATAGATATTCGAAGACGACCAAACAATTATTCATTTTAGCCTGGCCATATAATATTTTGATTTTATAAATTTATAAAGCCCAGGCCAACACAAAGTAAAACGGGTAAGGAATTCTTTCAAGGACCTTATAATATTTAACAATTCAAAGAGACATTTCAATGTGCAAAAATAAAAATAAATTTTATCAGATACAAGAAACATTTCTTTCATAACTTCTACCCAAGCATCTTAAATGAATATATATATATATATATATATATATATATATATATATATATATATATATCTGTGTGTTTTTATTTGGTAGAGAAAACGCATTTAATAACAAAGTGAATAATGGACGTTTGCTTCGAGAATACCTATCTACACCTTACAATATTTCCTTCATATTAATTTCGTGCTATCATTTGATTATGGGCATGGCAACTAGTTTGATTTACCATTTTATTTATATTTTTTATTTTCGGTAGATTTTTATTTGGGCATGGGAAAGTGTCCGTGTATGTCGTTGAGTGTGTAGGGGTCATTCTCGGTGTTTTGTTGTGTTCGCTTAATTGAAAATTGGTGTTTGAGACCTGGCCATTTTTATATTGACGACAAGTTTTGATCAAAATTTCGCTTTGGTGGCTGTCACGTATACGAATAATTTGTTGTGAGTATCGTCTTATATTTCGTCTTAATCTGCAATTTTATTCTGTACAATTGGTAACAACACCGGTTGTGCATTTTGCAGTTATATATGCTCATATTTTGCAAAATTTCTGTCACTGTTAACAAAGCTAGTGATATCGTAATTGCAGATGATTTTTCTTTGCCCATTTTTACGATTAGGATCGAATGTTTGTTGAGGTTGATCTAGTAGTTCTTCAATTTCACCAAGATTCTAGTAATTTTTTGGGTAGGGTAATTCGTGGCCAGTAAATTAAAATATCATGTTGGTGAAAGTTTTGCATGTTTAGGACAAGTGCTTGTTGTTTTATATAAAGAGATTCATATATATATATATATATATATATATATATATATATATATATTTATATATAATTTACATATCTTTGTTTGTGTAGAATTTTGACTTGACTAGCCGCCACGTTTCGGTAAATGTTGTTGGGTTCCTGTATTAATTATACTATCATAATATATATATATATATATATATATATATATATATATATATATCGATATATATATATTCTTACGTATTCATTTTGTCAAAATTTAATTATGCTGTCATTTAAATATATTTACTTAATTGTTATGTGGTCAATACGTTTTCGAATTTCTAATAATGTCTATTTGACATGTGTTTGGATAATTTGCAATGTTCAGTGAAAATACTTTTCACAAAATAATTAAGTTTAAATGTACCCATAATTAACGTATGCCTTTGTAAACTAATATTAGTTACGTGAAGTCAATGGTCAGGCCAATGGTAAAACGATTAATATAATATTATCGTATTTGAATTTCTGAATAAAAATAGTTAACAATAAAATCGATATGCAGTACTTGTTGTTTTAAATTGAATTTGTTTTTGGTAAATTTTTAACATATTTGTAGAAATGACGTACTTTTAACTTACCTTTAGTTCATCTGCTTCAATATAGCCACTACGATCTCTGTCGAACTGCTTCCAAACCTGAATTTAAAAGAAAATTCTGATTTAATTCAGCAGCAAAATGAAGTTCTTTGTATACTACAGGTAGCTGCAGGTAAAAAGCGCTCCATTGACAGCTATTGCGCAAGGTTTATTTTGCAAAATATAATCTTTTCATTCATTGATTATGCAAAACGAAAAAGAAATTTTAGCATATACAAGAACCGCTTCTTCCTCATATTCTCCTCATATATTTACAAAAAAAACTTCTCTTCACAATTAAACTGAAAGGCTAAACAAATTCAAAATGTGTAAACGTGGAGAGTGTGCATCACTTCTAGTTCAAGCTCAATGCAACGCAAACGCCGCTTCTGCTTGCATAAAACCGGCTGCAGTTTGTTTGCCTATAAAGGTTGTTATGTGGCTAGGTTCTTTATGTTTTTGCGTTTACCAATTACCTTAAGTGCTACTTATACAGAACATATGTTTGAGGTTACAACGATTTGTTGCGCAATTGCAGAAGTGAATTCGCCCTTTTTTTAAAACAGGCGATTAAGTTTTCTTATTCGACTAATTAACCATCTGGTAGATCGACCTACGTAACCAGACCAGAGGGTTAATTAATCGAATGAGAGAACGTTTCAACTTAAAGGCCTCTTTTAGATAAAATGGTGACTATACGTCTGCAATTACGCAACATATTGTTGAAACCTCACACGAATGTTTTCCAGATGTAACATTTAGGGTATTTACTAAATGCATTAACAGAAAAGAGTTAGCCACCTAGGAGTCTTTATGGATAAACAAAATTTAGTCGGATTTATGCAAGTAAAAGTAACAAATTCGAGCATTGAGCACGAACTGGAAGTTACGCAAGTCGTTGATTGGTTGTTCCCCTATTTCACTCTCTATGTTTATATTTTTATTTTTTTGGTCATTCAATTTATATATAAAATGTGGTTCATTTGGAGATACTTGAGAAGAATACGAGAAAAACGGTTTTTGTATCTAGTACAATTTCTTTTCATTTCTGCAAAGAGAAAGGGTACTATGCATTCCTCGATTTGTTTTAAAAGTGGCTTTCAAGCTAAGTTATGCACCAATTCATATTAACAGACTTTGATTTAAATTTTTCATTGGTAATAAAAAAATAATGTAATCTTGATTTCTTATGTGATAAAAACTTACAAATTTAATTTTGAACTTTCTGAAAACAATAAAACTGGTTTATCTTTAGTAACATGGATATTAAGAATTAATCTTACATATGGAAAATACGACATATTGCGGATGCTTTTCGAGCAATATAATGAGCTAATTTATTCACAAATGGACTTTTGGTGCACATTCTAGAAGAGTAAAGTTATTCCGCGTTTCTCCTTGATTTAAATGAGTAAATCATCGCAAACTGGAACAGACATTTGATATATACTGCGCCATTTTATATATTAAAATAAACAAATTCATATTTTATTCATATGACAAATGTTATTGAAAGTAATTATAAGCTAGTTTGGTCGGAAATTTTCTGGGGAAAAAAGTAAGTTACCATTACAGTAATCGTAACATTATGTTCGTACAAATATTATGGAACAAATAATAAATAGTCATAATTAATTTAACAACCTGATAATTACGCAGTGAATTTTGTCCAGTTCTTAGACACGATAATTTTGTAAGATAAAGTCGAATAAACATTTTATATATATATATATATATATATATATATATATATATAAATGTTACCATTGAGAGTGTGAAAAATGTATATATATATATATATGTATATATATATATATATATATATATATATGGACTCGAACGCTAATATTATTTACTTTGTCAGATATTCTTGGTATTACAAAACTGAATTAGACAGCCGATACATATTCATGTTGTGGATTTAACATTTAGATACATCTTCGTGGGTTGCTTCCTCATCAGGAAGCGACTTGTAGAATTTTCACTTTCTGTTTTCCAATATTAATTCAAATATATAATAGAAAGATTAGGCTAGTTATTTGCTGCAATAAATAAATACAAAAATCATAAATGTTTTGAAATTTCATCGCTACAAATTTTGGCAAAAATTGTGAATTCTGTTTCACAGCTTACGATAATATAGGGTGTATTTTTAAAGGGAAAATATAACTTACGAAAATAAAACTTTCTGCGGAAATATCTTAGTGTAAATTTTGATTAATCAATTATATTTTGTTTAAAATATTTATCATATCGATAAGAATTAAATCTCTGATGTGAATTTTTTTTGTTTTTTATCATGATATTTTATCAAAATTGCATCAGAATTTTTAAAAATCAATCTAATTCTATAAAAAAATATATTTCAGAAATTCAATTAAATAAAATATATTTACTTTTTTTTAAAACACAAAATCAATTTACTCAATTATGAAATATTTAGTTCAGCATTTCGCCATTTTATTTGTTCCTCAGTTTACTGAATTTATTAAGTAAGTTATGGTAGATATGAAAAAATACTTTATTTGGTTTTTCCTTGTAGTAATTGATATGTTTACTGCAATTTAAACAAATAATATAAATAAAACGACGACAGATAAGCTACTGTGTATTAAGTGTTGGGTAACTAGTCAAAATTATCAATATTGGACCATAAAGATAAACCAAAGTTAGCATGAACGGAAGGTATTATCTCATGTTCAAATTCGTTTCTTGCTTACAGGCGACTCATCAGTAGTAGCCGGAATTAAGATTAGCTCAAATAGGACCAGAAAGATAAACTAAAGTCGACATCAACGAAAGCATTACTCTTTTGTGCACATGAGTCGCTTCTTAGCACAAAGTGGATGTACACATACTAGTATACATTCCGTTCATGCCGACTTTGATCTATCCTTCTGGTCTTGTTTGAATAAATGTGTATAAAGGTGTGCAACTCCTAATATACAATTGCATATATATTAGCTGTACACGGGCAGTTACACAAAGATCCGATTTTTCACAATTTCCAATAATGTTTTGTCTTTGATCGGGTTGACTTGTTTTTACTTCAACTGGAAATGCGGTTCTATCACATCTTTGTTTACTGGCGACGTTTCGGTGCCTACTTTCCAGTACCATCATCAGGCAACACAAATGTGATAACCTCGTTCCAAAACCATTCTATTTATATATATTTGACTCAACACTATATTAATCATAGACTTTACCCCATATATGGACATTTATCATTTTAGACAATTACCACTAAAATTATATATTTATTTAAGATGCTAAATATATATATATATATATATATATATATATATATATATATATATATATATATATATATATATATAAGACATTTAACTCACACTGTTGCTTATATTTATATATATATGTTTTTATACATATTTATATGTATTTTATATATTTATATAAGGTGTGAATAAATAAATATACAATTTGATTAATTGGTAAATAAAAAAACAGTAAGAAAAGAGAAAAATAATAATTTATTAGAAATATGCAAACGTATATATATATATATATATATATATATATATATATATATATATATATACATATATATAGATAGATTAAAGATATATGGACCTATTATATGTTCTTATATATATATATATATATATATATATATATATATATATATATATATATATATATATATATAGGATTAGGGATGTTGGTCTCACACTGTTGCTTATATTCATATATATGTTTTTATACATATTGACATGTATTTTATATATTGATATAAGGTGTGACTAACGTAATAAATAAATATATAATAAGAATAGAAATTATTCATGTTTAATAATTAACAATGGTCCTTTTTCTATATATATATATATATATATATATATATATATATATATATATAAAGGTGTTACGATATTATATTTAGATATATATGTATATAGATATAATGAATTATTTTAGTCATATGAGCAAATATTCTTATGCAATTATTTCCAATAGTTGATTAACTTCGCATTGTGCTTACGATTAGTTTTTTGAAAAACGTTAGTTGTCCAGACTATCTCTATCTTTCTCTCTTTAATCGTTCACCTAAGCGTCGCTATAACATTCACTCTCCATCCATCTACGTAACTTGCTGCTCCATATTTGAACTAATTTGTTGCTATGTGCGCAATACCTCACACACCATTGTATACATTAGAGTTCCCGGCTTTAAATAAAATACAGTATATGATAGTCAAGGTTTTAGTTTTAGCATTTTTAAATTTTGATTACCGTGACATAGTAGCAATACAGTTATAACAAATAACAAAAGGTTCGATACTGTCTCTCTCCCCTAAAATATTCTGCATACGAGATGAGATGATGTATAGGTGAGGTAATGATTGGTCTGCTAATTATAAAAAGTTATATATTGAGTTTAGTTACTGAGACAAATTCTATGATTAAAATAGTGTTGAGTCAAATATATATAAATAGAATGGTTTTGGAACGAGGTTACCACATTTGCTTAAATCTGCTATTGTGATCAGTGTTGTGTTGCCTGATGATGGTGCTGGAAAGTAGGCACCGAAACGTCGCCAGTAAACAAAGATGTGATAGAACCGCATTTCCAGTTGAAGTAAAAACAAGTCAACCCGATCAAAGACAAAACAAAATTGGAAATTGTGAAAAATCGGATCTTTGTGTAACTGCCCGTGTACAGCTATTACCCGCGTACGCAAAACGCGGCATTGAGAACCTGAATGCTGACACACCGCAAAATATTAACTTCAAAAACTGCATATATATTAGTTGTCTGCAACAAACTTTACCTAAGGGTAAGCTATGTTTGAAACTGTATTTTATTGATTTTCATAACTGAACTGAGGCATGTGCTAATTCTGGTAGTTTGTCGCGTTTGTACAGCACTTGTGTATAATAATAATTTTCCAAAATTCATGTCAGTATTGGAAAACAGAGTAACGTAGTGTCTTGAATGTTTCTGTTGCCGTAGCACAGCTATCTGCAAGTGTAGCACATTGTATAACAAGTCATGAACAAAGGAGTAGCAGCAGAATGAAAAATAATATTAGAAAGTGATATACGTTAGATTAAATGCTCCATAAACGAGAACATTAATCATATGTAACGGCTACCTTTGCTAACTTAATACATATTTTATTAGTTAATAATTTTACGCTAAGCATAGAAAGCCTTTTTCAACCACTGCAAATTGGTGGATAATTTATAATCTATGTGATAATTATTGTTCATGTCAATTATGGCCCCATCATGATTTACTCTTCTTTAGAATTTTTTAGTTGTACTATGTTATCTTGTTATTATTATTTACAAAAATTATTTTTATTAAACGTTTTATTAAATATTTTTTCTTTTACCCTTGCTCATATGACAGTGAGGCATCATTAATATGTTAATGCTGTATGTAAAGACAATCGTTTATTATTTAAATAGATAATCAATAATTAATATAATATTAATAATTGGAATAATATGTCAAATTACAATCCAATTTCACATGTAATTATTGAAAGTAAATAACTGTTGTGTTTTATTTATCAATTCAATAAGAAATAAAGTAATTAAATATTTATGGTAATGAAATAAGAGAGTTTAATTATATAAAAAAACACTAGAATAGTAAACTGGAATTTAGTCTAAAGTAAATTTTATAATTTATTATTAAAAAAATCAGAACTAGTGACTGCAAGTATTGAACTATGCGGTCTAATAAAATGGCATTTAAAAAACTTGTTGTACTAAATGGTCACGTAAAGGACTTGAGAGTTTTGCATCAAACATCTTCCGAAATTTCAACACGGGCAACGATGTAGGAATTCGTACTGAAAACAGCATTAACTAGTGATAAGATAAGAGCAATTAATGAAAATATTTATTTGTGGAACCATAGATTCGGAACTTCAATACTGATAACTATGGCAGTCACCCTAAATCGCCCGATAAAGGCGGTTCACAGCATATTTTTATCATTTTGTAAATTTATTATAGACTTGTTGGAAGCAAGACATGCGATTGTGCAAATTTGAAGATGCAGTAAACCGCCAATAGATTAAGCTGGAAAATCCATGGTGGCATGGTCGTTAATCGATCAGTGACAGTGGCTTGATTGGAAATTCAAACGCGCATGACCTATCACAAAATCCAACAACGTTCATTTCATAATTTACGTGTAGAACTAATTTGGTCGGTTTATTAAGCTTCAGACTAAATATCCTCTACATTGTCTGCTCCAGCTAAAATATTGTTCATGAAATTGTCTGACAACTTGATCGGATTACCCTCAGGAAGCTTTGCATATAAGGATGACATGGTCGCATCGTTTTTGTTTCATCTCGTGATAACATGACTGGCACTCCAACATCTAGCAGAAGCAGTATAAGCGGTAAGCTTTCAAAAGCCAAGCGGATATCAGTTAACTATAGTTTCATCAACAGCAAGGTAATTTGTATCTAAATGTTCAAAATGACCGTAGCGGCAAATATCAGATACCAAATCAGTGGTAAGCGTGTCGTCAACAGCCAGGTTAGACTGGAATCAAAATCCTCCGCTTAATTAATTGCACTGGCCGCACAGTACACAGAGCTGATCATACGGTCGACTATCGTACTGGGCAGAGACAAATATCAGTATCATGGACAGACCCGAGCACAGTATAAGGCTGATAGTGCTGTGTCGACTCCGTAAGCAGAAAAGTTTCGGCAATTCCGCGATGCTACGAAATTATCCGAAGATGCTGGTTATCCAATTCTCGACTATTAGTCGACCGAATGCTCGCAATTGTTACATTTGTAATATAATTTGCTAAAAATAATGGAAGATTTATTTTTTTGATTTTACATTTGTAGATTCGAAGCCCCTCTGGCCGATTGGAATGCTGCTGAACGCCGGGTCAGATAACTCGACCTTATTGAGTTCATGGTGTTTATCAAGCTTGTATGCTTCTAACGCGCAGTTATATCAAACATTCGGCTGATAACTTAGAACCTATGGACAGATAGAAGACTGTGGTACAAATAAACGGATATGACTGCATATATATTATAGACTGTGACAGGCAATATACCACGGAAGAGCAGCAGAATGGTCAATAGTATTAGAAAGCAATATAAATGAGTTCATATTCTGCTTAAATAAGAACAAATATCATAATCATTATGTGTTTAATTACTTATTTTTCGGTTAGTTAAGAATTGCTCGGATAGTCTAAATTAATTAGTGCAATAATATCACATTATTTATATTGTATTATTAATGATCTATTTCATTAATATATATAACACAGATTTATTTAAATAATAAAAGTAATGCTTGGATACACTGATTGTTATATATTATTTATTCGAAAAATGAATTGTTTTTATTTTGTTTATTATTTAAATTTTCAGTTAGCCAAATAATTTGGACTCAATTAAAATGCGGATTTGAGGTGTCCCTTGATATGCATAGTATAGAGCCAATAAAAAATTAGCTTGCAAGAATTTAGTTAACTTTGTATTAAATAATCTGAATTAGCAGCTGCAATAGCTGTATGACGTAGTCTTTTTAACGGAACGTATTAAACGATTAATATTTATTTTTATTGCAAATATGGTCTAAAACGTTTTTGAAAACAATTGTCTCCAAATTTCAAAGGGTATAGGTATAAAGGAAATCTGGCACAAACAAGCCTCAAAAGGTGAAGAGATAGCCTAAATCTGCTCAAATAGGACTCATTCTGTTAATGTATATATTTATTTTAGGAAAAAATGGAATAAGAAATTCTCCACTGACTTACGAGTTTAACAGTTTAGAATACTTCTATTGTTGAATATGACTTTTACAATTTAATTATTTCGGATAACTGTAGTTCCGAGGTTAATTAGAATCCAAAACATTTAAAAATTATGCTGCTTCAAATGTCCATTTTGATTTAATTACTTTGTATAAAGTAATGTTTAAATGCGAATTACAAATAGACAAATAGGAAGTCCTTATGACAATTTGATACGTCCCAACGGAAAAAAACTAGGCGGTCAATTTTTGGCATTCAGTCAGACGTTTTCTAGACTGTTACCCAATGCACGTACAACCGCGATTAAACCGTATAGCAAACGGAACGTAAATTAAAGTTAACACTTACTAATAGCTTATTAATTTGATTCTATTCAATAACTTCTCAATGTAAAGTGTTGCACGTAATACATTGTTAGTCAAATTTGTGTGAAATCCAAATGAATCTTTAGTTTGAAATCATTCTGTGCAGTGTACCTTTATCACGAAGTCAATAGAACGGTTATGGTTTTTAATCAAAGTTATAAAAAATCAAAGCGATTCTAAATAATGTATCCATTAATTAGATTATTGCTTCTTCACAAAGCTGTGCTATTTTTGTCTGAATGTATGCCATGATTTAGAGGTATACTGGTATCACAATTATTAGTTTAATAAATAGGGAAAAGAAATTTTATCATTCCAAATTATTTTTTTCAAATTCTAGCCTAAAAATGAGATTTTAGTTCTTTTTATGTAAGATGATTTTATAAAAATATAAATTTTATATGTCATACTGCAAATTATTATAGTTCTAGTGAAAGATAAAGCACATAATTTTCTATATATTCCCAATTGACTGGAAATTGTAGAATTTTCAGTTGCCTTTGTCGAGATTACAAATAGAAATTTTCAATATAATAGTAGAGGCATTGTTGTTCCAAGTAGGGTACGATGGTTGTAAGATTTAAGAAAATGGAAATAGGGTAACATATGACCTATTTCTCTATCCTACATTGAGTAGTTCTTAAGCGCTATGTCCTTGCGGATACTAAACTTATATTTACTCTCATGTGCTGATAATCTTTTCTAATTATTAATAAGGAAATATTACGTAATTGTAACGCACACACAATGCATTTATACTAATTTCCAGGTCTACTTTCTTCATGCAATTAAATCGGTATCATCTTTGCATAGATACCAAATTTCATTTCCAAAAACGTATCGCGTTATTCTACAATTTGAAAATTGTTGAAGAAAAAATACTTTTTTCGCTATTAATAACTAAATGACAGTTATTCACGAACTTACTTAACTGAAACATTCAAAAATTAACTTAACATTTTTATGCGATTAGCTTTAAATAAATTTTAAATGCTTGCATTTAAAGTAATTATATTTTACTCTGTTTTAAATTTCAATGTGCTATAATATTATTTTGTATGATTGCGTGTTTACTTTTAATAAAATTTTCAAACTCTTACCAGAAACTACAGACAAAAAATGACTCCTTAAATAAGAATTTAATAAATTCAACTTAGATTTTACAAATAAAACAGCTCACAAAATACTTCTATTTTATATTTATTTAAAATGAAATTCAGCAATGTAAATCATAAATAAATTACAGGAAATGAGATGTAAATTTAAAAATAACAAAGTTTCGAATGAAACATTTGTTAATGGGTCCATTATTTATTTGTTCCACCAGTTTTCACAAATTTGAACCACCTTTTTGAATGACGCGGCAAATTTACAGTTTACTTCTACACCAATTGCTAAATTATTCGAAAATGTTCTCATTTTGCCCAAGTTCAATGAAATAATCGAGCTAAATCGTGGAATGTTGACGATATATATTAGTATTATATATTTTTTAGTATTTATAAAATAAATATCCTTTATCCATTTTCTTATTAATTTATTTTTTCTTCCTAATTAGAAATATAAGTGGATATATATATATATATATATATATATATATAAATAATATATATATATATATATATATATATATATATATAAATATTAGATGAGTTAAATCTAGTTTAACAAAATTTTCTGCATATTTTAAATAGAAAGTTATTTTAATAAAAAAAATAATTGAAAAGAATTGTGGCATTTCCTTAATGATGGCCATATTCGTTAATATAATGTTATTCGTTCTCAGGCAAACTCTACACTTGATGACTGTTTTTTGCTAATAAATTTGCTAAGTAACTATTAATAATACTTTCAATTGTAGTTATGTTGTCTTTATAATAAATAATAAAGGATATAATACGAAAAGTCTCTTGTTCATAATTTAAAATAAATGATAATTTTCATCATATAGACGGAGACCGCAATTAAGATCACTTCCCAGACTAAGAATCAAAGCATGAAAATGCAGGGTGTCTGCAATTTCTCGATTCAAATTTTACATTAATTGCTGTAACAAAATGAAAGTAATATAACAATTTCCGGCATGGTAAACAAAATAACCATGTTAATGAAATTGAGTACAAATTAAATGTAAACTATAGAATGCCAATAATGCCATTCAATAAGTTTATAAGCTATCAATCCGAAATTAAGGCTAAGCGAGTATACATTCGATTGAATTATACTGATCAAATAATCTATAAATTTTGAACTAATCAGAAATATAAAAGCAGAGAAAAACTCAATAAAGTTTACTTTTAAATGTAGGAAATCATTGTTTTTGCGCGTGATTCAAAAACGAAATGTTAAGCCAATTAATTTGGCATATTTAAAGCGCAATTGCCAATTTTAAAAGTTGTGAATACAGTCAAATTATTTAACAATAGTATAACGTATCTAAAAACTACCACTGGTAATTAAAACCTATATTTTATTATCATTGCATGTTGATCAAGATTTGCCGCAAAACTCTGTGAATAAGAGTTTTGTGCAGATTTATTAAACTATTTCATTTAAGTTTACTGTAGAATTCTTTAAATCAAGTTTGCGAGCTTGAAGTAAACACCAATCCCATTTTATTTAACCAGTCGTCGAACAACATAACAAAACTACCGCCCGCCGCAACGCACTGACGCGTTTCGACCTTCCTTGATCATCATCAGAGTACGACGGCAAACTGACTATCGAGGATCAAACCGCAGTGAATATACATGGAAATCAAATTTAGATATGCGGCTCTCACCTCTAGCAGTCTCGCATACATTGAACTTGACTGGAAATGTCGGCTGCACAATTTCTATGCAGTCACGAACATTAACTGTTTGTAGCTTTCGCCACATATACATATATAGGCAATACAATTTTAACAATAATTGTTTGCGCGGGTGGTGGTAACAATTCTTTAAATCAAGTTTGCGAGCTTGAAGTAAACACCAATCGCATTGTATTTAACCAGTCGTCGAACAACATAACAAAACTACCGCCAGCCGCAACGCACTGACGCGTTTCGACCTTCCTTGATCATCATCAGAGTACGACGGCAAACTGACTATCGAGGATCAAACCGCATTGAATATATATGGAAATCAAATTTAGATATGCGGCTCTCACCTCTAGCAGTCTCGCATATATTGAACTTGACTGGAAATGTCGGCTGCACAATTTCTATGCAGTCACGAACATTAACTGTTTGTAGCTTTCGCCACATATACATATATAGGCAATACAATTTAACAATAATTGTTTGCGCGGGTGGTGGTAACAATTCTTTAAATCAAGTTTGCGAGCTTGAAGTAAACACCAATCCCATTGTATTTAACCAGTCGTCGAACAACATAACAAAACTACCGCCAGCCGCAACGCACTGACGCGTTTCGACCTTCCATGATCATCATCAGAGTACGACGGCAAACTGACTATCGAGGATCAAACCGCATTGAATATATATGGAAATCAAATTTAGATATGCGGCTCTGACCTCTAGCAGTCTCGCATACATTGAACTTGACTGGAAATGTCGGCTGCACAATTTCTATGCGGTCACGAACATTAACTGTTTGTAGCTTTCGCCACATATACATATATAGGCAATACAATTTAACAATAATTGTTTGCGCGGGTGGTGGTAACAATTCTTTAAATCAAGTTTGCGAGCTTGAAGTAAACACCAATCCCATTGTATTTAACCAGTCGTCGAACAACATAACAAAACTACCGCCCGCCGCAACGCACTGACGCGTTTCGACCTTCCATGATCATCATCATCAACAGAGTACGACGGCAAACTGACTATCGAGGATCAAACCGCATTGAATATATATGGAAATCAAATTTAGATATGCGGCTCTCACCTCTAGCAGTCTCGCATACATTGAACTTGACTGGAAATGTCGGCTGCACAATTTCTATGCAGTCACGAACATTAACTGTTTGTAGCTTTCGCCACATACACATATATAGGCAATACAATTTAAACAATAATTGATTGCGCGGGTGGTGGTAACAATTCTTTAAATCAAGTTTGCGAGCTTGAAGAAAACACCAATTTCATTGTATTTAACCATTCATCGAACAACATAACAAAACTACCGCCAGTCGCAATGTACTGAGGCGTTTCGACCTTCCTTCATCATCATCAGAGTACGAGAGACAGCAAACTGAATATCTACGAGGTCAAACCGCATTGAATATATATGAATATATCTATATTATTTGATTTTCATATATATTCAATGCGAGGACGCGATATCGGGCCGTCTGATGACCCGAAACATCAGTGCGATTACGTGGCTGTTGCATGGTGACCGACTTTTAACTTTAAGTTATCAATAGGGTAGTATGTTCTCAACTCGCAAAGCTTTGTTGCTAAAACTATACCACCACCCGCACCAATGAAACATTCATCAAAGCTACTGTAAGAATGTTGGAATTTTTAGGGAAATAATTTCTTGTTCGCCTGTATAGTATAATATAAATTAATAGTAAATAGGCGATAAAATAGGTATCCAATGTGTCAAATAGGCACATTATTACAGTTACGTAAAATTAATAGTTTATTATTATGGATAACCTAAGTATATTTAAAATTGTTGACATCAAAACGGTATACACGTTTGCAAATTTGTAGTTTAAAAAATGTCACTTTTGGGTTAGACACCTACTTGCATTATAAAAACTAACCTAATGCAAAATATACAGAAGTATAAACGAAGTGATTTTCGCGATGGTGAATTGATTCACTGTCTGAAATTTTTTGTGTAAAACGAGGTTTTAACGGCCATTGGCCACATTTTGATTCTAAATTATTCAGGGACGTCTTCCGGGCAGCAGTTTCAACGGTAGTCTCATTAAGCAACAAAAGATTTCACACGTATAAGGGAGGTGCTAGATTTCGATTTTATTTATACTGCCATCACACAACAAATTCTGACTTTTCATTGAAACAGTTGCATATCTCATATATATGTGCGAGTGTTTATAAGTGGAAAGCATCAGATAAATATAATAACGGCCACGATTTATCTCGTATAAGTGAAATTAAAGTCATCTCATTAACTTTTTGAAGTTTCATTAAATAAAGGTTGTCTAGTTATGCGAATTTGTATGTGTTTACAACTGCGAAATATTCATTGAAGAACAATTATATAGAGTTTAAGTTATGCAACGTGAAACTGTTGTGAATAATGGTAGTTCTGTTTCACAGGCCGACTACTTGCTTAATTAGTTAATTGAAGAATTTAAATGTGACATCACTGGTTGGAAAGGGCTCAAGATAATGTAAACACACCAATAACAAAATCCTGTCAGTGTAAATAGCCATAAGATAGTAAAATAATAAAATTAATTGAGATATAAAGTTAAATCAAGCTAATATACGTAAAGAAAATTTAGAAAATTAGCTACAGAAATAAAGATGATACTAATATTATATAAGAAATTTTGTCATTGACATAAATCTTTATTAATATGTATTAAACACATTTAGTTTGTAGATACAGCAAAATAGCTAGTAAAAAAGACTGACGTATGAAATAATCCTAAACAAAGTTGTAATTGCTCATTTTGTCTTGCTGGCCTTTATAAGCTAAACTTAGCCATGATTTCTTATTCTTTAGCTGAAGCTAGTCTCCTATTATGACCTGTGCATTAATCGTTGCATACCATTATTAGGTTCTAGATTTAAAGTCTAGTCTGGCAACTATTCTGCCGTTGTCCAATTTCATTACTATCTCTCGATTTCATTTCAAAACCCAAAATAAGATATTTTGTCGATATATTTAGAACATCTCAGATACATTGGCCTGACTTATCTACTATAGGACACTTAATATCCAACCTATTAGCGTTTCCATTTTTATATGCAGTTCTGTTACCTATATGGTAACATAATTTGCCGCGCGATTTAAAAAAAATACAGGCTTCAAAGTGTTCCTGATTTTCAGATACCAATTTTTAACATGCAGGTATAATTTGACATGAAATTCAGATGTATTCCCCGGTAAGTATCCTACTTTTAAACATCTATTTGAAATTTTGACCATTTCTAATTCATTTAAATATCTATAGATGGTAATTCAACACTTAATTCTTTTTCATGAAATTAACCAATTTCGGTTACGCAAGACAGTTCTTCAAACAATATTTCTATATGAAATTTAATTACAAGAAAGTCAATGTAAATAATTGCAACTAGCATATCAAAGGATAATTGTCCAGAAAAGCAAGAAGGATTACATTGGTAAAATTTTGCCAAAACAACATATTTGCAAAAATGTTTCAAATATAATATTTCGTTTCTTTTAAATGTTCATGGCATATCTCTTAAACTTTATTTTTCGTTAATTATAATAACTACATTTTTTCATAAATTAAAGGAAAGCAAATTTGAACTGACTTCGAGAAAATTAAAATAATATCTATGTTAATTCATTTTTACAAGACGATCATTTTCATATGCATAAACGATTTTACTGATAAAGATTAAAAATGTTCTGAACTCTAAAGTCCTTCGAGAGGTAATATGAAACCAATTGTAATTAATCAAGTATTAAGGTTTCTTAAAATTAAATTTTATACGAGTTAGCTGGAATTCCTTAATCGTTGGCTGAACACGATTATATTGATGAAGAAATCGCCAACATTTGAGATAATTACCGATGCCTTTAAAAGAGCGTAATAACTCACTGATAAATATAAGTTTAAATTTAAATGTTGTACTGCCAAAATTCCGATGACATACAGTGATGTGAATTATGAAATTATAAGTCTCAGAAAAGTTGTAATTGCAAACAATGTCCTAAGTCTAAGAGCATAAAATGTTGATGCGATGACTATAAAGACTGTCTCCTTATAACTGCTACATTTATTAGCATCTATATAAAATAAAAGCATAAATTAGGAAAAATATAGACCCTCCTGTTAAGTTACAACGAAAAGAGCATTTACTAATCAATGGTATGATTTCTAATGTTGAATTTGTTCACGCATATTTTAACACTCTCACACGAAAAGATGCCGTCTTGCCCAGAATGTATGCTTTAGTTATAGTGCAAACACTAGTTAACTCGTTGAGATTTAGATTTCATTTTGAAAAGTTAAACATGTACATAATGCCTGGGTTCCTATGTCACAGAATTGAAAAATAGTTTAAAACACCTTTATGAATTAATACTATTTCGCTGTGTTTGTCTACAAAAGTTAAATAACGATATGTTTGCATTCTTAGATATAGTACCAATGTTTGCTAACAAATATTTAGCAAGAGCACTGGCATTTTTGCATTTACCTTGTTTACCATCCGTTAATGTATGGAAGAAATGTAATGTTGACGAGGATAATGGTGAAGACCGTGAACAAACGCATGGTTCCTACCATATTTTATATAAAGAGAGAGAATTTTGAATCAAATTAGAGGTCTTCCAATGGATCAAACCTCGTCATATCGATTAGAAAGTAAAATCTTTTTAAAAGGTGCTACACAAGTTCAACTTTTATGATTAATTCCTGGATGCTTTATTGGTTATCCGGATTCAAAGAAGTGATGCTAAGATGAATCTCTTAAACTTCGCTAATTATCTAAATGAAATACTAGGTGCAATGTATAATCTAAACAACGTAACAATTATAAAAGGAATCTCATTCAGTGGACTGGTTGCTCTTCCTTATTCAAAACACGTTAAAAATTGAACAGAAATTAGAGCGGAGAGCCATCCTGAGCCACGACGCCGCACGCTGCATAACATCTCTAAATATATTCTTATTAATGTTTATTTGTTTGCTGCCATTCAGGTGGCGCCTTTACAGCAACTAATTAGATTTAAATGTTTAACAACCCACGTTAAATCTGTCAATCTAAAATAGAAACCACGATACCTAGTGAAGAGGTTTTATACTCAAAATTCCTAATTAAACTATCATTGTTCGCGCGTGCGGTAATAACAAATCAACAGCAATTTCATTTTATATATATATATATATATATATATATATATATATATATATATATATAATGGACTTAGTGGCTATATCATGTAAAAAATTGATTTTAAATCATTGATATCGAACCTGGCGCAATCAATGAATTTTTATAAATGATGAATGTCATAATTATATATAATCATATTATAAGTACGTTGAGTCTGATTAAAAAAGCGGTATTTTAGGTTAATGGCAATAGTAGACTCCAAGCTAAACAAGAAAATGAATTTGGCACGCTTAAATGTAACGTAAAGAACATATAAAAATAATCCCTTGCTTTGGACATTAAACTATCCAAATAGTATAAGTATAAACGCTAAACACGTCAGGATATAATGAAATTCAATTTTGCAACTGGATCCGTGTATTTTAAGGCAAGAAGAGGGAAACATCAATATGAATATGCATATGAACGGTAGTAGCGAAGCATATAATAAACTGGGGTTGTTGTCTATGAATATACATTTATGGTCGCAAAATTTTGATACAATTGATAAGTTAATCAATCAATATTTAAATTTATTTATACAATAAATATCACTGTGCTCGATTTTGAACAGATCACTAAACAATTGTAGGAAAGAGATTTTGCGCGTGGCGAATTCCGAAGCTAGTTTCAGTGAAATAGTAAGAACAGTAGTTTAATATTAGTTGACAGTCGTAAAGGATATCACTTAACAAATATTAGGTTTAATTCTTAATTTCATCCATTATTACTTGTTATTTTATTATATCGATTAACATAATTTTGATATAGAATGTAACAATGATAAACGAATTTTGGCGTAGTTTATTAACTTTTATTTGCAGTTTTATTACGATATCACATTCACTAGGTAATTTCTTAAATTTCCTTTTCTGGCATTCATTTATTTTAATTTACTTTCTTCATTGTGCTTATCATTTCACTAAGACTTGAGTAATTACGCTGGGTTAAATTTGCAACTGGTGTTTTTGCGTTATATTGCCCTACAGAGATTTCACTTGTAAATACTTCGTTTAATAATGTAATATTAGAGTAATTAATATTATGTTTGCAAAGAGGAATTGGCATTAAACAATGTAGGTCTACTTTGGTGAATGTACTCGTGATTGTTATATTAAATAACAATAAATACATTGGGAATCGCGTTGTACACTAATCTAGGGAAGCGTCATTTATGTTTATAAAAACTACCTGCAGGTATGTATGAATTCGGTAAAATAATATTTAACATCTGACGTAATACTTGAAAAATTTTAATCAATTTGCCTTCGTGCTTTGATGATGATCATGGAATCTCAAATCGCGTCAGTACGTAAGACTCGGTAATTGTGATTTGTTCGGTTAATGGTGAAATAAAATGGGGCTAATGTTTATTTCAAGCTCGCAGACTTCATATAATGAATAGTTGCCACCGTACGCTAAATCAGTGATTGCTTAATTATATAGGAAACTGCGTCAATTTTATGAATTTTTCATTTCTGGATTTAAAAAATTTCTAATTTATCTACTTATAAATAACATGCGAACCGTATACTTTTTGCTAGAATAATTATTTTCAGTGCTCGTGGGAAAGACAATGTTAAATCTCTGTGAACTAAAATATTAAAAGAAGTCGTCTTTTATATGCAAAGAAACAAAAATATTATGAAAGATAAAATTCTAGTTAATTTCATTAACTTATTTGTTTTACGCATTCTCTAATTCGCAACTAACGCATGTTGAAAAATAAGTAAGATATTTAATTAACGAGTATATTGTTACTTCAGACTATAAGTGAGTTACAAAAATTACATCGTATAGCTTACTTGCGATTACTGTGCAGTTGTTTATCAAGTTTGTAATCGTGCATGCAATTATGAAGAAATATAACTAAAACAAGAGCGAACAGACTATGTAGCCTTTTAAACAAAAATCATTTTATTTCAAAAAGAAGAAGGCATCTTCTTCAGTAAATGTGTTCAGGTGTTCGATGTAATACTATAAACATATGCATTTAGCGCTTTGATACCATCGAGACATTCTAAATCGGATTAACTTGTTTTCTTTATTTGTTATTCAGCATTGCAAAATAATATTAATATAATATTTGAATATCCAATCTAAGGATTTTATGTTGATTTATAAAATACTGCTTTATAGTTTTTGATTCCATGTACAAATTTTAAACTTGTTCAATTATGGATTTCTTATTTCACGACCAACAATAAAATAATGTTAAACGAATTTTGAATTTTGATTTCATATATATATATATATATATATATATATATATAATTACAATACTATTGTAATAAGCCAAAAGGACATATACTGCTAATATAATAATAAATAATAATATAATAAATAATAATAAATAATAATAAATAATATAATAATAAATAATCAGGAACGGAAGGAAAACAAACGACAGGTTAAATCGTCAAACAAAATTCAGTCCATCTGCATGTGTTTTTGAAAATAGAATCAAATTGAAATCCACAGAAAACGTATTGAACTAATGAGGCCGGCCGCTCCGTATAAGAAAAATATTACTCGCTTTATGAATGAGCAGATTTATTTTGGATAGAAATTTATATGTATGCATATATATGTATATATATATATGTATATATATATGTATATATATATATATATGTATATATATAAAAATTGCAAAATTAATATTGAAATGTATTGCATATGAAATCAATCTTATATAAATCGCTTTTAACCCACACAGTAGCAGCAAGTTATACTGCCTCATATATATACATATATATCTAGTAATAAATTAATTAATTAATATAATTATTTTAAATCTAAGGCTCATCCAAATTGGTGTTTAATCATTTCATACGTGCGGTATTGTTAAACTATTTATAATTAGGTTAAAAACGGATGAAGTCGGGGTCTAGATTATGAAATGCAATATAGAATCGTGCTACGTTTAACTTTTACGAAATTTTTATGCGTAAATATATCCTATCATTTCAATTTATCCACATATATATTCTAGTATATTTGGTAATCAGCAGTATAACTGAAATTGTTTCTGGAGAAATCCGAATTTATTTCAGGCTATAATTTTTTAACAGAATTACCCACGATATAGCATGAAACATAGAAGTATCTGTTAGTGCTTTATTCAAATTTCCTTCGTGGGAATAATTTCAAAAATTTTCGTTGAAAAAAGTGTTTTTCTGAAAAACTAGCGAACTCGTAAATTATATGCACGCACATTTATTTAGCCTTGTGCTGATAAGCTCTCATCAACGTAATAAATTAACACGTCACATCGTTTAGAACCAGCCAAATTAGATTTGCCTGCTCTGAATATGTTACATCAATTTTAATGCGCGAGCTATCGAACTTTGCGACAACCTTTAAATTTGCAGAAATTAAAACCAATATTGTAATCAATAATGTTACTCTACCGATATGTTGGGAATAACTTTCAATAAAGTTATTTTACCGTCCCATTGTTTTACATGTCTTTACCAAATATATATTGGGCAGTAACAGCTTCTACTGATGAGTCGTCAGTAGACACGAACTGCTTGTGTACATGAGGTTATAACCTTCGTTCATGCTAAGTTTGTTTCATCATTCTGATCCTTATTCAATTTATTTGTTACGAATTGCGGAGCACAAAATACAAAATTGTGCGTACATTGGTTCTCCTCAACAATGAATTTATAAATAAAAGTTCATATTTATATAACATATTCTGTTCTTCAAAAACCATTTGGTTTATTCAATAATTTCTGAGAAATAGAGCTCAAAAATCAAAGGCTGTACAAATAATTGAAATATAGCAAATTTACAAACTTCAGCATATTGATTTATTTTCAATCACTCTTTATATGTAGCAAATTTTTACAGAAAACCGAGAGAAGTATACCAAAATGCTAGTAGAGGATAAGGCATTCGCTGGATACGGACTTGAATCATACAATAATTATTGTCAAAATATGATAAAAAAGCTGAAGGAAATTTTTACGTTTCCATCAAATCATGTTCACATTAGTCATGCCATTTTGAGAAAATGTTTTATTGACACCGAAATGGTCAGGTAAACTATGCGCATTATGGGACATGTAATCGGCATACTGCGATACATAGGTCGTTTATATTGAATATTGCTGTAATAGTGCATGTATGCCAGTGATTATAGAAAATCGACGCCTCAGGCGATTCCTGAATAAGCTAATTGCAACCCAGGTTATGTATCGATTCATAAAATCATTATCGATAGCCCAGCGAGTCATGAAATCATGATGAAGTGAATTGCAGAAATTTCAGTGGGTGCATCATGAGCGTTCAGAAACACGGTACGCACCATCGTGAAAAAATTAAAATTTCTAACGATGAAAATATTCGAGCCAAGTCTTCTGTTGAAATTAATATGGTTCACGTTTCCGGGACTGCGAAAATAACTCGTATCTACCGGTTGGCCAAGATCTGGGTTCCACAATGATTTTCAAATCCTAAAACATCAAGTAGATAACTAGATAAGGCTTTATTCGTTCCAAAAAATATGTTGTTTAAATAATTTCGTGAAATACGTGGGAACGTGTAAAGATTCTGAGAAATTCTACCCGATTAGATACCGTATATATGTAATGGTGCTTGTGCTTAGATTTTGTTAGTTACTTTATAATCAAGCTTATCATTGGACAGGACGAAAACAGATGTATCGCATGTATAATGATATTATGTTGTTGAACATTTTACTATGCATGAAGCTTGCATAAGTAAATCCAGAACACCATCATTCTAGAAATAATTATCATAAAATAAGGAAAAATTAGCACACATTATTAGACTATCTTTTGTCTTTAAAATCAGCAATCAGCAAAATATGTAAATATCATTAATTTTTGCATACTATTTAAAGGCATTGCGGTTTGATCCTCGCTAATCAGTTTCCCGTCGAACTCTGATGATAATCTTTGAAGGTCGTAACGCATTAGTAGGTGTGACTGACGATAGTTTTGCTATGTTGATCGACCGGTAAAATACAATGGGATTAGTGGTTAATTTATGATAATAAAACTTATTTAAAGAATTGTCATCATCACCCGCGCAATTCATGATAGTTTGAGTATACAACTTTTACACTTGTGCGAAGTTGAGAAAAGTTATTGTTCGTGACTGCATAGAAATTGCGCAGCCGACATTTCAATTCAAATACGAGGTATGGAAGTCTATTAGAGGTGTGAGGCACTTAGCGAATTTTGCTTTCGATATATATATATATGTATATATATAAACACATATATATATATGGATTGAAGTTTGATCCTCGCTAGTCATTTTGCTCTCTTATTCTGAAGATGATAAGAGGAGGTCAAAACACCTCACTACGTGTGACTAACGGAAGTCTTGCTATCCTTTTCGACGACTATTAAATACAATATTATTAGTGTTTAGTTCAATCTCGCAAACTAGATATAAACAAATTCATTACATTTAATACAAAGATAATCAATAGAAGCTTAAACGAGTCGGTTTTTCGCTAACCTATGTGTAAGGACGATAAATTTCTGCTTTTAGATTTAAGCCGAATTTTACACCAACGAAAGGTAAATTAAAAGCGAATGCCTGAAAAAAATAAAAATTTAAAATACTGTTTTCCTATTTTGGTGAATTATCACAGAAAAATTGCTTTTTTGCTCTAAATAAAAATTATTTGGCGTATAAACTTGATCTAGCTGATAGCTCACAGAATAACATCGTTATTACAATATTGCAATTCTCCATTTACTCTCATAATGCCTACCTGACAAAAATAAAATGAAGACATCTTTTTAAAATTTGCAATTGCCCGCCAAATTATCATAATCGAAAGCCAGCTTAAATTTTTAATTATATTTCATTTAGTTTGAAATAAGTGGAATCAGTAACTGTAATAATTATGCTGAATATATACAATACGTGAGATCTAGAGAGAAAGCAATGTTAATACCGAAATGTAAGTGAATTTCCGATAGGTAAAATATAGCAATAAAAAATCGCTAAATAACATTAAAATGTATAAATGAAACCATAATAAAATATGAGAATTCTTAAAAATTATTTAGCTTTGCAATTTTCTAATATTTTGCTGCAGATACCATTTTCCAGATAATGAAATTAAACTCTTAAATGATCTCACAGCAGATATTGAGCCTTGAGATGTTACAAGTAATGGCACTTTGAATATGTTAATAATGTTTAATTAAAAATTAATGAACAAATCATACATTTTAGCCGTCAGCCGATGGTGCAAATGGGCTGAAATTTACCACACATAAAACATTTTACTTATGCTGGGCATTAATGTTAAAATACTAAATCTATTAATTTGAATTATTTTTACTGATTCAAATAAGTAAGAGTACATTAAAAATTTGGAAGTAAAACTAAAACGGCGGATTCTGTCAAACTTACGCGCATAAATTCGATACTTGATTCAACTGGATTGCATCTGTGAAAAAGTAGAAGAAAGGTTTCATCAGTAGGCAAAATCTTTGCCATCTAAATGCGTAAAATCAATAAGAAAAGTAAAAAGAAATTTAAGTGTTTGAATTTGGCGAGATGCAATTATACGTTATAGGGCAATTTTTAGTTCTTTTGAAATGCGAGCTTTAATAAAATTCATTGTACCCTTCTTTTGTGCAAAAACAAAAAGAAATTTTATCAGATATAAGAAAATTTTCTTTCTCATGGTCTTCTCAAATATCTACTAATGAAAATATTTTTTTTTTAATTTGGAAAGCAAAACAAGATAGAAATATGTTTACGTTTTTCACACTCTCTCTATGTTTACATATTTCTACTTTTTTTTGCTTTCCAATTTATATATAATGATATGTTCATGGGTAGATATTTGAGAAGACCATGAGAAAGAAAATTTTCTTATATCTGATAAAATTTCTTTTTGTTTTTGCACAAAAGAAGCAATTTTTAATGTTGTATGATGCATAAAAATTATTGGTCAACTGTCCAATACGAGCCTAGCTTTCATGCGTCGATATGATTGCGTCAGGTAAATAAAGTAAAAAATATAATTTACTTTCTAAATTCGTGGTTTAGTAAAAACACGCATATATTATATTCAATATGAAGTGTGGACTACAAACTTACAAGTAAATTCATACAGGACCATGAGGATATATGAAAACTGGCTTAGACAACAGATACAATGTCATGTATGTTGCAATGGTGCAACTTCAAATAATAATGCATATGTACAGCATGAATCTAATCTGTAAAGGCTATCACTACCAAGATTTTGTGGTAGGCTTAAATTAATGTAACTTAAAAATTGCAGGCAATCTAAACAAGGTCTATTCTAGCAATGCTGATCTATAGCAACACCAGTTATAAAAGTTTTATGGTAATCTAGCCACGCTGATATAAAATCTGATATTATCGTATTTTGCTATTAGTTGCACACAACTAATTTATAAATTTCAATGCGTATTTCCTTATTTCCCTCCAGGAATAAAGCAGCTTGGCCGATATGCGAAACGTAGTCAATATATTTCTTTAAATCAAGTTTGCGGGGTTGAAGTAAACACCAATCCCATTGTATTTGACCAGTCGTCGAACAACATAACATAACTACCGCCAGTGGCAACGCACTGACGCATTTTAACCTTCCATGATCATCATCAGAGTACGACGGCAAACTGATTATCGAGGATCAAACCGCATTGCATATATATGGAAAGAAAAATTAGATATGCGGCTCTCACCTCTAGTAGTCTTGCATATATTGTACGTGACTGGAAATTTTGACTGCACAATTTTTATGCAGTCACGAGCATTTGCTGTTTGTAGCTTTCGCCACACACACACACACACACATTTATATATATATATATATATATATATATATATATATATATATATATATATATATATATATATTCTTTTGAAATGCGAGGCTTTAATAAAATTCATTGTATTCTTCCTGTGTGCAAAACAAATAAATGTTATCAGATATAACAAAACATTTCTTTCGCATTGTCTTCTCAAATATCTACTAATGAAAATATCTTTTTTTTAATTTGGAAAGCAAAACATGATAGCAATATGTTTCCGTTTTTCACACTCTCTCTATGTTCACATATTTCTATATTGTTTTGCTTTCCAATTTATATATAAAGATATGTTCATTAGTAGATATTTGAGAAGACAATGCGAAAGAAATGTTTCTTATATCTGATAAAATTTCTTTTTGTTTTTGCACACAGGAAGGGTACAATGAATATATATATATATATATATATATATATATATATATATATATATGTGTGTGTGTATAGACAATACAATTAAGCAATAATTGATTGCGCGGGTATTGGTAACAATTCTTTAAGTCAAGTTTGCGAGCTTGAAGAAAACACCAATCCAATTGTATTGAACCAGTCGTCAAAAATCATAACAAAACTACCACCAGTCGCAACGCACTGGCGCATTTCGACGTTACATGTATATGCTTTGCATTGTATGCATTCCATATATATTTAATGCGGTTTGATCCGCGTTAGTCAGTTTGCCGTCGTACTTTGATGATGATCATGGAAGCTCGAAATGAGTCAGTACGTTGCGACTGGCGGTAGTTTTGTTATGTTGTTCGAGGACAGGTTAAATTCACTGGGATTGGTGTATACTTCAAGCACGCAAACAGGACTTAAAGAATTACTACCACCAACTACGCAATCAATTATTAAGTTATTGTTTAGTCAATAAATGTTTTACGTGATTAAGACTAATTAAGATTAAAAATGACTAATATGTGGAGAAAACAATTGCGAAACGGCAAACTATTGCGTTCTAAATTGAATTTAATTATATGTTTATTTTTGCTGACAATATAGGATAAAGGATTTAAAGCATTATCGCATGTTACGAAAAAGTGTTGAATTATATTTACGAAGCCTTTATACCTATCGAAATGAAATAATAATATATGATGCATTATGAATTCATTCTGATAATGATAGAAATATTTTTGAAATTTGAATATGCTGAATTAAGACGTGAGATTGCAGAGATATCCACATAATAATTCATCTTAATTTTTGAACAAAATGAAAGAAATGTGAAGAAAAATATTTTTCAATGTACAGTTTTTCCACGAAATAAGAACAAAAGCCAACGGTTCGAATGGAATTTAATAAAATAACATTTGCTTTAGCATAAAATTTATCATAAATATGCGTAAATACACGAGCGCCTATAAGTTAACTCGGCCTGTTCATTCAGCATTGTGTTTAGAATATTGCAATGACCGATGACCTTAATGTGCTATTCAAAATAATTTTGTACTCTCAATCACACACCGCGCCATTTATTTAATTAAAAAAACTGACCACGTGTGTTGCAACAGATTTTTTCACTTTATCTAGCACTGTACAATTAGATTTATAATTTATTATTTAGTCAGCTGAAATTAGTTTCTATGTAGCATATGTAATACTATATAAAGAAAATAAACTAAAGTTCGATTTACAATAGTTTTTATTTTTCTGTATTTAAGAATATGCATAAAAAGCTTCACAAAAAATATTAGTGTCATATAAATCCCGACACATGAGTTTAAATATAGCTTGTTAAAAAGAAAAATGTGAATATATTTCGTATTATGTATTACGTATTAATTATCTGACATTATACTGCGGGCACGATCAACATCCGTTATCATCTTCTGGGATAACTATGTTACAGTTCAATGTAAAATACACGATTTATATCTTCATTGTTGCTTTGAAATATCTTATATGAAATTATGTATTAGGAATTGCATACCTAGTAGCAAATTATTTCATATTAGACCAGAGGGATAGATGACATTCAGGATCTACGAAAGCTAAAATCAAATATACACAGACGTTTAATAATTACTGGCGACAAATCAGCAGGAGATGATACTACGCACAGTACCAACTATATAACTGGTCAAGACATAAGTGGAAATTGGAATTTTACTCCCACATACGCATGCGTATTCAACGTGTAGCCTAGACGAAAACGTATCAAAGTCATTAAGGCAATCCACCATATGTGTGCAATATATCTTTAAAGTGTAAAAATACTATTCTTTTGATTATGAGATAAACATAACAAAAAGTCATAATTAAAATCATTTCTTAACACCTGGCATTCTAGCAAAGTTTAATATTCTATCCTTGATCAAAGTTGTAGGAAGTTTGTTCTATTACTGCTTGAAAAGACAGATGTAGAGAGGATTGCACTGTTCAACTGTTCGACAGTTCGTGATCAAATATGCATTTGGTTTTGGGGAAAGTGGTTTTGAAATGAACTTTTATATAACTAAACGTTCATTCTTTCCGCGGACGGTGATAACGATTACAATAATCAAGATTGAGATCTTAATATAAACACCTGACCCATTACGTACATACATTTTTCAGTATAAACTAAGAATTGTATAGCGTAGGAAAGGCAATTCATCCAGGAGACCATATGAGCTTATATCAAGATAATAACCTTGAATATATTAAATGTTATTACCGCTCACGCAATGAATGTTCGTTCAATAGTAAAAGCAATAACGCCGTTTTCTCATTCTGATTTGGCTTAATTGTCACAAACTACACAATAAATAATAAATATATAGTACCCTTTAAAGGTAAAAATATATATAGAAGTTGTATCAGTTACAAGAATCGTTTCTTCCTCATATTCTGCACATTGCACAACCATTTGTGTGTAATCTGAGTTTCCATTAGATTAAGTGGATTGACAACTAATCTGAATTTCTGTTGTACTACTATTTCTCATTAAATGTTTATTGCGGATAGATTTACGAGCGCGAGTTCATATGTGTCTCTGTGCGTGTCTGTATGCGTGCAGAGACCATTATTATTGTATTACAGAGTGCTGCTTTAGACCTGAAGAATCTTTTATTGAAGGATTGAGTTTTACCTAATTGTTCAACATTGTTGGCTATTCAAGTATGTATAAGTGCTGCGAACAAAGTTACAAATTAGTTCAGTTGTGACCAGAAGGATAAATCAAAGGCAGCATGAACGGAAAGTATAATATCATGCACATTCGATGGCCGATCGTACATGAGCTAACGGGGCTATGGCGGTGGTGTCACCAGGGCGGGGTTGATTTCCGATCGGCAATCGTATCTCCTATAAAATACCACATGATCCCGACGACGGCACCATGACTCGGCGTGTGATCCCCGCCACAAAAGGGTTCAACAACCACAGGATTACATGGACTCCTGGACAGTACCCCGTACTTCCGAATGGCGAATGAGCTCTTAACAGCCACCGGCAACCATGCAACTTACTGCTGCCTTGCAGACTGCGCTTGGATGTGCAAAGGCTAGAGGTGCGTCCTCGATCAAAAAGCCGAGTGGTGAGGGGACACCACTTGTACCAAATTCCCAAGAAACTCCATGAAATGTCATGGAGCCGGCTTATCCTCCAAAAGGAGTCAGTCGCAGTAAAGTAAAGTAAAGTAAAGTACATTCATTTCGTGCTTACTGGCGACTCATCAGTAGGAGCCGGTATTACGCCCATTAACAACTATATATTTGGGTGAAGAATGTGGGACAATATGACGGTACAATCTCCTAAATGTGGAATAATAGGACGCTACAATCTCAATGTGGGATAATAGGACGGTACAATCTTCACTCAAATATATAGTGGTTAAAGGGCGTAATACCGGCTCCTACAGATGAGTCGCCAGTAAGCACGAAACGAATGTGCATGAGATTATACTTTCCGTTCATGCTGTCTTTGGTTTATCCTTCTGGTCACAACTGAACTAATTTGTTACTAGGTTCGCAACACCTAATACATACTTGCAAATATATATTAATTCTCCGCAACAAACAGTATTTAATTGTTGGCTATTGTGCGCAAGAATAATTTTTTCTGTCAGAAGGTTTCGTATTGCCTTATTAGTGAGTTTTATTTTGTTCCCATGGTAACAATGCAGCGTGCGCAGATTGCAATTTGGATTGCTCATATTTTTACGCAATTTCTGTTAATGTTAGTGTTGATAATGATGTCATTTTTGCAGCTGCATTTTCTTCCTTTTACAACCAATCCGATTGAAAGTTTGTTGACGCTCGCCTAACTGTTGTTCTGGCTCGCCTGGATGACAGTGGATTGTTGGCGGTTTTTGTGATTCGTGGCCAGTCGAGTAAAATGTCATGCTAGTGGAAATTCAATTCAAGGTGAACAGATGTTACGCATTATTAATCACTATCATAATCCATTACTCAATCAACGTCTTTCACAACAATGCAGTAAAAATCCTCAAATGCAGGAACCTATTGTGATCGCACAACGCAACAAAACCATCGCACTTTATTAGCGCCAAATTTAACTGACGACTGATTGATCCACTTCCAATCATCTCGACTGCGCCGAGATGAAAGTCAAGTAAAATTTCATGCTAGTGGAAATTCGATGTTTAATATGAAGAGTTGTGTATATGTATAAAATTTTTTCAGTCTTTGGTTTTTGTAAAATGGGGAAATTTGTTAAGTTAATTCGAAATCCCACATCAAATATATGTTCGGAAATAACTGACTTTCTCCGCCGTGCTAGGACCTTTTAAATCATTCATCGGATGCTTTTTAGCACATTCAATTTATCTGCTATCGCGCATACGATGAAAGCGTGGCGACTTTAAATGATTTTGCGGGAATTATCAATTGATCCTCGGCATCCAACCTCATGATTATCTGTGTGCTGAATGTGATGTTAACATTTGCACTATGGAAATTGCTATTAATATTCCATATGACCACCGTGCAAACATTTAGCCTAGTACGTCGCCTTTACATGATAAGTTTCGAAAACATTTTCGATGATATCCTCTTTAGTACGAAGTAGACGTGGACTGATTTTGACATTAACGAAATGCTCCGGATAATTTTTTATTAGCAAAAGTTTACAATATTAGCTTAACCATTCCTTAACCTTGTGCTCAGAGAATGCATTTCTGATTCGGTTTGCTAGGCTGTTAATTAGGTTTCTTTTTTGAAGTTTTCGCACACTAATTTTGTTATGTATGTATTACCCTGTGACAATTACATTCAATATGATACGAGTGCCATGTATGTACGGCAAAATATATATTGGATATAAGAATTAGAACTTTATTAACTGAATCAATCAAAATTTAGAGTATAAATTTATTAAAATATCCTTGCACCATCAGAAAATCGGTAATTTTTAACAATTAATTTGCATCTGGGCACCAAACCAATTTACCATATTTCTAAGTTCTACAAAATCCCAAGTCCGAAAAGTTATTATAAATATACAAAACCCTTTATGTAAAACAAGAAGTGCCAGTTTAAAAATTATAAATTCCACTAACACGAAGTTTTGGTAACCTCACCGCAAAACACACAAATCAATAAAAATTTAATGATATAAATGTGAGTCCGAACGCCCATTATACCAATGTCAAAAAACAATCGATCGAGACTGCGACACAAGGAACAATAACAGCTTTGCATACGACATCACTATTATCATTAAATTTTCCTGAAATCGAATAAAAATATGAACCATCAACACGACAATACTGTACACCTTGCGTTGTTGTCAAGTGGACAAAGTGAAACTCAAAAAGAGGACAAAACCAAAGGAACAATACAAAGAGAAATGTCGTAGACGCATAACTCACAAGGCGAACACCTGAGAAAATTTCATTCCATAAATACAATAATAACCAGATCTCGATCAGCAACCTGTTATCCAATATGAGTTACCTCTTGACGCACGCAAGTTATGCACACTCGTTCAAAAATAAACTTGAAATAAATCAAAAACACTGAATAGAAATAAAGCTGAAAATTACACTGGTTACCATGCGCCTGATCAAATTGTATCTCAAAATGTAAGTAATGAAAGATTGCAAAACGTAATTGAGCATTCTCGTAATAAACCAACCATTAAAAACTTTATATATTGTTTAACGCAGAGAATTATAATATATACGACTGCGTATTGGTGTTGCGCAACATGTAACAAATTAGCTAACATAGTTCATGAAGAATAAACCAAAGTCAGCAAGAATGAGAGGTATAATCCCATGTACACAAGCGTTACTTATTTGCTTACTGGCGACACATCAGGACGGATTTTCTGAAGTAGCAGTTGTTCAGAAGTAGTCTATATTCTCAATTTTGGTGAAATTTAGCATATCTTGAAATAAATTGTATGAGTACCATCGTGTTGGTACCCTATACTGGCTGGGAATATATTATGTACAGTGAATTGGATTTGCAGTCGCATTGTCGAAGACTCAATATAAAGTTACCTCAAAAACTGCAAATTTTCGGTACCGTAATGTTAGTATCGGGTACCGACATAATAATCATAGTTTTGGTAACCTTTACAGAATCTATATATATATATATATATATATATATAGATATATATATATATATATATATATATATATATCACTATTGTCTTGGCTTTGAAGTCCCATTATCGAAGACTTCATATGAAGTTATTTTCACTACTGCGGGTTTACACATTCGTATAGGAGATTAACCGTCCTATTTTCCCACATTATTCACCCAAATATACAGAGGTTAAAGGGCGTAATCCTGGTTCCTACTGATGAATCGCCGGTAAGCACGAAATGAATGTGCACGAGATTATAATTTCTGTTCATACTGTCTTTGATTTATACTCCTGGTCATATTTGAACTAATTTGTTACTAGGTATGCAACAGCAAATACACCAAGGCATACATATAAGTTCTCCGAAACAACCAGCTTCTAAGATCAGTTACTTAATGTTCAACTATAGAGACGGAAGTATGATCTAGAAATGGGTTCAGCTTTGGCTCCTATCGTGGCGATATGCGCATGTGAATATTGAAACGAATTAAATTTGATTTATGAAGTAGAGTGAAACTATAAAATGGTTATGCTGATGCTATATTTTTCATCTTTGATATTCGTGTGCATGCAATAAAACAGCTTTACAAATTCAATGAATGGCATCAGAATATTAGTTTTGTAAATGCAAACGAGAAGAATGAAACTCTAGCTTATTTTGTTTTTTTTTTTGCTCAAACGTAGAACTGATGGCACACTGCGTAAATCAGTTTTCCGTAAGAGAACTTGGGCTGCGCAATTTTTACATTTGAACAGCTACTAGCCATACAAAGGGAACAAGGCTAAGTTAAGGCATTGCCTCAAGGACATTGCGTGTTTATTTACAAGACCGTTTTCTGTCTGATTCGGGTCATATTCATAATTGCCTTAATACTACAATGTACAAGACATGTTCTATAGATAAGTAATAACAAAATGATATAACTATATCTGTTGTGAATAATTGTACTGCAATAAACCGGTGTATAATTAAAAGCAATAAATATGTCAAACGGCAAAATAGAGCGCAAATTAGATATCCTGCGCTTCGATAAGGCGCTTAAAGTTTTGCCATCTAACTTAATTTTCAAACAATCCATCACAAAATGTTTGCTATCAAGGCAAAAATCCGCTGCAATCTACATGTAACTTTGTAGAAAAATTGTAATTGGTTCTGGAGACAATCATATTTGAGCCAATACGATTGAAGATTTAATTCAAGCTTGTCAGAGCACATAACAGCATTGTTGGTACAAAATATATTTGGTGTTTTACCAACTTATCGCTGTAAAAATTGTAACATGCCCAAAAGATGTTTTGCAATTTTAATTAAGGCTGTGTGATCCTATGCTTCCTTTATTTCCAAGGTAGTTTAAATCACAATTGAACTGCGGCACATGCAATATATATATATATATATATATATATATATATATATATATATATATATATATATATATAATAAGTAAAAATCACAGGTGGAACTTCAATATTATCGAAGCTAACAAACTAATTTCATCCTCTGGAACATTGTCTCTGATGGAAATATACTGTCTGGCGGCGTCAAACTGAAATGAAAAATTTAATTATAGGTCATTTTTCTAAGTTTATAAAGACAGTTCACCACAGTTACTATCATCTTTATTAAGATATTTAGCTAAAACAAGTAAAGTTCTGCATTTCATTTCACAAATATGGTCAGGCATACATAATATTCATTTAAAATAATATCTCTACGTACTAGGTTAATTGACGTCTCTGTTAATTTGGATAATTAATAATTTAAAATTTGATATAACAATACCTTCAATTAAATGAAACAATTTTTGAGATCGATTTACAACCGTTCGGGAAGCAAAAAGTATTCAAATCCATTTCTATACAGTTCGGCTAAACACGTTGATGATTTTATTTGAGAAAGCTTATATTAGAAGTCAGGTGGTGGAATGAGGCACACCGATGTTCCCTGTTGACAAATTAATGTAACGCAATTACAAATTGAACGTGAATAAATTGTTATATAACACGCTCATGCTTAAAAACGGTTGACGTCTGCTCATGAATTATATTTTGACAACGATTTGTAAAAAATCTAACAAATATCGACAAATTACTTTTCTGATGTTCATTCTTGTAAAAAAGCTACAAACAGTTAATATTCGTGACTGCATAGAAATTGTGCAGCCGACATTTCCAGTCATGTTCAATGTATGCGAGACTGCTAGAGGTGAGAGCCGCATATCTAAATTTGATTTCCATATATATTCAATGCGGTTTGATCCTCGATAATCAGTTTACCGTCGTACTCTGATAATGATCAAGGAAGGTCGAAACGCGTCAGTGCGTTGCGGCTGGCGGTAGTTTTGTTATGTTGTTCCACGATTGGTTAAATACAATGGGATTAGTGTTTACCTCAAGCTCGCAAACTTGATTTAAAGAATTGTTACCACCACCCGCGCAAACAATTATTGTTAAATTGTATTGCCTATATATGTATATGTGGCGAAAGCTGCAAACAGTTAATGTTCGTGACTGCATAGAATTTGTGCAGCCGACATTTCCAGTCAAGTTCAATGTATGCGAGACTGCTAGAGGTGAGAGCCGCATATCTAAATTTGATTTCCATATATATTCAATGCGGTGTGATCCTCGATAGTCAGTTTGCCGTCGTAATCTGGTGATGATCAAGGAAGGTCGAATCGCGTCAGTGCGTTGCGGCTGGCGGTAGTTTTGTTATGTTGTTCGACGACTGGTTAAATATAATGGAATTGGTGTTTACTTTAAGCTCGCAAACTTGATTTAGAGAATTCAAGCAGTCAGATTTTAGCGTAAAAACATGCATCACGCGATGAATACCAAACAGTTTTCTAGTGTATTAATTAAAAAACATATATAAAATAAGACTGGTTTCTTAGTGGGTACGAATTAATTTTATTTAATTTCTGATCGACACCCAAACGTTTAAAATGTTGTAAGGCTTGTTCGCGTCGTTTACATTTCCTCCACTTAACCCCTTATTAAACAATCCAGCTGAACTTTGTCGTATTTTAATTTTGATAAAAGCAAAGTATAGAAATTAGGGCTAATTAAAGCCTCTGGCATGAGTTTCATGGTCAAATTATAGAGACGTTAGTCTAGTTATTGTACGGTTGTCTTTGACAGATAACAAGAGAGTGTTTAAAAAAATTATTTATTACTGTCTGCGGAGTACTTAACTTTGCATTGTAAATCAGATTATTTAAATGTATTTCATTGAAACACATTCTTTCTTTGTCATTTTGGTATAAAGTATGTTCAAAATTCTGCTCTTTCAGTTTCTAAAAGTTGCTTTCATTAAAAAAGCAACTAGGTCGGTCCAACATACAATAAACTTATTATAAGTTTACTAGAAAATAGATAAATTTATGTAATGATGTTTGTATGTATGTTGGCGACAATCAGATGTAAAAAATGAGTTAAGTAGTTGCTTAGGAGCAAGATTCATTCGAGAAATGCGGCGTCATATTATACACTCTCTTTCAATTCTATTCATTAAAATAATCTTTATTTTCATTTATTTTATGTAAATGTTACGCTAATTGTCCTTATAGATACGCTTTAGATGTTTGGATGGTTGCGCAAAATATTGCCTCTCTAACTTATTGATGGGATTCAGTTATTAAATCCTGTTATGCCATTTTCCAAAAAATGCTCTTTGAACTGTATTGATGTGAGAAATTTTCACAGATTACTTTTACAAATTTTGTGAAAATTTTTCATCTTGTTTGAGAAATATGTCGACATTTCTTGTATCATATTCAAGCATTAGGAATAATTCTCATGCAGTCCGAACTTTTTACTTGATATCGATGACAATTACTAGCAACATTATTTTTTTAATTGTTATTTTGGTGCCATCTTTTTTATAGAATTATCGTACCGACATACCTATTTTTATCCGAAATGTTTTTAAAAAATCGGTATCGCTATGAAAATATATTTGAATTTCTTGCTTAAAATTGTTATACTATAAAGAAAATTTGTTACTTTTGAATTCAATTTTGAAGCTTTCAACATTTATTCATAATAATTCCCGATTTTAGATATGTTTCGACCTTAGTCTACAAAATGTTTATAGCGTACGCTTTCAAACAAATTTTTATTTTATTTTTGTTTTTGTACACTTCATCTTATTAATAAATCTTTCCTTAATGTATAATCGATACCTGTTCAGCGCTTGCATCAATTTTTTTTCATTTTATCGCCATTATGTCGATTGTTTTACTTCTAAATCAGCAATTAGTAATGCCATTAAAAATTGATTAAGGTATTACTTTAAAATAAGCAGAAGTTGCAAAACAATTAACATCAGTTTAATATGTAGTTATTATGACGCATATTTGGTAGATAAAAATGAAATAAATTATAGGAATGTTAAACATATATTGAAAAAATAGTGTCATGATTGCATCATTCAATAAAACTTTCACAATAATTGATGCGCTTTGCCGAAATTCTCTGACAAATCGCCGAAACTAAGGAGATTTTCACGAGAATATTAAAAGGGATATGGACCAAATAGTATTTTAACGTAGTTATTTCAAAATTCAATTAAGGATATAAGTTACTTGGAGATTTTAATGGACGCTATACCAATGAAACCGCATAGGATGTTGCAAACTTCACTGACATCCCGTGGGTAATAAAGAGAAATTTATTTGTCAGTTGGGACCCATTTGACTTCGTCACCTCTTATTTGTCAATACAGAAGATAAACTATGCCAAAGCAGGTATTTATGCTTAATTTAGTTGTCTTAGTCATCTTTTCTTATAGACAGGATGGCAGTGTAACCCAGCATTACATATTAGCAAATGCAATTAATTTAGCACGCGGATCCAGTTATTATAGGGTGCTAATCCACTACTTGACAGAATAACCTAGAACGAGTACATTTTCTTCAGTCTCATGAAACATCATTTGCACCTGCAGAACCGCGCACTATACGCAATGTTCATACGTGTACAATATTAGATCTTTTTAATCAATCAAAAAATTCTGAGAGACCATGAGCAATCAGTCATTGTAGACCAAATGCCATGCTGTCCATAGAAGTGATATTGAATTAATTTAAATCAACAGGATTTCCTTTAAGATTGAAATCAAAGAGAATGTTATTCTAGCTTTTCTAGGTATGTTACTCAAAAGTAGAACTGATGGCACAATGTGTAGATCAGTCTTTTATGAGTAAATTTGGGCAGCGAAATATTTGCGTTTTGTATCTAACGCCCGTTGAATTGAAAACATGATTATTTAAGACAATGTCAAAAAAGGGCATTCTGTTTTTGCTTGTCTGGCTATATTCAGACTCCATTAAACGCTGTGCAATACTTATTTTATAAATAGTGACCCACCACATTCTATAGAAAAGTATAAACTAATATTATAATAAAAAAAAATATTTATGATTGTACAGTTCATAAGCAATCGATGTACATTCGCTCAAAGTAAAAATTTGAAGAGGCATTGAAGCACATAAAAAAGGATTGCGTTACGCGTTAGAATTCGCACTTTTTTCAGTTGATCTAGTTTTAATTGCATTTAAAAACAAACTTCATCTACAAAGTATGAAAGCCAATATTACACTAATTAATCTACAATTGGAATTGTTTGTGTCAACAATCATATTTTGACAAATGCTGCGGAAGTTCTACTACATTTGGTCATACTGGCTTTGATATATTTTTCTGGTCACATTTAAAGTAATTTATCACTGGGTTCGCAATACCTCTTACAAAAAAATTTATATATTTTTAGACAATCATTTATTGCTTGGGCAGTGATAACAATTACTATAATCAAGGTTGCGATCTTGATGTAAACACCTGACCCATTAATTACTTACATTTGTCAGTATAAACTAAGAAATGTGTAGTGAAGATTAGGCAATTCATCCAGTAGACTGGCTTCGTTCTTATTAGGAACTTATCACTTACTGGCCAGAAATTGCTGGGAACAGGGCTCGAACCTGGGCACGTCTTCATCATCGCTTGAGTATAAATTCTTATAGAAGATTTTATTTTCCAAATGCCACACACTTCTTGGCCAAAAAAATTAAATTTTAATAAATAAATTCATACTTTAAAGTTTCAGCTTTGTGATATTTACCATATCCACTAACAAATTAGCCACGAAGTTCAAAGATTTGTAGGACGAATTATCTATGGAACTTTCCATTATTATTCTTTAAATATTTGTCATTCAATGTAAATAATTTTACTGTTCTAATACTGCGTTTGGAGAAGATAATTTTCATAAAGCCATGTTCATAATATATTACATATTCCCTGTTGGTTGAAATGCTGTCGTATATTTACCAGTCTCCATTTGCTTATAAGGTACAATTGAATTACATTAATATAAAAAATGATATAACAAATTTACCTCCAAGATCAATATAAAAGTTAAATTCTTGTAAAGAATAACTCATACTACTTGTTGCATCGTGAACGTTTTTAATCACCGTGAACACTAAATAACCAAAAAATTTCAATTTGAAGCGATTGTTGTAATTAAATAATATTTAGTTTAACTAGAAATTAGTAGTCTATTTAAACCAATGGGAAAAAGTCATTTGTGAAATAAAAGATATCAAATCAAAAAAAATTTAATATCTTTTAAAAAAATCTGCGACTTGCCTTCTGTTAACGAATTTTTTTTGCAAAACGACGTTATAATTAGGTTCTTTACTTGTAAAATGTTTCTATTGCTAAATAAGGACATTAAATAAGAAGCCAAAGGTATATAAGCTTTACAGTTAAACTCGCAGCAAATAATGCTTAGTAGTAGTTAGCAAATCAGCTATTCTGCTTGCTGACATCATACAGAAGAAAATAAATAAATCGCAAAATTACACGACAACTGGTAGCGCAGACGGTGATAAAAATTACTTTAATTATGGTTGCCATCTTGATATAAGCAGTTCACCCATTATGCACATACATATGCTATTACGTGGCTCAGTGTTTCCAAAATAAGATTCCGAGGCAGACGTGCCCAGATACGTGTCCTTTCCGTGGCGAATTCGGGACATTACGTGTTGAATTCCCATTAAGGACGAAACTAGTGTACTTGATGAATTGTGTTTTCTAGATAATACAATACTTAGTTTATGCTGAATTATGTATGCACATAATAGGTGAGGTTTTTAAATCAAAATCGCAACTTTGATTAAAGTAAATTTCCAAAAACAACATGAAGAAATATTTTATATTTGGCATGAAATAATTTCTGCATACCAATTTTTTGTTCGCGGAATGTTTTACTACCATAGGCTATTTTGTTAGCTGAAATATTTTCTTACTTCCTTTAAGAAAATAATAGCGTCTGAAAATACCTATTTTTATGGCACATTTGATTGATTACAACTGAGTTGAAATAAGGCTTTTCAGAAAAAAGAAAGAGATTGTTAAACTAAATAACAGATTTTGATTTTAGAAATTTACATAGTTAATGTGCTGAATAAAAACTTTATAAAAGATATTCCAAATGCACAACTCCTCTGATAATATATTTCATCTAACAAAATATAAGGCATACGGCGATAACTCGCTTCACTCACCTCGCATATTTCAATTCTGTTATCTGCATTTTCGTCGAATTCTCTCATGAAGTCTTCTTTTATTTTTTTCAGAGTTTCGTCTGGTATCGTCTGTTTATGTCAAAATGTATATAAAGAAAGAGAAATAGAGAGCATTGAATATTCTTTAAATCAAGATTTTGAGCTTGAGAGATTCACCAATCCTCGATTTAGTTAACCAGTCGAAATTATAGAAAAGCGGCTGCTAGTCCACTTTCCAAAGTCATCATTATATTGGGTCAGCATGGACCAAATTCCTATGCAACAAAAGTATAGGAAATTAGTTATGTGCCTTTAACTCAAAGTAGTCTCAAATATTTCGATTTTGCCTGATACTACAGCTACCAAGTGTCTATGACGTCACGAACAAAACATATTTGTAGTTTCCACCAATGCATATACGTCTGGCACTTAAAGAAGCATTGCTGGTGCGGGTAGTGACAACGGTTGTTTCATTGACTTTTGGGGACTTGCAAATAAATAGAAAAAACATCCGCAAAACTCATGTGCTAACGCATTTTCACCTTCCATTGTCAACGTCTTTGAATGATGGTAAAATATCTAGCACGAATAAATCCACAAGACAAGTAGACTAGGCGATTAAAAAATATTTAGCTCGCAAACTTTATTTAAAATTTTTTTATCACGATTCGCACAAACCATAATATTTTAAATATTCAAAGATGCTGCGTTTCACCTTATCTGAGTTCCGACCTTCTAAATGTGTACGAGTGCTAAGCTGCTTTACACCATTATTTATATAATATATATATATATATATATATATATATATATATATATATAAAACATAATGTTAAATGGAAATGAAATCTATCAACTAGGTTGGTTTCAACATTAATTTGCACTTAACATTAGTTTTTGGAATTACTACGGACGGGATTTGAACCCGGGAAAATTTGATTCAAATAAAATCAAGTTATTTCCTACGTTACCGATACCGTGTATTACATGCTGTTTCCAGTTATATATAAATTAATTATTTTCTGTCAGCTTTACCTTCATGACTCAGAACCTAATGCAGTATGGTTCGAATCCCGGCCGTATCAATTCTGTTCCGCACTGCGCAGTACCCAATAAAGATAAAATCAATCTGGTTGATAATTTTGATATTTTTACTCTTTAAAAACTAAGTTTATTCTGACTTATTAGTTATATAAACATATGTTTTCAATTTAAGCTTAATCATTATCATTTCTCTATCATCCTAGACGGGAATAGGCCTTCAACATAGAAGCAAGAAAAATTGTACGAGTCCAGTATACGATGATGAAACAATTTGTGGCTGGTCAACAGTCGTTGAACTTTAGAATAGTGGCTCAGCCGGGACCGTGAGGAGGCAGCTTTGACATCATAATGAAGAGTCGCTGCAATTGTTTTTCTGAGCTTTATCATAAACCCGGTGCTTGGTTTTGATATCTGTTTATAAGGTGTTGAAAGAATAGTAGACAGAAAATTTAATGCTAACGTTTGTTTAAAAGTAACGAGCTGAACCAAAATGATGGACGGAATTAGTTCTTTTTTGAGATGCTAATAACACGTTATTATTTCCATTAATTTGATGACTTAAATGCACATAGAAGCCGCATAAAACCGAAGTTTGCTATTGATGCTTTATATGGACAGCTAATATCCCATTCGGCTTTTCGTCGATTGAATAATTTGATGTTTATAAGTGAAAAGAAAAAAAGCTTGAAAATGATATTGGTATTGTATAGGTGCCGGTGATGTAAATAAGCACACACAAGGATATTAAATAATGATTTTTGTTTGAGAAGGGCCAGAAACACATTGGTAATTGGTGCTACATGTACTGCCAAGTTCAAATAATAATTTTGGGGATGACGGCTAACATGGTTATATAATCTAGACAACAAGCAGGAATTAGACGTTGTTTGAGTCTAGCGGTAAGGTATGGCGTATCAGCCTTACCTACCGATATAGGAAGACGGTGTAGTAGTGCAGCTAAAAAAAATTGACTTTTTGGCTAAATCAGTGTATAGTTGTTCAGAAGCCTAGCTGAAAGAGTGAAAGACTGGTATTCCGTTTTATTTAAATTATATCAGCTATAGTTCACGTTTCTACGTCTAAATTATTTACATCTTTCGGTTTTGAAATATGTAAATTTTTGAGGAAATGTTTATTAGAATCACGTGGAAATCATTTCATTATATTTTATATTGTGCTACTGCGTCAATGTAAATTTGTTCAGTAATTGACCGCCAAAACCATAAACGTCATAAAATGTTTTTTTTCTTATTTTAATTTTAAGCTACTGTTCTTTAATTAATCACACGATCATCAAGTCACTTGGAATGACGTAGATATAAAAAAGAGCGGCGTAGTAACTAAAATATATTGTTCTTAAATGTGAACTTTTGGCTTACATGCTAAAATTTTAATTTTTTATACACCAATAATTAAATCATATTGTGAATACCATTATGACGAGGCTATATAAGCTGCCAATTTTTTTATTATTTTAATATCTCTAAATTTCAGTATCAAAGCAGTTACTTGTTTTATTGTGTTCCACTTTAAGACCAGAGCGGTGATTTTGCTCGGATTGGTTTAGGTGAGTCGTAATAGGATGATGGATTGTGTTTCCGTGGTAGATCAGATATTTAGAAATGCCTTTTTATTTACTATAATATTGCCTATTTTAAGATGACCGGTCGACGTTTATAGTAGGAACATTAGATACAAATAGATGCTAAAGATGATCCAAATGGAGAAAGAATCTTTGCGAAAACATGACCACTTCTTCACATAGAAATTGTATGCAATAACCACACTTGATGGCACAATGAATGCGTTGTATGTCATTGAACTAAATACACATGTTGCCAAATTCCAGTCCCAGTAATTCTTGAAACTAGTAGCGAATAAAAAATAAGGAATAAGGGCAAATCGCTATACCGCGTTTTCTATCTTAGGAAATTTTTAGTTTATACTAAATAATTTTTAATATATATATATATATATATATATATTATTTATTTAGAGATATTTTCAACTGCTAAACCATAAAACATAATAGGGCAAGAATTTACACAAACGGTTGTAATCAAATCACTATAAAAGTCAGCTGGTGAGGCAGTATAAAAAAGAGCTTTGACGAGAAAATAAAAATCATTCCCACTAAAAAAATGCCAGGTCAATTTACTATAAACATCACTATCTTTAAACAGCAACAGTATAAACCAAATGTAAATGTATCATGTGTTAGCATCTAGTGATTAACAATCGTTAACGACATGTATACATTTTAGATTAGCAATTGTATTGCATTTCACATATTAATTAAGAAATGAATTATGAATGGAAATATATATTTATTATTAAAAGCTAAATAAATTACAGATAGATAGACCATTTTCTGTTTGCATAAGGCCAACTTACCTGTAATATCTCATACTTTATAACGCCAACATTTTGGAAGGGGATGGGTATATGTTTGGCTTAGATATATACAGTAAACAAAAGCGTACATGTTTAGGCGCTCACACAAACACATACACGAAATTCAGCAATTTTTATTAAAACTACTTAAGAACCACTTTTTATCGTTTAGCTGGAAATTAAAGATGTTACGTATAAAAGCCTCCGTTAAGCGGGATACTTTTCGTATTTTCCTTTGACGAAACATCGGATATCCGCTTCATTTGGAGCGTTATTTTTATAGACAATGTGCACGGATATGGCGGAAATGTTTTCCCATTAAATTGTTCTTGAATTCATTTCTTCAGTATTCGGTTAGTCTAACCTACATAGCGCACTGAGTAGCCATGACATTTGCATAAATAAACAATTATTTTTAATCAAGGTTACGATCTTGATGTAAGCACCTGACCAATTATGTACATCCATTTGTCAGTAGAAACTAAATACTGTATGGTGTAAATAAGCCAAATCATCCAGAAGAACGGTTTCGTTCTTATTATGAACTCTCCACAAAGACAGGATCGTTCGATTGCAGGTATCGTATCATTTTCAAACATGTAAAACTGGCGCGTTGTATAATAAGAAAACGTATACTGCATGTTAGATATCCGGGAAGTCACTGTTTCTTTAACTCGTCCAGTATTTTTTTGAGATATGCGAACAAGTACTGGAATTTTTCTGAGTTCGACTGCATTGCTTTTTTGACGTTGTTTATGTTCTTTGATTGCTTGAAATAATTACTCGTGGTACGCATTTTCTAATAAATTAGAGCAACCAGATCTAAGTTTTGCAAATTCCTGTCAATAATCTTCATCCACGCGAGGTTCTAGTCGTTAGGAGTAGTGTTAATGACGTAGTTACGACTGCTGTAGACAGTAAAATAAGAAACTAACCAAATATTTATTTTATAATTGATAAACCTCAAAAGCATTCATATAGAACTCTTAAAAATTAGTTTTAAGCTGTACAAGCTCGAACCTTTCAAAAAAACACAAAGAAGTCTTATCTATTTGACTAAAATTCTGTATATTGTAAAACGATAAGATTGATTTGACAGAGAGAAGGAATTTCAAAATGAATTGAATTTGACTTCCTATTTAAAGCAGAACTGGGCGTGGCATATTAGAATTTTATAGTGAGACAGAAACGACTCATTTTTATGAATAGGGAAAATATAGAAGGACTCAAAATATTGCGAAACAGCAACGAATGAGATAACTAGAGCACGAATAATGCTCGGGTATTGTTCTCATGAATAGCAATGATTATGTAAACCAACCGACGAATGATCTCGATTCTGAACAGAATTGAGAACCATGACAGGAGAATAAAGAAAAATGAAAAACTTCCAAGGATTTATATGACACGGAAATAAAAATGCGTTTGAATCGATTCTAAAAAATATTGACGACGCGAATTCTGATGTAATCGATAACATCAACCGCCGTCTCAAAAAAGCAAAACCAGTCGATACTTGCAAGGCAACCGGTACTGTGTTCTACAGTTACACACTATAGCGGAAAGGAGCAACTTTTCGCCATTGAAATTGATCAACATTTAACACCAATAACTCGCGGAAGAAAAATAGCGATCGTGCTATTTATATGAAGCAAATTGTCAAACAATTTCCGTAGTACTGTCCTAATTTCCTAAATGTTATATTTGTTACACAATTTTTCCTACAAAATAAAGTCAATTTGTCCTGATGAAGAAATGGCGGTGCTAAAAAAGCTATATTAGTAGACGAGTAACACTAAAAGTTCGTTGCATCCAACATATTTACTTGAAGAATTAAAAAGTAGTGACCTCTCGGATGCCCAATACACGGTATATGTTTTGCGTATTCAACAACACGCCAGTTTAACATTAACGAAAAATATTAGCTCCTTGCATTCGAGCGGTGCAATATTGTTTATTTAAACAAATGTAATATCTGAACATCTTACTACTACGTTATACATGCAGGTGGTTATAACATTAATTTAAATCAAATTTGTAGAGTTGAGATAAACAAAAACTCTGTTTAACCAATGCACAAAAACGTAAAACTAGCGTCAATCAATGCGTACTGATCTGTCTCTTACTTCCATAGTTATTATCAAGATACGAAGGCAAGCTAATTAGCGAAAGACACGCTGAACAGTCTAAATAGTAAATGACGTACAGGAAATGCAGCTTTTACTTCTAACGCACTCGCAAGGATTGTATTTATGTGATATATTGGATGTATTATATATATATATATATATATATATATATATATATATATATATATATATTTATGGACTAAGTAAGTTGCAGCTTTCTGCGAAGTTATAAACTTTCTTGAATTGCTCAATGATTTTGGTTGCGGTGATGCCATTTATTTGGGATATGAAAGTGAGTTGCCTATCATATACAAACTGTAGTAACTCGCATATACTGAAGTGTTTCGATCTTCTACAATCATCAAAAGTGCACTAAAAGCAAACTGACTAGGCCGCATCGAACGGGAAGTATATGGAAATTATAAAAAATCATAAAAGTGGACTCTATCCGTAATGGTTTTGCAAGTATTGTACTTAGCTGATAAGGTGGTTGCATCACGTGTTTACATTACTGGACATTTGAGTTGCAGCTTCTGCCACAGTTATACAATTCATTAAATTAATCGATCATTGATTGCGATGGCGATGATCGTGTTATGCCAGATAATGTAAGTGGAATTTAGTTAATCTGGAGTTACGTTTTATTGAAAAAATACCTTAATTCGCATATACAGAGCAGTTTTGATCTTCTATATTCATTATCAAAGAACAAAATCAAACTGACTAAGCAGGATCGAACTGGAATAATATGAAATGTATAGCAAATCTGAAATGTGGCTGTCCCTCTCTTTCTTATTTAACCAGGCATATTAATTTTAACTCGAAATGTCGACTGAACAATTTACATGCAGTCATTTAAATAAGCCTTTTTTTTATTTTTACGTTGCACAAATATGCCAAAAGTTGGTTGACTCGAGTTAATTAGAAATCTCATTCTAGTTTTTATCAAATTTAACAGCAAACAAAACATTCATTCAAACAATGCTTTAAATCAAGTTTGCGAGCTTGAAGTAAACACAAATTGCATGGTATTTAACTGAACGTCGAACAACATAGCAAAACTACCGCCAGTCGCAACGTATTGAACAGTTTTTCACCTGTGTGGTCAACGTTAAACTAATTGACGAGGAATAAACTGATAGTGTATATGCAAGGCATGAGAATTCTGTTACGCAAATTTTAATCCATATATTTTTGTCTAATTTGCATTTTACTGCAATTTTTTGACGCACATATTTTATGCTTTTATCAATATACCATTTTTTCAGATGTTGCTCCAGTTAAATAAAATAATAACTAGAGCAATTATTGTTACCGTGCAAAGTGGCAATAATTATTTACTCAAACGCACTCAGATTGGATAAACGTTTTGACCAATTTTACGCAACATGACGTAAAAAGCGAATAAATTAAAGCCAGACACAGGTTCTGGTGTGTTACGATTTTCTATGGTCATCAATGGAGCACGAAATTGAACTGTCTACGGAGGATTAATAAACCATGTACACCTGTGGTATTTTGTACTAATAATACTTAATCCAAATCATTCATTATAGAGTAAAATTATTATTATTTGTAGTAGTAGAATCAGAAGATGTTTGTGATGTTTTCTGTGGTGGTGTTTTCTTATAAGTAGTAGCATTAGTAGTAGAAGTATTAGTAGTAGGAGGAGTAGTAATGGAAATAGTAAGAGTAGAGGTAGTAGTATAAATAATAGTAGTAATGTTAGTTTTTGTAGTAGAAGTAGTAGTAGTAGTAGTAGTACAAATAATGATAAAGTGGTATAATTAGTATTTGTTGCTGCATTTATAGTAGTAGTAGCATTAGTAGTAGTAGTCGTGATAGTAAAACTATGTTTTTGTTGTTGGTGGTGTTGTACTAATTATAGCAGCAACAGTAGCATTAGTCCTAGTAGTAATATTAGTAGTAGTATTATTATCAGCTGTATTAGTTTTAGTAATTGTAGTATTTGTATCACTATTAATAGTTTTTAATGCAGTACAAGTAGTAGAACTAGTAGTAGTTGTAGTATTAGTAGTAGAATTAGTAGTAGTATTAGTATTAGCAGTAGTAGCAGTAGAAGTAGAAGTAGAATAAGTAATTGTATCAATATTTATATAAGTGGTAGAATGTACTAATAATACAACTAGAAATGATAAGAGAAATACTTTTACTTGAATTATTATTATAAGTAGTAATATTATTAAACTTAGTAGCAGCAATATTAGAAGTAGTATTAGAAGCAGTGGTAGTAATCTTATTAGTATTAGTAATATTAGTAGTTTTTTTTAATTACTATTAATAGTAGTATTTATATTATTGTTAGCAGTCCTTATATTACTACTAATAATATTAATATTAAATGAGTAACACACTCTACAAACATTGTCATGCGAAAATGATAATAATTTTCTAAGTTGTACAATGATAAGCCTAGTAGCAAACACTCAGCTAAACGAACATTGGTTGCACGGGCGGTAATAAAAATAATTATAATCAAGGTTGCGGTCTTGATATAAGCACCTGACCCATTAATTACTTACATATGTCAGTATAAAATTATAATTATATAGTGCAACTAATCAAGTACTGGCCAGAATTTGCCGCGGACAGGGCTCGAACCTAGACACGTCTGCTTCGGAATCTGAGGCTCTAAGCACTGTGCCACCCTGTCGCACACTACACTAAATACAAATTTTAGATATATACTAAATTAAACTAACCAATTTACTATAGTTAATATATAACCTCCCACAATCTGTCATTACTGAACAGATGAGTTACGTAGTTGTTGTTTGCTATGTGCATTAAGTGATTGAACGATTACATAACAATTTCTGTCATTTAATCAATTTCATACAATTAGGAGTTAAATGAGCCTTTGTTCAACATCACTACATGAATAAGAGGTATAACTCAAAAACCAATTAAACAAATTATATTTACTTACCAATTTGCTCTTGCGAGCCGAACTTTTTAAATTAGTATAAATATTTGATTTTGATATTATTGAATATGGCAAGTTCTTTGTTTAAACAAATTATATAAGTGAGAAATTTTCATTTTATCTACGTTTTTAAATAAATGTTTAGTATAACTCGCCTTAAAAACACTCTGTTTGACTATCAGTATTTTTAATGTGTTTGAGTGAGTCCTTCGTGAGACAAATTTTTCATTTGTTTTTTAGCTTCTTTATTCGTATTCTGCTCAAGCGAATTGTACTCAAAATGGAAAATGTAAAGTTTTTGCTTGATTTCAGTACTGCACTTTAATGTCAATACATAGGCAGCCCACTGGAACCAACATAAATAGCTTTTTATTAAAAAAATTCAGGAGGATCTCCCTTCTCAACAAGCTTTAAGAAAGTATATTAAATTACATTATTTGTGTGCATAAATCACTATGCCTTAAGCGGTTTTTTATTAAATGAAGGACAAAGTTCTTAAGGAAATTCTAATTTAAGAGCAAGAACAATTCTATCAGGGAGCACTATTTAGCTAAAAAATATTTGCTATAAAAAATGGAATGTTAAAGTCTCACTGAAAATACTAAACATGTTGAAAGGGTTTGGTATATGAATGATACAATAAGATACTCTAATAAATAATGATAAGTGACAAAAATGTCCCCAGTTAACTTAAAATCTCCTACAATTGTCAATTCTAGTTTAGATAATATTTTTCATTTAGGTACAGTGTGAATCAGTTATGTAAAAACGAAAATTATTCGCAGTCGTTTATTTTTCCTGTCCTGGTTCTTTTACAAATAAAATAATGAAAAATTGATGTCCTGCAAGGTAGATTTAATATATGTTTATGGCAGCCTAAATAATTTCCATAAAATCCTAAACGCTTACAGTTGAATAAGTGAATAAATAATAAACATTTTTGATATTATAGAGCATTTATTCAAGGAAAATATTGCTTTGTTATGCACAGCGGTATAAATCTCTGTTGTTAATGATATTCACTAACAAGAACATCTACGGCACGTGTTATTATTGACGATATATTGGTTAGAACTAATGATAATGTTCACTAGTTTAACGAAGTAATATATCGTTATTCAAAAATAAATAATATTTTATTGGCCAACAATATATTGAGTTAAGTATGCTAGAGTTGACCGTGTAATCATTCTTATCAATGAATCGGTTCCGAATTAACATATTTTGTAACAACAATTGTAGTCATTCATCATTGTGCCAATTTTTTCGACAAAAACTACTAAAGTGGAGGTTATGCCTTATAAATTAATGTTCATGTGGAGGGTTTTGTGTAAGATTTGGTTTAAAAAAAGCTTAATATGATCAAATCACTATTAAAATTCGTCGAGTACCAAATTTGTTGCAGTGAACAAGCGAGGAATGATAGAATTAAGATACGAGTAATTGTGAATGATGTTGTGAAAATTGTTCTCGATAGCAAATTTCTTTAAAAAAAGACACTTAATTAAAAAGGTTAAAACAAGAGACCCTATGTGGAATTACATAACGCAATTTAAAGGAAGACATCAAATACTGGTAGCACATTTGTTTTTTTACTGAAGTTTAATGTAATCTTTTTTATTTACTATCCGGCAACATATTTTGACTTTACACTGAGCTCTTAAAGATTAAGGAAATATGAAGATGGCTTTTTTATTCTTCTTGCATAATTTTGCCGAATGTGGACGTAATCAATTAAAAAGTCTCCGAATCCCGCCTTGATTTGAGTTTATTCATAAATCACTTTATAAATCGGTTATGTGATAAGGAATTTATTAATTTAATGCTTACATTCGTCCCTGTACCCTAATTATGCCCAAGATAGCAAATGCATTTCGGATAACGCAACCTAAATTTGTAGTTCGTTCGGAAATTAATAGTAGTGGGCGAATGTGGTTCGTGAAAGAATGAATCTCAAGTCCGTTTAATATGTAGTTATACTGATCTACAATATAAACACGGAATCAGAGCTGCTGTTAGAATTTATGTTTAAATTGTTTGGTATTTATGAAAATGCGAATGCAAAACGAAATGTTATGCCTCAGAATTAGGCCAGAGCGTATTTTTTGCAGTTAATAATTCTACCAGTCATAATCAACCAATTACTCCAATCAGCGTTGAAAAAAAAAGTAATGCTAAGACGCCAAGTGCTTATTAATCCACGGAAAGCAATTTTTATGTAACTCAAATTTGAAAGGATGCGTGCAAGTTGACGGCGTTTTTTATCGAAAAAGTTAGTAAACACGAAAAATGCAAATACAAAAACACAAAAGCAGTAATAATAACTAACTCAATTATAGAAAAATGATATTAATAGCCTCAATCATATTAGAACCAGTAATAATATAGCAATATTACAACCAATAATAATTTTACTAATACAACTACTACAGATACTGCTGCTAACCCTACTATTAATACCACTACTACTACTCCCACTACTAATACTAATACTTCTACTAACACCATTACTTCTTTTACTGATACTCCTACTGCTACAACAACAGGAAGAAAGAACTTTTATGCTACTACTACCACTACTATTGCTACTACTACTAGTGAAAATTTGCCACAACTACTTATATTACACATTCTTATACTTCTATTTATACTACTACTACTAATACTATTACTAACATTACTAATAATACTCCTAATAAAATGAATAACACTAACACTACAAATACTATTACTAATAATACTTCTGTTACTACTACTCCTACTGCTACAACATCAACAAATCAACAAAAAATTTTAATAATGCTAACATCACTACTTCCGCAACAAAAACAATGCTGCTACTACTAATAGTAATAATGATAATAATTATTATTAAAAATATTATAATAATATTAATAATAATTATATTTATATTAATAAAACTATTAAAATTAATTAAAATAAAAGAAATAATAACGATGATATTAATTTACCAAAGAAACTTTGAAATGGAAATTTATTCTTTTTAAATTGAGCAAAAGTCAATAATGCGGTCGAAGGCGAAACGGGAGTGGCAATATATGTTCCGCTTATTTTTAAAAGGAAATCTCCAATAAACCATTATGGTTAAATCTGTTAATGCACATATATGACTGGTTTTCTAATCCTAAGAAAAGTTTGCCAAATTTCTAAAAAAATGATAAACTGTCGTTTTACACGCAGCGAATTTTTCCATTATATATTCATCTAAAAAATTCTATCGTAGAGCACGTGAGGCCTTGCGTCAATTGGCTAATATGTCTCCTTTCATTTCGATTAACAATATAATCTGAAAATAAGTAGGAAGAATAAATTCAATTTTGCCGTTCTTGAGATTCAAAAGTCTATGTTGTTTTAGTTTTGAAATTCGAGAAAGAGTAAAATGAAGCTGAATAACATCGATTTTAGCTCGCATAAATGAACAATTTCCATAAGCGAATTTCCTTGCTAAAGCGTTTGTTTCAAAGCGCATATGTAGTCCTGGGCAATGCACTTTACAACTGATTTTTATCAAAAACGCTATTCAAAAACATCTAAGTAATTTAGCTAGATGAAAATTCATCACAGTTATGTGGATTGCTTAACACAAACAATTAAGTGTGCTTCGAATAACCAATTGCTGATAACTCCGTATATGATAAAAAAATACAGTTTATAAAACGACAAAACTTCACTGACTTGTATGAACCCTTTAATTTAGCCTCTGACATTAATCAGCAAATGACGGCGAAAAGATTGAAAATCGTTTTTGGAATAAGTTATCGTCAAATGTCTATTACACTTAACAAATCTTAAAATTGAAATAATTTATTTTTACAAATTTAAAAAAAACTATTTGTAAGTGATATTCTATAAATGATTAAAAAATATAATTCATTTGAACATTTCTTGATATATTTGCTTGAGAACAATAGAATTGCGGTAGACTATTTTTATGGCCCCAGTAAAATTGTTTATTAATGTTTAATAAATTTAAATTATATATATATATATATATATATATATATATATATTTAATTATATATATATATATATATATATATATATATATATATATATATATATATATTGGTAAATAATATTTGATGTCGACATTAACGGCTGTTTCTCTTTGATTGCTGGTAAAGGCAAGTGTGTTACCTTAATTAACACTCGTAGTTTAGCTGCATTAAATTTGCATGTTAATGCCGTAATGCTGATATATATATCAGGTTTTAATAAGCTTTTAATTTATTATTCTTATTATCTGTGGTTGTTCGTGAAAGGCATCGATGCTGACAGAAAGACGAGTTCGCAAGTCGTTTGTCCAGAAAGGCTTCCCTTTCACACTGCTAAATGTTCTGGAGACGTCAGACAATAAACTGTAGATTTCCCTTGATTCAAAGAAATCCACAATTTTTTTGTATTCAGTATAAGGTTGTCAGCTTGACATGTGGATTTTTAAAATTGGACATATAAAATAACGCGGAGCAATTACATTTATTTAAATACTGTGGCCTTATACTTTTCATGCAATATCATTATTATTTGCAAAACTGAGCACATGAGAATTTAATGCAACCTCTTGGGCTTTAATGCTTATATCTTCACGATATGCAAGCAAATTTAAGGACTTATATGAGAGTCTGTATAAAAATGTAAAAATTTGAATAGTAAATACAAATTTGCAAGTGCTCTGTTGGAGAAAACTCGATTAATAATTTTTAAAGTGTGTGTTCTCAAATAACTTACATTAACTTATTAACACGTCATTAACTACAATAAAATGTGTATATATTTGGCAAATATGAGTAATTATAATAGTAGTGAGACATTATAGGCTCAACAGGTGAGAGCGTAGAGTCTAGGGCAATTAATTGAATATCATGCGACAGTTTAAAAGTTTATATTGGTGTTTATACAAATGTTCACGAAATTGATTGGATTAAAATTATTTATTTGTGTAGCATTTAATGTGAGTACAAGATTTCGAGTGAAAATATCTGTACCAAATCGCCGGGGGCATAATTATTATAAATGAGAGTGAATTTGGTTTGGAAACTCGAATATAAATTGTCCTCTACTAATGTGTTAAAACACTGAATTTACAATATTTGGTCTGACTCTGAATTGAAATCATATTTTTTAGAATGACGAACACAAAAATAATGAACTCTGTTTTACTAGGCATGAGTGATACATGTATTAGCTGCTAATGTATTAACATGAAATATTATTAACTTCTGACATGAACAAAATTGCATTATTAACACAAAATTTAAAGAGAAGAAATTGTTATCAAGCTTATAAACCTTGGTCGAAGTAACAATCGATTTGAATTCAATTCAGTCCATATTTTCAAATGAGAATGCACATAAAATAGTAATTTAATCACGCTTTCATATGTGATAATTTAATTGAATTTGATTTATTAGATAATCGTGGTTCGATATTTAAATCAAATTTATGTATCAATTCTTTAATTCACAATTAGAATTTTGCAAAAATTTGATAAAGAGTGTGTATACGTTTGATTAAAAACAATTTTTGTAAGCTGAAAACGAGAAAAAAATTTTCTTTTGTTTGTTTAGCAATAATAAGCAAACTGTTTAAGAAAAATATAAATATTCATATTTTTCAAATATGAAAATGAATAAAATAAAATATTCATTATCCTAAACAACAAAAATTTATTTAACAAGAAATCAACTTTTTGATTATAAGTAATGTCAACCATGTAGCATTGGCTAATTTAGTTTTTGTAATAAACGTTCTTAAATTGTATAATTTAATTTTTATTGGTTTTATTCAAATTATATTTTATAAAATATATATTTGCATTAAAATGTTCCAGTTATGTTGACTAGTTTTTGAATATTGCTTAAAAGCATTAGTTTTGTATCACGTGTCTATTTGCATACACCAATATTAAAGTTTACCCGTCTTTTCCCTAGGTTTATTTAATCGGAACCAAGAAGCAGTTTAAGAGAAACTTGTAATATGTATAAAATTATGGAAAATACCTCGTTTCCCGAAGATTTATTCAATACGATGCTTATAAATTCGCGCAGAAATGCGTCCAGTTCACCTCCTTCAATGTAGCCATTACCTAAATATGCAAAGATTTTTTACATAGAAGAAAGAATTTATTAATGTATTGAGTATTAAAACAAATGTATTGAATTCAATAAGGTTATTAATTTTAATATGAAACCGAAGAAAAAAAAATTTAAAGTAGTACTAAATGTATTACCTTGTGCAAAATCTTTCTTGAAATATATCAAAGTCCAGGCAATGTATTTTTGGATTACTCTGAAAATTGGAATTGATAATCGAAATATAGATACAAAAACTGCTATTTCTATCAGGAGGCAAGAATTAAACGTATCTATTAATTTTTTCACATACAAGTACACCAAATTAAATTTAAAACGAATTTTATTTATTAATCTTCAACTTTGCTAAATTCAATTTTAGATTAATGCATATAGGATGATCGAAAAAAAACTCGGCAGTTAAATTTATATTTTAGCCTAATCTCTGTAACGGGCATAACGATGAATTTATTTATTTAAAACCATTAGACAAAACATCTGAGATTTTCAATGAAACATGCCTTAAATTATATTGAGTTACCTAATTTTCCTCCGCTCCTCTAAAGCGGAGAATAATAACGATATTTCTTATTGATACACATTAAATCATATTTTACAGAATCACATTAAGACTTAGATATTTATACAACTTTGCAACAGAGGTACTAATCAATTCTCAGAAAGATGGAGCATAGTTACTTTTTTATTTAGAAACATGTTAACCTGCGTTGGGTATAACTACATAATATCGACTTGCGGCAAAAGTTTTTGGCGTTTATAAGAAAAGAAATCAGCAGATTTTGAAGTGTTACGTTAAACCTAAGAGGCCCCTGATGATTATCATTTCTAGGTTATCCAATACTTAGAACAATAATTTGATGATAAAGGATTATTCAGTTACTGGTTGTAAATAATTTCCCATGCTTTGCATTTACTTTTTAATATAGGGAATTAAGTTTTTCTCTACTATTTTAATTACATTGTTTATTATGTTAAATTTATATCCCCTATGAAAAAAAATTCACAAATTCTATCAATCAAGAAGTATTAATGATAGTTTGATTTTAGTCGTTTATGTTATCGTCTGTTTCAGTTAAAGCATTATCCATGTAGGTGTTTTAAATATGGATGATATTATATTTGATTAAACAATCAATAAATGCAGGGGTGTGACAACAATAATTTTATTCAAATTTGAACATGCAGCGAAAACACCATTAAATTATTGTTCACGACTGCATAGACATTGCGCAACCAACATTTCCGGTCAACCAAAATGTATGCGAGCCATGTATTCGACCTGCATTACTTATATATGAATTGCAGCTTAAACATCAACCGTCAATTTTGTGTTTTTCTCTGATGAATTATTTAGCAGCTTGAAATACGTCAGCCCGTGCGAAGTACGACAGATTTTCTCTGTTACTGGCCGTGTTAGGTAATGTGGGTTTAGTGTTTATCTTAAAAACGCAAACTGGATTTTACAAAAATTATTTGATTGTCTCCTAAAACAGTTTTACTTCTTTCTCTATATCAAATTACATAGTTAGTTTATTTATTTTATTTTAGCAACTTCTTGTAATAATATATAACTATTCTATTTAACATCAGCTTTCGGTTTTTTTATAGAAACTTTCCACTTAATATCTACATATTGATACCGGAAAAAATATTGCGCAACACTGATATTTTTCATTTTCAAAGTGCAGCCTAACGTGAGATTCCACGCTAATAAATCATCTATAAATGTCAAAACACTATGCGTGTGAATAGTGAAATTAAATACAAAATATTATATGTTCAATATCCATTTCGAATTTCATTAACTAGTAAATTTTAAAAGAAGAACAATATATTGTATAATTATAAAGTGATGTTAATTCAATGTAATAGAGGTACTGTATAAGCTAATGTTCCAATATTGACATTACTAAAATTATGTTTAAGAAGATGTTGTCTTAATACACAATTGTCAATATCGTATAAATATCTTTAAATACCTTCACTATCGAGTGCTCAATGTAGTTGAATTGCAGAAAAGTGTCTTGGATTATATTTATGTTATAAATAAAATTTAATATTTTTCAATTACCATTTAATGTTTTATTTAGTATGCTCCTTATCTCAGTTATCCACACGATACATTAATATATATATATATATATATATATATATATGATGTCCATTCCTTTTTAATTTAACAGTATTCTTATAATTAGGAAAACACAAATAACAAAGTGGATAAAGGCCATTTATTTCGTGAATACTAATCATCTCTTATACAATCATACATATTTATACATTTTAGGTTTTCAATTGATTAATGTATAAATATGTATGATTGTATAAGAGATGATTAGTATTCACGAAATAATAACTTTATACTTTTATTGTATTTTCAATATAAACCTATTTAAATAAAAATGAACATCCTCTCTATATATATATATATATATATACTATATATATATATATATATATATATATATATATATATATACATATTACATGTGTGACATATTTTGAAGAATTACGGGTCTGTAATTAATTTGTAAAAATGAAGCACAACCAAATATCTTAAAATCCAATATGTGGGCAGAAAGCTACAAAACGGCCAAATCTATTAATTAAAGATTTAGATGTTTGTTTACATCCTTGTATTATATAATTTCACACAGTCTATTACATTACTAAGATTGATTTATAAATAGTGTATAAAATTTACACATATATTGTTTTGATTTAATTAATCACTTGATTTTTATAAAAATTATTTTATGAGGAAATGAATAGAATTTTTCTTAAATTACAAGAGACTGCTCCAAATGTCGGTGGGTCTTTTACGAACGTGCAGCAAATGCGAAAATATTCAGACAATATCAAATATACTCAATTGGTTTTTGGAATATTTACATTCTGGAATCAGCGTTTCGTATCATAAAATCTCTTTGGGCAGCATGAATAAAATTCGCCAGAACAAAACCATTTAATAAATTAATCAAAAATTTTGTTTCTATTTTTTACGATCTCATATACATATATATATAATGAAAAAAATGTAGCGATATTTTGTTCTTAACTTAATCAAAATTAAAATTTTTCAAGTGTTAAATTATGCGCATTTGTAAAAGAACACCCTTTTTCAGTAACTGTTCGGGTGCCAAATTGACAAAAGATGAGATAATGCTTGGGCAATATTTTGTTATTGTCAGCAAAATAGATGATCCCAAATGAAAAGAAGTCTTAACACCAAACATTTATAGCTATCGCGTAAACTAATATTTTTCAGAACAGACCAGGAATCAGTCAGCTGCCAAAGAATGAGAAATTTGTTGCAAGGACCCGAGGTGATATGTTTCATACTTTTCTTTAGCTCCCTCATCACACATTTAATTAGATGCACAAAAGAATTTATTAACCAGTATATTATTATCTATTTTTCTCAAAACAGTAGTTAGTTTGGGGGTAACTAAAACCGACTTCGCTTTAAATAAATGTCATTTTGTAATAATTGATAATTATTTTGTTTATTTTTATTTATTTATTTATTTATGTATATTTATCTTTTTACTTATTCCTTTATTCATTTATTTTTATTCTTTTTTAGGTATTTGAAATTAACGGAATACTATTATGCTAGATGCAGTTTTAGACAAGATAATCGAATATAGATTTATTATTTGGGATAATCAGTTACAACAAGGCGAATTAAATTTTACAAATTTGCTCATGGCAGGAAATCAAATTAGAGGAAAAGACCGTGCTATGCGTAGAGAAAGGCAGACCATTTATCTCAGTTGATAACAAATGTCACAAAAATTTTAATATTTAATATTTCAACGAATTTCTTTCTGCACAGAATTAGCTCTTGTAGATACAATGTGCAATCCAATTATATTTTTATACGTCAAAAGCAACATAAAGCTCAATGACCATTGAAAATATGTTTTATATTTTACAGACCGACAGCATGAAAATAAATGTTTCAGGGGATTTGAACACATCTGTTAATCCTGTTCTACAAAGAGGAAATACACTATATCGATTTTGTTTTTGCTTATTTTCTGTCATTAACGTTATTTGATATTTTAATTGAAATCAGCTAGTACTGCTATGGGCAACAATAGCCGTATTCTGGTGACATTCTTCTGGAAAAGAAAATACGATGAAGACGATATTTTATGTTATAAAATGTCAAATGTATTGACAGCCGGTACTTTCAGTATAATATTATTATTCGCGTTATTATTGAATAATGAAGACAAATATTCAGATTTACACACACACACACGTATATATATATATATATATAAATAAATATATATATATATATATATATATATATATATATATATATATATGTGTGTGTGTGTGTGAATGCGCGTGTGTATGTCAATGCGTGTGTGTTTTGTCAGCATAGGATAAAATGCCCTAATTTAGAAAAGGAAATTTATACGCCTGATGACATTTTAATTTTATTCCAACGATATTTCTATAATCACAATGCTGCATTAAAATTTTAATTAAATATAGATATATATTTATATATATATTTAAACACCAATATTCTATGGATTTTGCATCCTATTTATTATGTATTCTTTGTAGAGAGTACTGATATATATGCAATTTTGTAATAAGTATTGCGTACAATCTCGTGAACACATACGTTTCCTGCTTACTGGCAATATTTTAGTAGTAACCGATACTACACTGTATAACCAGCATATTTTTTGTCACAAAATGTTGCACAACTTGGCGAAACAATCTCTAATACAAATGTGTATTCAGGTGGTCATTAAGTTATCATAAAAATAAACTCCTCGGTGATGCAAAATCGAAGCCAACTCACCATAAATAACACCCATCTTGGCTGAAAGCGTACTAGCACGGTGATTTCCAAAATATCAGGCTTGCGAATAATAAAAACTAATTAGTATTCAAAATGCCGAGCCTGTAATAGGTAACGACACAATATTTTTGGCAAGCAGAATTTTTATGGTGCAAATGTTACATCAGGAGATCCACACATTTCGGTTTCGATCAAGATCCGTCCTGATATTTCTTAGTAATCTTGACATCACTTAATTTAGTATATATATATATATATATATATATATATATATATATATATATAATGCATATGGAATTGTGAATTAGATATTGCGTATCAAGTTAGAAATTAGGTGAAATTTAACCAAATGAATATATCAAAGTCGGCATTAACGACAGATATGTTCTTAATGACAAATTAAATTTCGTGCAAACTAGCTACTTAGCAGTTGCCATGATTCTGAACTTTTGTGAAATTTTATTGATCGTGTTGGTACCAGGTGCATGCCCAGAATTTTGAAAATAATTAAATTATTACCATATACAGGCTGTATATCAATAAAAAAATTATGTTGGTAACATTTTAAGTCTTTATAGTTATTATATATGGCGAGTTGGCTCTGAAGTCGCGATGCCGTTGACTTTATATAATTTTAGGTTCATTATTGCCTGAATATACTTTCGAAAACTAAATTGTACCGCTCAACTGTCCAGCATTCTTTGTCCAATTAAATAGCGAGTATAGGGTGTAGCACCAGCAAGAAACGACTGTGTGAATGAAATGACTTTCATTCTTGCTGATTTTGTCATATCCTTTCTGTCATGTTGGAAAATATTTAGCAATATATGTGCAATAACTGATACACATTTCAATTGAATTTGGTTTCCGGAGACAATTAATTGAATCGTGTCATGTAGTAACTGTTGGAGATGGTGTCCAGAGTATTTGGAATTACTGAGGTAACATTTGTTCAGAAGCAATTTTAATTTTCAATTTTGGTTAAATTATCTTTAAATCAAGTTTGCGAGCTTGAAGTAAACACCAATCCCATTGTATTTAACCAGTCGTCGAACAACATAATGATCCTCGATAGTCAGTTTGACGTCGTACACTGATGATTATCAAGGAAGGTCGAAACGCGTCAGTGCGTTGCGGCTGGCGGTAGTTTGGTTATGCTGTTCGACGACTGGTTAAATACAATGGGAATGGTGTTTACTTCAAGTTCGCAAACTTGATTTAAAGAATTGTTACCACCACCCGCGCAAACAATTATTGTTAAAATGGTTAAATTTTGTCTAACACTAAATCCAAATTAATTGTACCCGATACAGGGCGAGAATTTTTAAAAGCGTTGTATCGTAACGAGTAAGGATTCGGTATTTTAAAAAAGCTGTTGTGGTACACTTTGCACGCTAGGTATTTATTATATATAGTATGTAAGTAATCCGAAGTCTTTACATAATATATTCTGCATTATGGTTGAATACACATTCGCATAGGACATTTCCGTGCTGAACTCCTCCACATTACTTGACAAAATATAAAGTTGTTAATGAGCTTATTTCGGGCTCCTACAGTTCAGTTGGCAGTCTGTACAGGGCAGTTTACCTTTGATTTTTGCTGGGTTCAGCATATCCTTTTGTTCAAATTTATAATAATGCGTATCCTATTGTTGGCTTTGCTTATATTTCAAATTAATTTGATAGTATAATTAGTAAAATTTGCGTCTACAATCTTGTTTCAGCTTTATTAGACAATTGTGCAATGGAAATATTAACTGAAAGTAGTGATTGAACAAATGGATTCACATGACAGATCGAGTCTGATTAACTTAAATTTGTTATACAAGATGCATGGTTTATCAGCACACATTTGGTGTGATATAGGTGTAGTATTAAATTCATCTTAAGTTAAGTGAAATCGCAAAATACAACAAAGATTTCAATTGGCGAAAGCAGTTTCGTCTATAATGCACCATTTGGTCACTACGAAGGAGATATATTAAATGAACAACGATTGGACGGGAAGTGGGAAAAATCATATTAAAACAAAGTTAAGATCTTGATATAAGCACCAATTCCATTGTATATTACAGTTAGTTGTATAAACTAAACATTTTATAACGTGGAATAGAGAATTCACCACGTAAGCCGGTCTCATTATTTATTAGGCCCTCTTCACGTACTGTTCAGAATTTACTGTTGTCATTCTAGCAATATTTTTAAATACTCAATTAATAAAATTATATATATGATATATATAAATTCCTATACTATTTGAAGTCTTATGCAACATATTCCGAGCAAAGGAAATTTAAGTCATTTGCCGCGAAAATTTATCCTAGGTTAATGTATTGCAAAGTTTGCAGTAACAAGAGGAGGAAATTTTCTTTAATGCAGATTTAAATAAGTTGCAATTTATAGTAAAACACATAACTGGATTACTTTTAAATTCTGAAAAACTAAAATTCTTGGCTCGAATGATTTATTTGTGAGTTTCTCTCGTGGGAACGATTTGTCAAATTATGAAGCATAATAAAATTTAAAATTTAAATGTGATCACACTGGTATATTGCCCATTACAGCTTAGATGATAATAGATTTTCGCTAAAAAACGCTACTTTTCCGCGTCCGCGTGTTCCTCATTTGAGATATGAAATTGCACATTTCTCTTTAGTTAATTAACTAATATTAAATAACCATAGGTAACCGCAAAAATAAACAACGTATCATGTAATAAACATAAGCCAGATATAATCGTTTTTGATCAGAAAATTATATCCAATTATTAAAATTAACTACATCTGAGATAACAAACGTCGTTATGTAGACCATTGTGTAAATTCAAGTAATCAAGGTTATAATCAATGTAATACAGTGTTTAATACCAGTATAACTTATCTAAAATTGGTGTGTGAAATAATAATAATCAGTTAAAATAAGTGAAAGAAAAAGAAATCCAGTACTATTATAGGGATTGATGACAAAAATATTTTAAATAAGTGCTACACCAAATAAATGCACAGACCTAACGAATCCGATTAAGTAACCAGAAAATGGATGACAATTTGAAGATAATTAATGTATTTAAAATAGAAGCAGATTATTCTGAAGTAAATTTCAGTAAATACATACTAACTTAATCTAATGTGCCATTTTCAGTCTTTATTATTTGCTAGTATTTCATAGTAATTCCTCAAGTCTTTGATTCTACCTTTAAATAATTGCCAAATTTCATATTGATCTATTTGATTTTTCAGAACAATTTAATTAATTACAACACACTAAGACATAATTTAAAATTATACTAATTAATCTTGTTCAACTGTATTTTTATATGTTCGAGCATACAGTAATTTCAACCTTCTCTTTCTTTTAAATTAATTGAGCAAAGGTTTACAGTAAACAAGAATTTCATGGCGGATCGCGTTGTAACAACTAAAAATTATTCGGCTAACACGAGAATTTAATCTAAATAAAAGATATCTGCATTTTTTTTACGCATAAAGTTGTAAATTGGGGTCTAATTACGATGTTTAGCGGTTTATATATGAACTTTTTATCAATAAAACGATAGTTTTAGCGTTTCGAATTTAGGAATTTAGTGTGAACAGGAAAACGATATGGCAATGTAAAAGCAGCTTTAATTTTACCCAAATGATTGGTTGCAAGAAAAGCTGAAATTTTCCATCAAAACGTGTGAACGCCCAACAATTTGCCAATTTTATACGAAGTGATACGTTTGAAAGTGCACTATATGGCTTAATAAAGCTGAATCTTCAATTATTCTTGTTAAAATCTAGTTAACGATGGTTGGATTCGAATTATTTGGTTGAGATTGCGAATAAATATAAATCGGACAACAGTGATAGATTCCAGTGGTTGTATGTTTGATCAATGTATACGAGTAAAACTGCACCTAATGCACAGCATTAGTTTATATGTTTTTATATTTTCATCCGGTAATATTCTAAGTAAATTTAACGAAGTTTAAGCACACTATTGAGAGGTACATCACAATTTTGTCCTCAATTTTTTTTTACATTAGAATGGAATTTTGTTAAAAAATGGGAAATTTTGGAATCAAAGTAACATTATCTGACGTGAATGGAAATATCTATATTCATTACTTGCGATCGAACTTTTAACAATATGAACTACCTTAGGTCCATGTTTTAAGCGCCATTCTCGAATGATATATTCTTTATATATCACCTTCTTGACGAAGATAAAGTTCACATGTTAATCTTTTCTAATCCGATTAAGGACTTCCAATTTACGATTGAAATCGTGTGAATTACATTTTTTCATCGTCAAAATAGTTTAAATGATTAAGGTTTGAAAGTAAATGTTCCTAAGATTACTAGGTAATTATGGAATCTTCTTAATTTTATGCAGGACAACAAGGGCCGGATAAAATTCGGTCATTCTAAATTTTAAAGAACAATAATCCTTAAAATAATATACAAGAAATAAATATAAAAATGAGGCATATTCGAAGTAATATCCATTATGGAGAGTAATGCTATAAGTATATTTACGTCTAACATAGTAATTACTCTTTTATAAATAATGTTTTGCTCGAAAATATTACAAAAAAAATTTGCTGATCCTTACTTTTCTGGGAAAAAAATTTTGTTCGCTGACCAACTTGTTCATTTAGACTTATCGGCACTGAATTCTGTGACGGCTGTATTTGAGGCCATGAGTAAATTAGTGAGAAATATACTAAATTGGGTGCCAAAAAATACAATTGAAAAAAATGGGTCATCATGTTTATGATCTTGTTCAATAGTACGATAATTGAGCAATAGGAAATAAATTCTTGCTAAATATTTTTAGATAATCTACATAATTATCCTGTAGATGGCCATTTCTCATGTATTTTACCTTATTGTAGACAATTCTACTTTCCTCTATAAGTATATTTAAAAAATTCTTTTCCGACGTCATTCCCTGTTTAACCTAAATTTCTTTTAACTTCATACTTTTATAAGGATTGCAAAAAACACATTGTCTACCTGATTATTTAACCGGTAATTATTTCTCTATCTGAGTATAAAAATTTGGTTTCTTTGGACCGTGATAGCTCTGAAATTTTTCTTTCTTGATTACTTGATTTTTAATTATACGAACGACACGTATTCATTCGTAACAATGATTGTGTTTTACACAAATTGATGTAAGCGTGCACGTATATTCATTTAATTTTGAGGTAAATTTGTTTTTATAAATACGCATATGCATAACGCCTGGCTAACTATTAAAATGTAACTGAATTATGAGATCAGTAGATTAACAGCTTTACGTCAGCATATTTAACCGAACTTTTACACTCTCCATTAACTGATCATACAAGTCAAATTAGGTGGTCGATTGTCACAGAGACTTAGGTTCGAGTATGTAAAACTGCACTATAGAGCAAATGTATATAATTAAAGTAATTAACCTTTAAATCAGAAAAATGTCCCGGGAATGACCTTTTGATCCGGCTGCGTATAAATATGGCCTGATAAACGTTATTCATAAATTATTATTCGGTTGAACTATTTGAAGCAACGACGTGTAAGGCAAATAAATAATATTCAATTCATCAAACCTTGATCAAATATTTGGGTTAAGCTTTTCTTTTAAAAATTCAGGCTCTGTTGCATTTGGTGGTTCGTGGTATATTTCTTAAACATGATATTTATTTAAACATAATGGAAAACGCAGTCTTTGATTCAGATAAGTATAAGTATAACTCTTACGTAGAGATAACTAAATTAATATCTCTTTCGGATAATGTGAGCTTGCTGATGGTTTTAAATAGACACAGTAGGTTACTGTAAGTTCTTGTACTGGAAAAAAAGCAACAATATGACATGATAGAATCTGTGCTCGTTGAGGCGTTTTTTACATTTTATAAATAGTAATTATTCAACCATAGCTAAACTTGAACAAACTTTCACCAAACTAAATTTAACAAAGCTAACTAAAAGTTTGCAAAAGTGGTTAGAACGCGGCATTTTATGTTACGAATTCGTTAAAACGAGATATCGCAACAACAACCTTTAAAACGGCGTAACTTTGTTCACAAATTAAGAATATTAAATTCGAATAGCAAATGACCATAATTTTGTGGACAAGCAATATGGACAAATATAAGCCTCTTTTCTGAATTAACAGACTCTAAATTGATTTACCTCCGAACGGTGTAACAAAGCTGAAGGCCGATAAACAAGGAGGTTCAGCGATTTCGTTCGACTTCAATGAGCAGATGTAAAAACATTTTTTATAGAAATCGCATATATTAAAAAATTGAATAAACCCTAAAGAAACAACGGTGATTTAAAAAAATTATATTATATTATATATATTTATATTAATAAGGAATAAGGCTTAATGAAATGTAACACATAAAACGCAATATAAAGTATGGTTTAAGAAAGTCTGCAAAAATGGTTAAATCTTACAGAATTTTAGTTAACATCCAACTCCAACTTACATTAAACGCTTATGCTTTTTTGGTTATAGAACAAGAAAGTTCTCATTCGTAACACACTTTCCATATGCAAAGATAGAAATATTTATTTTTAAGTAAAAAACTAAAATATGGAGGAAAACGAATTCTTTCACAATAACTTTAATATAAAAAAGCATAATTTAATGTCATACTAAACATTAATTCGTTCATTTTTTGAGAAGTGAGGAGAAATAATTTTTACATTAAATCGACGAAAATTGTTTAATATAATATTTATATTTTAAATCTCGTATTGTAAAAAAATCTCCTACGCTTCTTAGATATAATATTGTTGAATTCATATTAACTGTTCAATCATTTTGGTATCTGTAAAGTAGATACAAATAGAATGTTGGTAAGCGTTAATGTGATATTTCTAAATATCGATATCCTGTTAATTACAGCAATATAATATTTTGTAACTTTGTTAGATTTCTTTAATGAAGTCTAATTATAAATTATTGAAAATTTTTTTCTTGTTACTTATTGACCAATTTTCCATCTTAATGAGTGAATAAATTTCATTTTAGTATAACTCTTTTGGTAAACATGGTACGAGTTTCCAACTTCACATCCAAAACAGAAGTCACTTACCACCAAATATTGTCGAGGATGAGATGGCTTTCTTGCGACGTTAGTTTCAAAATGGATATGTTTGTTGCCCATCCATTTACTGTTGGTCAATTTGTTTTTATATCCAAGTGGTTGAATATTCACTTACACTCAATCCGATGCGGGATTTGCATTATCAGCTTGTAATTGACAAATGAAGATAAGTAAATCGTTTCTTACATCGTATCAACTCACTATGTTTATTTCATATAACCTGTCCATCGGAAAATCGAATATTTTATATATGTTTCGTATAATATTTGTGTTCGTGCTTTCTTCTTCTTACATCTCCTCGAGATTTCCTTAAAATACTCGGCTTAGTGCTGTACGTTGCTATACGTTGTGGATGAAATTGCCCACTATCTGATTGCTTCTTCAATACCATATCGTTGGAAGCTACAATTTGAGCTCTAACAAGAAAATAGAACAGCCCATTTTCTTTTCCTTCATTTTCTTTTACAAGTAAGTTTCGTACTTATTTTGTAGTGCAGATGCGTTTTTAAATATTTCTCAATCTTCATTTGAAATGTTTTTTTTAAATATCATAAAATATTCACATTCCACTTGCATCATAATCTACCTCATTGAGCGTTTTTGAGAATAATAACGCATACGTTATTTAATCAAACACCTGCTTGGTGCATTATATATAAGTGCTCTGAAGTATTTACAAACATGCGACATTATGACTCATTTTACTTTAGCAACGTTTAATCCCCTATAAAGTTGATATAACAATTTTATCACATGTATACACTCTCCTACTTTCAAATTTACAGAATATTTTTTTGTTCAAACTATATATTGCAAATTGATACATATGAGACAAGTTACACATGTATAATACAGATTTTCACTCGGTTAGTCCCATCAAGTTTGTTAAAACTTTTTACATGTTTCCAAACATACCACACTTCAGTGCGGTGAAATTAACGTCATACAGTATGCTCAACTAGGATTAATTTGACACGAATCAACAAAAAATATTACATTAGAGCCTTATACTGTACTATTTCCGTTGGAGAAAATTACAAATTCGAGCTCTCATATTGAGCCTTCGCTGGTGATTATATCACATGTGATCTACTCAAATGTCCTGAATGCATCTTCTGGCATGCGCATGAATTTTCGCATGGACGTAAGTGTAGGTGACAAGGTAAATGCCACGAATGAAATATATGATCCCTAAAACAGGAAATTTACTATAAAAAAACAAATAATTATTTGGGAATTTTGTGTCACATAGAACTTCAATAAATCATTTGGGATTTGTATTGTCGCCAAAAATGAAAAAAGACAATTTTGCTTGACTATAATTTACAATAAGTTAATGATAATACGCTCAACATTATAGTGTCCTTACGTCCGTATTGTACTACCACACCTAGTAATTGTAATTTTATTAAAATTATAATGTATTGAAATAAACACGTGTTGTAATTTTTTTTAATTTTGGAGCTATCTCGCGCATACGGCCGGTTAATAACTCGAATCTTTGAAGTTAGATCGTACATATCATTCGCGTCAAAGCCTACAAATTTACGTAAATTTCTAAAAGAACAAAAATAAAATATGTTCCCGAAAATTTAATATTAAACATTTTAAAAATAAAGCCAATATCACGCAATTTAAAATATATACGATATGTCATATATAGTAACCTACAACAATTAAAATAATTTTAATGACTATAATTTAGTGGTATAAAATATTTAAATCTGAACTATCTGTTTTAGATATTACAATATATCATATTGTTTATTTAACGCATACAATTTTCGAACCCCCCTAATTTCTACAACTTTGACGAATGGATAAGTGAATTAAAAATGTCAGTGCTTCAAAATTAATCTTTCAGTTTGTGCGCTTAAATTTGTCATTAAATTAGCAAATTGCAATAAGCACTATTGGCCATGCATTAACCATAATCAGTGGCATACCCCGTAAGCTAAATGGTCGGATTTTAATTGAATTGTTTATTTATTATTATTTATTTATTTAATAAATCAGGAACTTGAATATTTAAAATGATTTAAAATTCGTCTGCCAGAACAATAAAAGGGCATCTAATACGTGAACTATGGATTTTAAATAAAGTTTAAAAAATTGCACTTTTTGTCAATTTTGCGCATTATTGGATTGGCAAGTATAAAAAAATTGGCTGCTTAAATCTTTAAATTTTCATTTAATACTGTATATCTCGTTCATAATTAAATAATTTCTAAAATAATATTTTCAACGCATAAAGTTGTTTAATAATGCAATTAGCTCAAAATAGCACTCCGGTTTTAAATGTTCCCACAAATTACAGAAATCGATCATAAATAGGATGAATGTCTTCACTAATTTGTTTTACTTATGCCAAAAAATTCTTTATGCGTGAAAATGCCTGTTTTCCGTTGTTTATTTTTCTACAATTAATTTTATGAGAATAAACTTATCCTTATCTTATTTAATTCCAATTTGGCCTCTTAACTTTTTTGCTGAATAAACTGATATTTGTCCCCATTACTTTATTTCGTCAACCTCTACCACCTAGAACGCTATGTCGTTTAAGATTGAGCAAGTTGATTAAAGACTGGTAGGTGAGGTTAAAATTTAAAATAATGACGTTGTCAATTAAAATATATTATTTATATATTTTAATTATATGTTCATTTGCTTGTCACGATATTTTGCTTGCTGCTCCTTTATAATTATGCTTCAAATTATGGGTTCTTAGCTACATTAAATTAATGTGCTTTAAATTTTATTGTGAAAACAAAAAAATGCTAAACTTTAGCTGGGATATTATAAGATAAATATATAATTCGTGCCAAATTTAATTGTCTTTCATAATAGGCAGTCTGTATACACTTTAGTGTCCTCAAGAAGCAAAATAAAAGTGTTTAAATTATAGTCATGCATGCTATTTATCAAAATGTTACATTCAATAGCTTGATCAGTCTAATATTAAACCAAATTTATTGTGAAAAGCCTCTACAATTAATTAAAAGAAAATGATTAACGAACATTCAAAATAAGTTAAATATAAATGGTGATAAAAAGCCTTATATTTAAATCATGAATCTTCGAAATTTTTTTTTGTAAAATGACAGAAAATGTACAGATTTGAAAATTACGCAAGAAAAATACACGTAGGAGATATTATTTCAATCGATCCCCCCAAACCTGACGCGAAATCTACTTAAATAATTTAATAATGAATAAGCAATTCGAATTTAAAGTTATATTTCACCATAAAACATGTGGGTTCATTGCAGTATAAAATGTTTGTGCTAGGAAATACGCCAAAATACTAAGATTATTCAGTAGGAATATTACATTCTAAACGTATCTATGCATGCAAGCAGCTGTTTTTAATCTACTAAGGAGAGGCAAGCTTGCCAAAAATCAATGAACAATAAAACGCTGTGCATTTAATTGTCAAACCATGTATATGCGTTTTCAGGAAATGATATTACAATGTCTTTCCAATGAATAATGTCATAAAATATAATAATTTATACTCTTATATGCAAGATAATAAACCAGAAAATTTTAAAAAGTACACACTAAAACGGAATTACAGAGTATAAAATCAATAGTTAGTACAAATTAAGCTTTATTACGATTGGCAAGAATTTCAAACTTCCTAAAATTAAATGTGATCTTATCTTTAAAAATGTCACCTAAATGCCTAGAAAAAAATTATTAGAAATCCAAGAGGGGCTACGTAAAAATTAAATTATCGCAAAATAATTAAAGCAATTTATTAACAATATAACAAATTTGAAGAATTCAAATTATCCACAGAAAAAATAATTATTTTAGAATAAAATAAAACATTTGTTATAAATATATTATAAAAGTAGATATATAATATAATATAATATAATATAATATAATATAATATAATATAATAATATAATATAATATAATATAATATAATATAATATAATATACAATATAATATAATATAATATAATATAATATAATATAATATAATATGTAATATAATATATATATATATATATATATATATATATATATATATATATATATATATATATAAATTTCCGGTATGAGACATTATGTACTTCGTATTGATGTATATTTATGCCATGTTATATATCAAAATATAGCATTATATTATATTATATTATATTATATTATATTATATTATATTATATAATATAATGCTATATTTTGATATATAACATGGCAAAATAAAATATTACGTAACACGAAATTTATAATGTTTCATACCGGAAATTCTAATGAATTAAAATTTATAAAACAAAAATAAAATGCAATATACGGTTCTTAACATTAAGTTACGTTATATAATTTAATAAATAATTGTATAGTACACAAAAGCATATGTGTAAGATAATTTATATTAAAAAAATTGTTATTGGATATTATTGCATAGTTTAAACAATATACATAAGTCATTTCGTATGATGTACACATATTTATTTAAAACGAATCTCCGTGACAAAATATTTAAAGTTCTTCAGTTCGGTACATAAGATGATTAATTTATTTCAATTATTGCAGTTGAAAACGATAGTTTGCGTATACTTTTGTAGCACGTGTTTTAAATCCACTCAATTAGACATAACATATATATTAACTTAATAAATGGGTATTTGCATAATCAGATAAGTTCTCGTTTTGAAATATCAAATCATCGAATTTTCTTCAACCACAGATAAAACAGTAGGAAAATATATAAACTATACGCCTCAAAATGTTCTGACTTTTTGTTCATCGCAATTTGAAAGCACGTACAATTATTATTTGTGAACATAATGCGGGCCACAGAACTTTTGTGCTTTCATCTAAATTATATTAGTTTTCTATCTGATTTTTATTTTGGTAATAAACTTTGTAATTATGCCAGGTGCATTGTAAAAAATCGATGTAGGGTATCGATGTGGACATAAAGTGGAAAATTATATTTAAAAATCTGTGTAATTATTTGTAGACCAGATAATTAATTCAATTGGTCAAATAAATGAATAGGAAGATTTTAAACAGATTTAAAAATCAAGAAGCATCATTAGAATGACAACAATTTACCTTATTCAGAATTTGCCTTTTTGGCTAATCGAAAATTTTGCAATAAAAGTCGTTTAACTTAAATCCTATTACGTAATACTATCGAACATTTTTTACACTCATCGATTCAATGTACATCTAATTTGATCAATATTTATTTTTTAAAAGCTGACCAGTATTTCTCGAATTGTTAAAATGATTTTATTTAATGGAAAAAAGGAATTATACATGAGTGCAAAATTTTATTTTTTTATGTATAATTCGTGTTGACTAAATTAAAATAATAAGTGAATTAGATTTTAAATCAATTGTTTAAAAAAAATGAAGGAATAAGAAATAGAATTTGCGTTCTGCGAAATTATTTCTTTCGAAAATTATTGGCGAATTTCCTGGTAAACATTTCTAATTATCACATTATTGGCCGCTATTTGAAAACTTTCTAAATTTGTATTAACGTAATTATTAAAAAGAAGAAAAATATCTTTATTAAATATCAAGGCCATACTTGACGCACCTTAAAAACGACATATTATAAATAACTTGCATATCCATCTTAAAATTCTATTAAAAATTAGTTATGCCTAAGAAATAAAATATTAACATTTTCGGCTGTAAATGTTTAAAAACTTATGGTCTAGAAAATAATTATGCACTTTGGTGTTGATGCTTGGTTTATGGCTTCTCGTTCTGCAAATTATGAAAGCTTCTAAAATTCGCGTTACAACCGAACTGAATTATAACCAAACGAACTCCAAACAGAAGTATATGAGAAACACTAATCTAAAATGATTCTTAATGCACGTTTGCAATATATATATATAGTAAATTTTGCCATGATAACTCTGAACTTGATAACGAAGCAAAGTTTGTTTAAGGACATGAAATATCTGGTTAACTTTATTATATCTTTATTAATACTTTAAATTATATTTTGTTGAATTCATGATATATTTGATATTCTATAATTAACCAAACGCATTGAAAGGATAAATGTTTAATAAGATCTGTACATATATTGTAATCGACAATTAAATTTAAATGAAGATTTATAAAAGCAATATTAATTGGACATATTTCTTGTAAACTAATAAATTAGACATCAATGTAAGCTAACGACCAAACAAATGGTATCAAAAATAATACCAATAGTACTACTACTAATAATAATAACCATTATTATTACTACAATTTTTATCATCATATTGCCGAAAATGTTTATTATATTGAGTTATTTCTACTAAATAATCTTGTATTACGCAGTATAAGAGGATATTCTGACGATTACTTTTAATTTGATGAAAAGAAATCAAACATATCAATATTTCTATTCTCCTCATGCCGCATGAAGTTTTCCTTTAAAGAGACGCTTAACATTGGGCCACTGATTAATTATTTTTTACATTTCATATCGGAGATAAAAGGGAAAAATTGTGTTCAATTTGACTGATATTTACATATGGTACTAAATCCTGGACATTGGTTACATGCAACGTTTGCCATTAAATGTAAAACTTTATGTATTATTTTACATGCAATATCTTATGCAATAAATAAGTTGATTAAGTTTCGCAAAAATTAACTAAAATATTCAATTAAACTAAAAATAACCAAAGGGTTTTATGTCAAGATTTTCTATTTAATTGGTTTAATTTTGTAGCAAAGTAACCGGAATGTTTCTTAAAGTAAACCTAATTAGATAAGCCAAAAGCCAAATGGACTTATGTAGGTTGCATACGAAAATTGTATCACATCATTGGATAAAACATGAAGTTGAAAAATTAAAAAAACAGAATATTGGTTTGTCAACAAGAGTCAAAATCTCGTTAATAGCTGTACATATACTTTGTAGATGTCAACCATGCTTTCGGTTTTTAAATATGAAAAATCAAGTAAAACTTTCCATAACGATGTTTTTGTTAGTTTTTAAATGCTCTGTGCCCAGCAAGGTGAAAATGCGCATTTTTGCAGTTGTCAAACTCTGCGTGTGTTGACATTTTTATAAGATATAATCGCTGTTACAGTTTTCCTTGGCATTTGCCATACATCGTAAGAAATCTAATTTAGTTTCTTTTGGTTTTCTCAATTAAACTATAAATGGCAAATTAATTTTGGTCAAGTTGAAGAGATTTTTAAAAAAAATAGCATTTTGTTGATTGTGCTGTTTTAAAATGTGTTCTGATAGAAAATAAACGAAAATTATAAACCACTTAAAACTTTTCTTGACGTATAAAATATTTTCATTTCCAAAGCGTTCTCACAAAATGTTTTGTCAAATAATAAACACCATGATAATAATAAAGACTTAACGCAATCCTTTGATTTGAAACATGCCTTCCCAGTTGAAACCAAACAAATTCATAATACTATGCAATTATATTTAGAATGCTAATGTTAAAAAAAATAAACATAGATTTCTTTATAATGTGCAAATTTGCGGAAGCACATTTCACACTGATTTTGTTAAGCAATATAGATATCGGTGGCAATAACAAGCAAAATATCACTTACCATCTGAGTCATAATGATTCCACACCTCCGTGAATTGGGCAGCGGTAAATTTGTGCATCTTTTTCGTAGTCTTGTCTAGGAATTTCGCCAAAAAATTCCCACTCGATTTATTGTCAGACATATTATTTGCAATTAATTTATTGAAGTTATGAATAAATATTTCAAATTCCGCAGCAGAATATACACAAAATGTGATTACACAATTTGACTCCTAAACGTGAATATAAAGTGAGTATTTGCTTGTTATTTAAAATAACTAAGCAACTTTGAAGCAATTATATTTCTAAAGCTATCTTTTTTTGCATTTGAATTAAAGCAAGCGTTTTAAATATAAAAGTGTCAACTAAATTGTGAAGTTTTAGTAAAGCATATGATAATTGACGAGTGAATTCTGTGAGCGTATTTCCTTTCCCATTGGATAATAGCATTTCATCCAATCAATAACAGATTCTAAAAGTAGTTTGATAAATTTGTTAAATTACATTAAGCTATAATAGAATTTCTCATTAAAAATATAAATAAAATATGTGGCTGAATTTAATCAAATTTCACATATTCCGTAATTTTACCTTTAAACTTGACATGATTCATTTTGGAAGTATTATAATTTAAGTTGTCAAACGGAACCGCATTAACAATTGCAAAAAAGCCATTGTTCATTTGAAAGCAAATTTAATTTAAAACTAGCTTTCTATAGAATTTGCTTTTAGGAGACCAACTAATTAATCAAATTTTAGAAAAAACATAGCATCAACACTTAAATATTTGAAAAATTGTATTGACTGATATATAAATTTTGCATTTTTATTTATTTCTCGAAACATAAACTGTGATGACATAAATAATTTTAGTGCAACTACGCATTTATAGTTCTAAACTTGTTTCTTGTAATGTGTATTTTACGTCATTTAATATTAATTTAAATTTGATCATTACAAAACAATATTTAAACATGAAATTAAAAAAAGTAAATGAAAAAAAAATTAAAAATTATTTAGCGTTGTGAGCAAAAGAAGAAACTGTGAACAATTTGCTTAAAAAATACCCAAAACGGACATTTGTGTAACAATTGTCGATATTCGTTTCAATCTATGATATCTTCATTTTCCTATTCTTTTTGCTATATTATTCATAGTTTTGTATATTCTTAATGTTTGCGCCTGATCAATTTTGATTTTTCATTATATAATATGCATAATTTTAATTATTTATGCTAAACGCAAATATAATTTTAGTTTGCTAACATATGTATTTAATAACAAGAATTCAAATGTGTATTTTATTTGTAATGTGCCACTTTAACTTGTTTAACAACAGATTTGTGCAACAGTAAGAATTGACAAAAAAAGGTATCTTAGATATGAATAGGTTTTTTCAAAAACCATGATGTCAATTATTAAATTAGGACCTCTTGGATGCACGGAAGGTGGTGTATTTTAGTATCTAATTGCCGATATTGAAAAAAATAAACTAGTTTAGAGGCGTAAAGATTGTAGCTATTTTGTTAAAAGAACGATTTAAAAATCATTTAATTACAGGCTCTTTCTTCAGTGAAGTTTCGAATATTATCTAGTAAAATAAATTTTCTGTTTACTATAAATAACAGATAATGGATTGACGCAATTTTCCGAAATAGGAAGAGACAAATTTAATCAAAATATTTCATGAACGGTGGTATCTAGTTTTTAACGAATAGAAGATACTGTTTGAATTAAATTCCTATGGAATACAAATTTCCTTTTACTAAAGAAAACTAATAAAAAAGCTTGATCAAATTTTAGATATGGGGAGGTGGAAAATTTATTTAGTATTATAATAATTAAATTATAAAATACTACAAAGTAAAAAAAAACTAATAAAATCCGAACTGAATCATCTACAACAGCAAATAAATCAATATCATGAAAGCTCCTTTTAATATATTAAAACATCATCAAACTTATACAATTTTAATCCTTCTCCAGACGTTAATATATTACATAAAAAAGAATAATTTTATAGAAATCGAATACTTTTGGCCAAATTACACACTATCCGTAACTAAAGTTGACTATACAGATCGGGGAATGCCGATAGCATATTATGGTAGAAACAAAATAATCAGATGCACCACTATTCAACCTTTAACTGATGACGTTTTATGATGAATTATTACTCTAAAATGTATAAAAAACCACTGATTATATCCATTAAGTTACTTAAATAGAACAAGGAAAACGAATTTTCAGGATATATCTTATTTTCTGGATGTTCGATTATATTTTCGTCTAATTAGGATACAAGAAAGAAATTTTTTACATAATTAATGTTATGGTTATTCGACATCTGTCATATAATGGTTGTTTTGAAATCATTGATGAACCTGAACAGCTAATCTACAATATCTGGAATATATTGATTTTTTGTTCAATTTTAGAGCATTTTTATGCAAAATATTTAAAATTACATTTACATTATTTCAGAAACGATTTTTTAAAGAAATCCCAAAATGTAAATTATTTACATAAAACGAAATTAAATATTTTGAAAATTATAAATATTTTATTTTCACCGGTTCTTATGTTGATAAATGCAAGATTAATATTTTATTCTCTAAATAGGGTATTCGCATAAAGCAATTCGGCCTAGTTGCCATAATCATTTCAACTTAGAAATATAATTTCAAAATTTTTTTCGATACAAGCAAAGGATTCTATTAAGAATAAATTAAAACATGGATTATTTAAATGAAAAAATTTTTGAGAATAAATATATTATAGAAAATCTGATTGATTTATTGAAAAAATATAAATGAAAATAGAGTAATAGAACTTAAAAATATTTAAGAATAATATATATGTTAGGCAATATATTTGAAGTTAGCGAATAGGAACATAATAAATAATTGTGTAGTTTTACCATTGAAATACGGATAGATTCACTATATATATACTATATATATATATATATATATATATATATATAAACAAAAAAAATTAGGAACAAAAGCATAATATTAGTATTTGTATTCGATTTATAAAGATTCGCTTTTCATACAATGTTACATGGTGAAGCGGAATTTCTGCAGAAATTCAGCCATTGGTTTATTTACTTTCTGTCATCTGAGTTTCATCAACAAATAATCAAATATTTATTTTATTTAGACCGAAGAACTTCGATAAAAGTGAAATGCTTCAACGATTTTTAGAATATCATTTATTAATTAACACTTAGGCACAGAAAAATGTTTAAACAAACGTTGAATTATTAAAGCAATATCGACTGCACAATTTCTATTTATTCATGAGCATGAAGTTTTCGCAGTTTCCGCCACTTTTAAACAAGGTGCACAATTTAACCATCACCGACATTCTGGTGGTGAAATCTATGTTGAAATCTTTTTATTTATGAAATCCATTAGACAATTAGTTCCGCATTTAATTTTACAGATTCCTATTTTAGGTACATACCAATTGGATGTGAAACGCATGGTCTTTACAACAGTCAAACCATAAAGTTTACTTCAACACAAATGTGTAAAATGGACTTGAATAAATTTTCAATTTAAAATTATTTGTTTTTCTTATGGACATTTGAAATAAAATGGTGGCCTTGTTTCGTACTACCTCGTAAAATAGCTTCATTAGACCTAAAAATTAAACTCATCGTTCGCTTTTATGCGTTTTGATTCATGAATGTATCAATTAATTTAGTTACTTAAACTGTGAAGCGAAATACATATGCGCTACATGGAACCATTTTGACTAAATGTTGCAACGAATATTAAATATAATTTAAGTTGATAAAAAATAATTTATTGAAGAAACTATTTGCTAAAATGGAGGTATAAACCAGCTGAGAAAGGCCATTTTCCTTCCGGTATTTTGCATTTCGACTGCAATATATGGTACTTGAAATGAATTGAATCAAATATATGTCTTATACAGTAAAGATAAGGAAGATTGAATCGTACACGCTGAGACAAACAAGCATGTGAACACACACAAAACAATTGTCGAATATATGTAAAAATAATATACAAACTACACCCGTTTATTTCGCTTAAGCTAAAGCATGTTGCAAGTAACAGCCTCCGATCATCGCGAAATTTTCGAATTTTTTCGTGCGTGGCATTAGTAAGTATATAATTTATATATCGTAGAAATGTTGTCCTATATGCCAGCTGTGTTATTTTTAATTTTCTTAAATTTGCATCTTTGCAATTGCCGAACTGATGAGCGATTTTGTTTGTATAAATAAATAATGTTGGACTGTTCTATAACATTAAGGTTTAGGAGGCGTTTTGTTATATTAAAAATATCATTTGTGTGCAATTCATCTACGATGTCTCTGTGTTTTTTATTCATGGAATATCTCTCCTATAAATAATTTTAAACTTATGTGAAAACATTATTCGTGGGAAATTCTGTTGAACTTCGTTTCTAAATACGCAATTATAATAGGTTTGATGTTGTTATGTCCAATGGAATTATAAGTGCCCATTTAAAATTTTCAGTCCGGCATTATAATATGCGTTTTTAAATAGATTAGGCAGCAAATTTGATGCGAATAATTTAAATATGGATATTTTTTGTTATATACATTTATTGGTACAATTATATATCTCTCATTATTTCAAATAAGTTTGTCAAAAACTAGCCCTTCTATTTACGCTTTTAAAAAACCGCTAAGCACGGAATATACTCTCATGGTTTTATTGCTGTTAGCATGACAGATATTCTGCAATTTAAGACTTTTATAAAACAGTTCTTTTCTTCCGTCGAATTACGACTTTATATAACATTCAATTATGCAACGTATTAAAACTCAGTAGACATAGTTATTCACGTCACCAGCAGGTTTGGCGGTTATATTGTAAGTTTTAAAACAATATAAAATTTTAAAAAAATTCATATTTATAATAGGGGCTTTGTTGTGTAGGTTAGTTATTCCCATTCTGAAAAAATATAATATGGAACATAATCCGATTTTCCTGTATGCTTCAAATTTATTTTAGAAATTAATTATTTATAAAAACAGTGATTCAGTTGACGCATTTATATAGCAATCGTTTAAATATGAAATATTTTGCCAACAACCTAGTTTGTTAATTAAACAAATTTTGATTATGATGGGCGAGGTTTAGAAAAATTCTTTAAATCATTTTTGCGATATTGAAGAAGATACTAGTCTCACTTTATTTAACCATTCGTCGAAAAACATAGCAAAACTACGCTCAGTCACACGTAACAAATTCTTCCGAACTTACCTGATCGTCATGGGAGTACGTCGGAAAGCTGACTATTGAAGATCAAGCCGCTGTGTGTATATATGAAAAAAAAGGGTCATGCGGGTCTCACATCTTGAAGTCTCGCATACATTGCAATGCACAATTTCTACTTAGTTACGAACATTATCTATTAGTCACATCCTCCCCCCCCCAAAATATATATATATATATATATATATATATATATATATATATATATATAATATAATAAAATTAAAACAATCATTGATTGCGGGTTATAGTAATAATTCTTTGAATCAAGAATATTCAATTAACGCACTAATCCTATTGTATTTAAATATATAAAACCAACGGTCCAAATTTATATAAGTTCGACGACTGGTTGAATACAACGTGATTTGTGTTCACGACAAGCTCGCATACTTTATTTAAGAATAATATGTCAATTTTTTACAGCGAGACGTTTTTTTATTAATTAAAGTGTAAATAAAATTATTTTTCCTGTTTCTTGCATATTTTAATAGTATTGCAAAATTACAGACAAATCCTGCTAACAGAGCGCACTCATAAAATACAGCTTTTTTAATTTTTGCATTGTGCAAAAAAACTAAATAACCATGACATATTTAATTATCTTTGGTTTCCTTTGCAATCCATTCAACGCTGTAAAAATCTAAAAAAATATGTTATCTATTTTATTAGAAATTTAAATTTTATCTTTATTGACTACGTTTCAAAATGCAACATCTCTTCTGAGTGAGAGATTTTGCAACAAGGATGTTTGAAATATAATTTATTTTCATATAAATATATTTAATTGTATGCTTACTCCGATTTATTTTTGTGAGTAATTATTCGATTGTAACTTTCATGGCTCTCTAGCAAAATTTAAAATTTTACCTACGGTTACAATGGTAAAAATTCAGTTAGTGAATTATAGTATTTACTGGCCTATGAAAATATTCAGAAATGTATATATTACGAAAACCATATATTGCATATTATTGTAAAGCGGATCATAGATATTCACAGAATTTCCGTCCTTGCATAGTGAGTGAATAAGAGAAAATACGTACAATTACCCTATAAATAAAACTTTCTAAATCTTTTGTCGAACAATCTCAACAAAATTAAGGACTTCATTTAATTACAAATTTATAAATATAAAATAATTTCTTAAATTTGTGTAAAATATCTGATTACGCAATCAACGTAACAAATTTGACATATTGTTAACATGTAAATTGGAATTTAAAAATATATAGTTTTTAATTGTTAAAAAGTAATATATATTATTAATAAATTGCAGAACATCGAATTGCACTCTATCATGAAACAGTGATTCAAAATAATTGGAATCACTGTCTAACAGACGCATTGTGTTAGCTGTTTGATTAAATGTAAAAGAATTGACAGAAATATAGGTATAAGGATTTTTTATTTGAAATATTATTTCTGCCTAACTTTTGTACATGTTTTAGTACAAAAAAGCTAAACATTTGTTTATCTAATTGGTAGTTCTGTTTTTATCCGATTAATAATAATCAAATTTAAACGAGGGACAAAATAATTGCATTAATTTTAATATAAAATATATATTCATTCTATTAAACGTATAGATTTAAATATATGTATTTCGAAATGCTCTAAACCGGTAGCAATATATGAGATCTGGCTTCTTATTTGCATTAAGGAACAGTAATTTCTAAATTCGTCTCAGAAGAAACTTATTTGAAGGATTACTTTCATATTATGCGTTTCGGCATTTGGATGGCCGACGAAGATTAAATTATAATATAAATCCAAAAGGGTTAAGTTTGATAGATGAGAAAAATTATTTATACAGTGATCAAAATTTTGATTGTACTTTGTTCATTAATAAATATTATTTTTGTTTCGAGGTGTTTTTAGAAAAATTATTTAATATTGGTCTCAATATAATACTAATGAATGGCCTATCAATTAGCTCATGTCCTCAACTTCATGGTTATTATACCTTTAAATCTGTCAGATTAATACAATATAAAAATAAGCAAAATTACACTTTTAAATCTATTTTGAATTACATGTTGCTTTATTTACACCAGTTAATCGAAGGTATTATAGATAAAAATATTTTAATCAGAGAAATATAATACAAAATATCAATTTTGTAGTAGAGATCAAATTATAATGGACAGAATAAAAATAGTTTTAAGTTGAGTAATCATTAGACTAACTATACAACCTGAAGAATCGAAAACACACTTCTACAATCTGCTACAATTTATACATTTTTATATTGCATTATTCAAAATTTGCGAGGATTTAATGAACATAATATGGCACAGTTCCATTGTCATTCAAATTCCATAAAACAGTATAAAATCATAATGCCTAATATTCTAAAAGAAACGCTGTTATTTAAACTTCTTTCAGTTAAACGGAAGTGACACACGTGTTAATATTTAAAATATATCTTTGAATTTAAAAATGAGAATAAATAGTAGATCTCTGCTGTAGGCATTGCCTTTTCAAAGATTTTACGAAAACAATAGTGATGATCATCCATAAAGTGATTATACATCACCAATAGTTTCAAACAAAAATACTTTCCATGCATCAATAGTTCAAAATTCTAAATTCTTATTTTATTAGAGAGAGGGATACCTTCAGTAATATGTGAAGGTTTCATGGGATTTTGAATCGCATCGGTATTTAACGAATATCCATATATGTCATTTTGAACACATTGTGGTGCAGAATTATATTTAATATTGGATATATTCAGGCGTTTTGCAATTATGAACTTACAGCGTTTATTCTACAAGCCAAATGCCCAACATATATTCGGACAATTTAGTCAAAACTTTAATAATTATCAATCATTATACCATGAAATGAAATTACATGATTTTCGGTTATTGCGCATCATAATAGCAAAGAGAAGGACGAACGTTTGTCAGTACAAATGTTTTATAAAATAATGTTAATGAAATAGATGGTTCCAACAGAGAGCGGTGTGACAAAGTTCTCAAGAAGAAGCGTGTAAAATATCTTAATAAACTGATTCAGAATTTTCGTTTCTGAAAAAAGTTTAAGGAAATTTTCTAAAAAATGAGACAGTTGTCTAACTTTCAGTACTTCATGCATAATAACTTAGATTAAATTATGATGTTTATTATCTCAAATAACGGAGGATAGTAACAAGACTTATTTTTTATTGCGTTATATTGAATTGTAGCTCACACTATCTGTAATTTCTAAAAGAATTAACCAAATCGCCAAAACGGGACAACGTAATTATATGAATTTTTAGACGCAAGTGTTATAATTTTTTCATCTGCCAAAATCGCTATTTTTTGCATTTTTGACTATGTTAACCCCTTTAGTATGATCGGTATAATTGAGATAGTTTGAATGGCATATAAAAGTAAATTATTTGTAAATGTGCAGAAGTATACTCTAGAAGGATTATCACTCTTCGTTATATCAATTAATACTGACAATATTTTCCTCAATGACAAAAAGGTAAGTATCACAATTATTCCTATTGATTCATAGAGCTATATCATAGAAATATATTAGATAAACGAGGCGCTTTGTACTAAAACACAAATAACCGACATTCCATTGTGTATTTGGTGCTGCACACCTACTAACAAATTAGTCCAAATATGGCAAGAAGAACAAAACAAAGCACGACGGAAGGAAAAATCTCGTGCACATTCGTTTCTTGATTACTGGCGGGTAATCAGTAGAAGCCGATACTGCGCCCTATACCCACTCTATATTTGGTTGAGAAATGTGGAACAATTGGACGTTATTATCTCCTATACAAAAGTGTAAACCCACAGTAGTGGATCTAACTGCATATAAATATTTCGACAATGAGACTTCAAAGCCGATTCACCATATATATATATATGTACGGAGCCTGTAAAGGGTACCAACACTATGACTCTTGTGTCAGTATCCGATAGCAAAATTTTGGTACCGAAATGGTACGTGGTACCAACAAGATGGAGTTCATAAAAATAGAGAAATACAACCATTTATGAACACCTGTTACACCCGCAACACTGGTATACATCGATATCAAATTTCGCGTTAATCTTGAAATCATTCAATTAAATATATAAAAGTTAGGTACTATTTTTAGGGAGAACTAATATACATATTAAATTTGTATTAGGTGGTAAGCACGAAGTAACAAACTATTTCAAATATGACCATAAGGACAATTCAAAAACAGCATCAACGGATCTAAGCCAGAGTTTATGGATTTCCTAGCGTAACTGTTGTTCAGAAATAGTTTTAATTCTCAATTTTTGTGAACTTTAGCATACATTGAAATCCATCGTGTTGGTACCATGTACCGACTCGGCAACCATAGTGTTGGTAAAATATATCTTTTCGGTTCCAGAATTTTAGTATGAGATACTGACACAAAAGCTCTAGTGTTGGCATCCTTTACAGATTTCGAACATATATTTTATATAATGAGGTGAGTTTTAAGTCGCATTGTCGAAGACTTTATATGAAGTTAGCTTCAGAGCACAGATATTAAAAAATGTATAAAGAAAGTAATTTGCGCTCTTCAACATCGAAAAGAATGATAACTTTATAACAAATATAAATTAAATCATCCACCATTAATAAAACAATTATTGCTTAAACTCTATAATTTTATTGATCCAACTATACATGGATATTTATAGTTTTATTTAAAAAGTATTTTAGACTTATGTTATTTTATATATTGTTGAGAATAAATTAAACTTATCTGGTTGGGCACTAATCACGCCATATAAACTGCGGTAAATGAATTTGGTTGCATTAACTAACAAGCTTTAATTTGTTCGTTCTTTCTTGAAAAAGGATAAAGCATATTCTGCGCAGAGGAATGTTTTTTGTCAAAAGGTTTATTAGAATAACATTTTAAAATCTTTTATATTAGAGGCTTAGGACTTCATTCATTGTGCGTCCGTAAAAATACACGCGAGTTCTCGGCACACTTGTGATATAAGAAAAATTCCCAATCACACTTGATCATCAAATACATAATCACTAAAAAGAATATTCTTCTTCCAACGTTATTTTCAGACAAGCAGCTGATTGAGGGCTTCAAAATGAAGGGACAAGTGAGAACCCAACAATCAAGGCCAAAAATCCGTGCACCTGGCAATATAAAGGATTCAAGATTTTATCGATCTACGAGTACTATCATTTGTCCCAAACAAGGAAAATGCGATCAAATCCACAGCATATTATTTAATTTTAATCTACAAATTGAACTTCATATATTTGTTGATTTATATATCATATGATGAATGTTTGCGCTATTTGTTCATTAAAATGATTTGATTAGGATTTTTCGGTTAATTTACATCGGAGACATTCATAATGCACTACCTATCAATTTTAAAATAATTATTTCATTAAAAAATGAAAATAGGGATTGCACGCAATCAGGTATTTCAAAGAGAAAATATATAAATAAACAATAATTTTAGAAAGGTTTAATTATTTTTAATTGTCTTATCTAAAAAGAATCGAACGTTTATTTTTAAAATATAAGTCGCAATCATAATTTGATCACCAACGTCGCATATATATGCTATTTATAATTAATAATTAATAAGTTCCATTTTGAATAAAGTACTCTCATTAAAATTTGTCTTGAAGCAACTAAAAAAGACTATAGACCAGACGCATTACTTTTTATTGACTTTCGTAATATATTTATTCGTAATCTTTGTTTCATAATATTATTTATTTTATTCAAATTAAAATATTTTACAATTAGCGATTCATTTTTGCACCCAATTAGCATAGATATGAAGCGTGTTCACCTATTAATATTTAACATGAATTATTACATTGTAATAAATAAAGGTCGCGTATAAAGTAGTACAATGTTCAATTTTTTCACCAATATATAAAATTTTACCAATGCTACTGTTGAAAACTGATATGTGCTGCCTACTTATGAATTCTATTTTGCACTCTTATGATTATACCTGTTTTAAACGTGAACACGATTTTGATATTGAGTGAATAACTTCGTATATGTGCACAAATAAAGTTGCAGAATCAAGGTAAGCTTAGGCATTTGCATATATTAATAAAAATATTTTTACAAAAAAATTTTTTATTAGTAACATTTCCAGATAGACTGCTAATTCTACGAACAAATAAATCAAAATTTACTTAATAGGTATAACTAGCACTTGAAAAATAATTTCTCCAAAATAATGTCATATTCTCCAAAGTGGACAAAGCGTGCTTAAAATTAATATTTCGATTCATTTTTTGTGCAAGTGTAAAACCGTTGACACAACTATTAGTAATTCAACTTCATAAAACACGTACCTGAACTAAATCTTCGAAGGAATCATCGATCTATCATTATATTGCCATATTAAAGCATAAAAATTGAAGTAATTATTCATTTAATTTTTCGTTTTCTGCAATTATATATTTTGCGCATTCTATTCTTGAATGCTGCAAATTATTTAGTGTTAAAACAATTTTCTTCAAGCTCAACCATTTTTATTTAAGAAGGATATAAGCGGAAATGTAATATAAAGCGCATCCTCCTTAAATAAATTAATGAGCAGACCTGCGGAAATCAAAGCAATTATTTACTATTTAAATTGAAAAATACTAAATGTGTAGTTCCAAAAATTATTAATTTTTCAAATAAAACTACACATGCATAATAATGTTTGCACTAAAATCTATAAAATAGCGTAGATATTTAACTAAAACTAACATTTTAACAAAAAATTTGCATTCGTTAATAATATCACATTGGTTTCAGCTTAGTTTATCAAAAAAGACTAATATTGAAAATTATAACTTACGCAATATTTTTTATTATTCAACAAACAAAGCAGGTTATCTTGAGTAACTAAGCTACATTTATACAAATTAGGATATCGCGTCGAAATATTTAATTAATCATTAAATTTTTTAAAGAATAACAATTATTGTGATCAACGTATAACTAACTTTGATAAAACCGTTGAAATTTTTTTCTTTTCTAATTTTGTGATAGACATTTAAATCCGTTATAAATTGTTTCATTGTCAAAGATGTGTTGTGCTTAAGATAATTAAAGTATATTAATTTGTAATTTTAATCCCTTAAGGCCTTATTTATCCTGAAGCTGTGCATTGTTAAACAATATTTAAAAAGAAACAGAACCAACTATTAATGGTTGAACGTAATGGCATTTGAACCGAAATTTATATAAGTGATGTATATTAAATGGTGAATATTCTCTTCGAAATAAATCTATAATAAAAAGTGTTTTACTGTTGCCGTTATAATAATGACATTAAAAGTTATCCTCTATTCGAGTAACGCAAAATTGAAAGTTACAATAATAATAAATTGTTCAATCTTGAATTAATTTGATACGATTTTAATTAAAAGGAATTATAACATTTACCATGTGCTAAACAAACAAATTACACCAGATAGAAAAACAGATTTTCTCTCATACTCTTCACAAATATCTACAAAGTTATATCGCTTTATATATAAACTGAAAGGTAAAACATACTAAAAAAATGGAGAGACTGTTAAATAGGAGAACAACCAACCTATTTCGTACCCACACTCAGTTCAAGTCGAAGCACAGAATTGATTGATTGTTCCCTTATTTACATTTTTTCCGTGTTTTCATTTTTCTATTTTGTTCAGCCTTTCAATTTTTATATAATGAGATATTCATTTTCAGATATTTGAGAAGAATATGAGAAAGAAACTGTTATTGTATCTGATAAAAAAAATTTCCACATGGAAAAAGTATTATGGATTTTATTAATGCTCGCATTAAAAAAAATAACGTGTGTTAATTCATGAATTTAAAAAGAATATTTTATAAAAACTCTTTTTAAATTAAACTGGATGTTCTCTTTATTATTTACATATTATAGAATAACTTACATTTTTAATGAACATATTTTTTTTATATTTAACTGGAAGTACAGTCGACGAGAGGATAGTACCAAACGTAATAATTATTTATTCACGATCATAAAATTATTGCTCGACTAAATAAAACTCTGCTCATGTTAAGTAATAAATAAAACAATATCAAACTCTAATGCTATCTAATTTCGCTTTATCAGTTATATTTTCATTCTCCCACAAATTAATAGAAAACAACTTTTATTATTCAAATTACAAAACAGCTTGGTATTATTTTACTAGGATTTAATTGTAAACCGTTATAATAACAGGTAAAAGGTAATTTGATTTAAAGTAAGTGGAATAAACTGCGTACAATCCTCTAAATTTGTGAAAAGTGATATTTCGCATAATTTTTATCAATTTGCAAACAACCAAGCCATTCAAAAGAAAGGTAAGACTGTGCAATTGGATATCATTCAATTATCGGTTTCGTTTAGAAAATTACTTTAGGCGTTATATTTCTGTTTTCTTACAATGTTTGAAAATTTTCGAAAGAAATTTTGGAACACCATATGCGCTTTGTTGTGTATTTCCCGCTCACTTTAGCCGTACAACTTTTTTTCCTGTTTGTATCACGAGAATTAGTTTTCTATCCTCTGTTAGCATCATTTGGATTGCAATTTATGTTTACCTTTCCGTATCCGCTTTACTATTTTATTAATTTTGAAAAATAGGTAATCGTTCGAAATTTACAATAAAACAAGCATTTGTGGTCTGAGTGGAGTTTAAAATTATTTGTTTAATTCAAGTTAAGCAAATTAAATTAACCACCTTAACCATTTTTATAACTCGTCACAGTGCGTATCGTTGCGATTAAATAATTCCAACGGAATTTGTTTTTTTTACAAGCTGAAAAACATGTTTTAAGTACAGTAAATTATTAATACTGCTCTTTTAATTTTTCGTCTAGGCAAATTTGCCAGCAGGAATCTTGTGCACCATTAACCTACATAAATGTGCGATATGAAGCCAAAATTGTTAATTTCTTAATTTTACGTAAAGCGGCGCCAATTTTGCGAGCAATTGGTAAACAAATTGTCCACTTCAAAAGTGCATCGGTCATTAATATATTGTGTATTTATGCATTCGGTTTGAAATATAAACAAATATAAGAATTTAAACTTCAATTATGTCAATGCCTTCTTTTTAATATTTCAAACCACCTTAAGGCACACAAACTTGACTTCAATATTTTCACAATTTTATTTGGATTTCTTTTAAAAATTAGTTAGGTTACTTAGATAACTTCACATAGAGAATAGTAAGTTATACGGAAAATGTCAAATTTATATTTGCATTAAAATTTTAATGGTGAAGAAAAAACCTTTTAAAACGTTCTAACTAAAATTGACGAACTTAATTTATTCAGCAGATGTCATAATTATTTTATTGCATATAACTTTTTACAATTTAAATTAAGATGAATGGCATTAATTTCAGCAAAAAGGAACAAAATAAACAAAAATTTTCATCGTACGTTATACGGAGCATTTAAATTTAAAAAATGATTATATATAAGAAACGTTTAAACTAATTTACGGCAACGTTAACTTATTTATTCATTCAATAAAATAGCTGAAATATATTCCAATGAAAATCATTTATTTCCTTACGCGATATTGAAATTAATACTGCATAAACAAGATTTCAAATTATATAATTAAACGAACATTTATTACGCGGGCAATGATAGAATTTTCTATAATCAAGGTTGCGAACTTGATATAAATACCTGACCCATTAATTAGTTACATCTGTCAGTATAGACCAAGAATTGTATATTGTAGAATGGCAAATCAATTTATTCAGTAAATAGAACATTCTTTCGTTTTCTAGTGCTAAAAGCTTTACAGGCAGTGAAATGAAACCAAACCAGGCATTTGTTTCATTAATTATTTCAATATGTAGAAATATTGTTTTTTTAAGTACGATACACTAGGGAGTAACTCGAAATGTGGGCATTAAAGCCATCGATGATAATCAGATAAAATAAAAAAATAACTAGTCCAATAAAATGAATTTCATGATTGCTGACGGTATGTACTAAATAGAGCACAAAATGCCATTATACAGATTTTGAAGACAACGACCATGATGATAAATTAGGAAGCATGTGATAATTCTTGATAGAAAGGTGTACCGTGATGCATATAGTTTATTCGTCGAATTGGCATAATAGGACATATAAATGAATTTCGTGTCAATCAAATATAAACGTGGTTTAGCATACAAAGTTCTATGTCGGCCATCTGGCGAAGACGAAAATCACATCCGCCTAAATCATTGAGCTGTTGCATGTGGAAAGTTGTACGCAGCACAAATTTCTACTTTTTCACTAAAAATCGGCTATACAAAATGGATACATGGAAAATGTTCCAATTAAAATTCTAAAACAGGATTTTGAAATGAAGTTTTATAAGATCACATGCTCTTCTGTTATGATAACGGAAATCTGACGGCAACCGTGCACTGCCGCTTTGGGACAATATCCACAAAGCCACAAATGCAGTCTAAAATTATTATTTCGGTTAGTCTTTCCTTCAGGTAGAGCCTACTTAAACATATATATCTTAATAATTTTTTTTGCCTTTAAATATCATAAAGTATATATCAATAGGAAGGAGGCGAACATTTTTTATCAAATTAAATTTTTATTATGATTATGGTCATTTCATTTCGGGAATACATTTATGCTGAGACACGTACACAAACAGCGAATTCATTAATTTATATTAAAATAATGTACAAACATCTTTTCGTGATTCAAACGAAATTGAATTATGGCCTATAGAATAGTTTTCGTTGTGTATTACTCTTTTAAGCCTAATATGTTTTTTTTTTAAATAACTAGACATCCGCGTGCTGTGAAATGCGGCCTTTATTATCAATGTGTTCAGCTATTACGGAAACTTTCTCTCCTTTGCCACCTGTGTTTAATTTAAGAATTCTATAATTTGTTTCTTTCGTAACCGGCCAGCTAAGCACGCATGGCAAACTCGGCGGCTATCCCATTAGACTAAATAAGGAATGCTGGGTAGTTTAATTGCAGCGAGCTTATCTTTTACATTTTAGTTAATCAGGGATTTTGTTTTACAAACAAATAATAGTGTGCATTATGCTCACGAGCCGTCAATATTCTTTTAATTTATCTAGAACCTGTTCGAACATAAATTTTTGCAGCATATGCCAAACTTATTAAATTAATTTCACGGATACTGATAACAAATATTCTTGTAGTGCTTGCAGATTTGAGATAAAAGTAAATTCCAATTTTTACAAACAGGTAAAAAAATAACGACGTTGTTGTTAATAGGAAGCACTGTCGTGTGTGATATATTAAATAAATTCGGATTGTCTTTTATCTAAAATTAATAAGCTTGATTTGAGTGATCGTTTGAATGATTTTAATTATGCAGTTTAAAATAATTTTTCTATAAACTGATCCTGTAATTAATACTTGCTTTGGGACTTTGAAACATGTTAAATTTTGTCATTCTGCATTGTTATTTTTAAATAATTTAGGTTATGTGTTGGTGTTTTGAGCATGAATTTCTAAACCAAACAATATGACAAAGATAATTTTCAATTTAAAGATTTTTTGTTCATATTAAATAACATAATATCAATGATTGATAACTCACTATTAGATATTTTGTTTGCAAAATGTGTGGGTTTCGCGCGATTTGTGCATGTGCGACCATATAAGTGATGTAGAAATTGTTTCCAATACTTCCGATACACAAATTTAGCAAAAATTTTATATTAAATTTTTAATGAACTAATGGTCAAAGTGTAGAGGAAGATATTCCTCCGACATTATTTACACGTTGCGTTGCTATGCAAACGTAGCACTAAGCAACGACATTTCTATAAATCCATGTTTAATTATTTTAGTAAACAAATGACGAAGTTAATTATTTACGAATCGTTCATTTATCAAGTTTTTGAGTATCGTGCTTCTGAGCTGGTTGTGGTTTTCGTTTGCTAAATTTTAACATTTCTCTCCATAATAAATGATTACAACATTATTCAATAAACATCTTTTCAACACTTTGCCTGTGTTCTGATATAATATAACACTGAGGAGGAGTCTTGGAACAGGTAATTTTATTATTGTAATATCACAAGCAATTTCAAAGCAGATTATTGCTGAAGATTTTCTTTTCCAACTTTCACCTTCCAAACGCCTTTCAAGTGCGTGTCAATTTAAGTATCATAATTCTTGATCATGAATGCTGATATTAAATTAGAAGATGTATTTCATTTAGCAGACCTAATGGATTTAAAGCATTGACACACAGATAACAATGTAAGCATTTCAGACTCTACTGTGAATATTAGGACATCTAGCGAACTGGCATCTCAGAGTCTTCTTCTTGGTAATGACCAAAGGGCCTCTACAAAATTTGCTAATCGCGCCAGTCCAAGAATATTTAGTCTACCACAGTAGCAAGTCAGAGAAACATGAAAGTTATAGTGAGATGCCCAAATGATATTTGAGGCTTATTGTATTGTGAACCCTATGAGAGAAATTTGTTGCAGCATGGATGGCATTGCCTGAGAATTTCCGAAATGCTTTTGGAAAATTTCAGAGACAGAACTGTGAAAAAGAAAAAGCCGTACAACGCATTTGAGTTATTAATGGCAGAAATTCAACAGAGATATCAGCCTGGAAGAACAGCGCAAATGTGTGAATTATTACGCTTAGAAAATGGGACGTCAGTTACCGTCCGAATTTTATGAACGCCTTTGCACGAAAGCTTCCAGGTTGAATATATTCAGTGATGTAGTCAACTCCATTTGCAGCTGAGTTAACAAAGTTAGGCTCAGAACAACAATGGAAGTGTTTGACACTATGAACATAGATTGGCCGACAAAACTCAGAGGGTTAGACGGCGTGTATAAACAGCAAGAACCACAAGTACATGCTGTAATGGCAGATTTCCGTAACGATGCAGCCAGTCAGGCAGATACCGAAAACCACCTGACCACACAAGCAAAAGTTTGCGCTTTTATGTAGGGAAGTTGCTAGTTTGCGTAGATGCGTCGCACAACTTCAGAGTCAGGACAAGTATAATAGATGTCGAGGGAGCTTACCAAGGTCAACGCTTCACAATAATACACGCGGCTGGTGTAAGGCATTGCGAATATGGACGAAAAGAAGTGCCAAGGTGAAAGCAATTGTATTTACTCCGCGATTAGGGTGGACCCACATGGAAAGAAGCACAAAAACCGGTTGGAGAGAAATCCGTCACCGTGGCTTCGCCAGTAGGAGCCGAAGGGTCTCCATTGCAAAGGCTCCCAGATATGGCAAAAATGCCTTTAAAAGGCATACTCAAAGAAAAGGAGGCGACTAGTATAATAGCACCAAGATAGAAGTAAGTAAGAGAGTCCGCTTCTCACTAAGCGGATCTTGAAAAACATTGCCGGGAGTGTCCAGCAACAAGTTCATTATTAAGGATGAATTATCTGGATTAGAATTTCTCATAGACACGGGTGCTGAGGTAAGCATAGTTAGGTCAGACGTAGGATGAAAGATTGCCCCCCACATTTGATTATCAACTATGGGCCGCGAATGGTCCGATTAAAGTAAAAGGGATGAAAGAAATGTCGGTAACACTAGGCCAGGTAGAAATCTTCTTTCCTATGGAATTTTCAGTAGCCGATGTCAAGGACCATATCATTGGCATGGATTTCTTGACACATTTTAAGTTGGCATTAGACCCCAAGGCTAGGACTATCACAGAAGGCGTAGGACATCAATAAATAATGAGTCTAACGTGTCGGCAGTTAGAACAGTCCTCTTACCTCGTCCAACAGTCGCACATGACTTTGCCGATATTATCGAGAAGCTAACCTAGCAGTGTTTCAACCTTTTAGTGCCAAAAGATAGGTTTGAAAAATAGGAGTAGAACACCAGATAGAATTGGTAGCTCCGTTACCTTGTTCACCAAAGGCTCAACTATTGGCACAACACAAGCAACAAGTAGCTGTGTCAGAATTTTATCAATTGCGAAGGGGATTTGTAGAAGGTCAAATTCCAATTTTGCTTCCCAATAGTGGTAGTTCCCAAACCTGAACCGGGTCAATGGAGGGTTTGTGGGAATTATCGTCTATTAAACTCAGTGACGGGTGATTCTTATCCTCTCCCCTAACCAGGAGTACTTTGCTCCTGAGATATAATGGATAGAGGTTTATTCAACTTTAGATCTCCAGAAAGCGTACTATCAGGTACCAATGGAAAAAGTTCGATGTAATTAATTACCATTTTGTGAGGGGATCGCATGAATTTCTTCGAAATGCCTTTTTGGCTTGAAAAACGCCAGTCAGACATTCCAGTGCGTTTGGCTGAAGAAATCCTTCAGAATTGTCCATTCGCGAGAGTATATAGCCGACATAATAATTTTTAGTCGTTCACGAGACGAACATCGCACGCATTTGGAAGTCCATGACCAGGCTTTGAACACATGATTAGTGGTCAAACCTCAAGAGTAATATTGGTTGTTTTTCAGTTAAATTCGGTCATATACTTTCCAAAGACGGAATTTAAGCTTTGGAAGATATGTCCAAGCCATTATGATCGTAACTGAACCTAGAACCGCTGGTTGCGAAGGTTCTTTGGGCATGATCAAGATATTATCGTCGATTCATTCCAGGTCTAGCCGGAATTCTTGGATCGCTATCATTTACCTCAATTCTTGAAAAGAGGACGATCAAGAAGTCTTGCCTATCATCTTGAGTCAAGAAGACCGAGAAAATTTCCAAAAGGCCAAGGATATGTTATGGACGTAAACTACATTAGCACCTGTATTAATCATCGATGGTTCAGATGTTGCATTAGGTAAAAGTTACAGCAAAGAGATCGGGACGTAGTAAAACCGATTGGGTTTTAGAAGCGTAAGCTTACTGATCGAGAAAACGTTATGGATACGTTTGGCAAAGAGCTTTCAGCCGTGTATGCCGCAGTGTGGCACTTCGAGCATTACTTGATGGTCACAAGTTTAAGTTATTGACCGATCATAAGCCATTGATCAGCATACTTGGTAAAACAGCTAGGCTTAATTACTCTCGTAGAGTAAATTTCCAAATTACACGGTTAGCAGAGTTTCGATTTCACTGTGTCTCATATTGCTGGTAAAGAGAATGGTAGCAGATGCACTAAGCGACTGAATGAAGCTGATGTCGATAATGATATTTGAAGGTCTCGAAAATTTAGAAGAATCAATGCAACAGATTTAGTCACCGAAGAAGCAAGGACTGGATCCTTTTACATTGGTTTTGTCCAAAAGACCAGATATGCAAGCGTAAGCTCATAAGTGGCATGGTTATGCGAAACATCTAGAAGTCAACTAATGCACTATGCTATTGAGTTATGGGCCAAGATTCCAAGTATTACATAACATGGGTCATCCATCCATTAGCTACCATACGATTAATCAACGATGATACGTATATGTCGGCCAATATTAAAGATATACGGGTATGGTAAAGAGCCTGTACCAAGTGTCAAAATGTGTAAGGTGTGGAGAGACATACAGAACCGAGGAAGAACATTGGAATACCAAATGGACGGTTCAGACACGTACACATAGACATTGTTGAAAGATGCCTCTGAAGTAAACGGAAACAAAATACTTGCTGACTATGGTGATAGATTTAGTCGTCAATTTGAAGTGGCGATTTTAAAAGACATGACTGCACAAGAAGCTTTGTTCGCGTTTACACTGATATCGCGTTATGGTGTTCCGAAAAGGTCACTAGTGATCAGGTAGTCAATTTATGTCAGAGCTTTTCGTAAGATTCAACATCATGGGAATCACTATAATTCATACTAGCGCGTATAACCTCACGAGCAAATGGGATGGTAGAAAGGCTACATCGTGAATCGAAAGCTGCATTAAGGTACTTAGGAACAAGCTGGATACACGATCTTCCTATAGCATTACTCGCCATGCGCAATAGATATAGGGCACAATTAGGGAACTTCATATCAGAATTAGTTTATGGAGAACCATTAAGAAGCGTTCGGAGATCTTCTAATTGAACCTGTTAGTCTTGATTGGCTTCAAATATGTAGATTGGTTTGTAGGAGCACTTAGAGACAAGATGTCGTTTGGCCCAAACTAAAATCTTGGTAGGAAAAACTCAAAACTAAATGCTATGTGTCCTCTGATTTAAAAAATCGGCATCGCATGTTTATATTACTAATGAGAATAGGAAGAATTGCCTAACACCATTTTATATAAAGGACCATTAGAAGGTCAAGAGGATGACTGATAAGAATGTCATCATAGAAATAAATGGCATTGGAGGATTGTTACGTTGATCGCTGTATTCTGGGTTATCTGGATTGACGGTGTGACCGGAATCAAAAGATGCGTTGGAATGACCGTTCCATGGGCGAATTTGAGGCGTGCAATCCCATCATGCAGGCACATAATGAAATGCAGAACTCTGAAGGACCATTGCTCAACATAGCAAAATCTTATTCTACTGAACCACAGCATGAAAACTACTTGTCGATACAAGATGATTTTGAAGAACCAGCGAATGTTGTACTGGGCGAGATGACGACGACAGGTGCGTACAATATGCACAACTCGTTCTGGAAGAATACATCGTCAGCCGAAGAACGATGATTACATTCTACTATTAGTCGTTCCTCTCTTTTTTTTGAGAAGGTGGTATGTAGAGTGAAGATATTACTTCTCCGGACATTATTTACACGAAAGCGCTTTTAAACGTAGCACTAAGCAATGACAATTCTATAAACTATGTTTAATTATTTTAGTAAACAAATGACGAAGTTACTTTATTTACGAATCGTTCATTTATCGTTTTTGAGTATCAAGCCTGAGCTGGTTGTAGATTTTCGTTTGCTAAATTTTAACATTTCTCTCCATAATAAATGATTACAACATTATTCAATAAACATTCTTCAACACTTGCCTTGTGTTCTGATATAATATAACACTGAGGAGGAGTCTTGGAACAGGTAATTTTATTTATTATTGTGGGTCACGTACACTTCAAAGCAGATTATTGCTGGATATAGCTTTTCCAACTTCGTCTTCCAAACGCTCAAGTAAGTGTCAATTTAAGTATCATAATTTGATCATGAATGCCGATATTAAATTAGAAGATGTATTTCATTTAGGGCAGGACCTAATGGATTTAAATCTATTGATACAGATAACAATGTATTTCAGACTCTACTGTGAATATTAGACATTCAGCGAACTGGCATCATAGTTCCTGCAATGACCAGCGGGCCTCTACAAAAGGAAGCTTTCTCAATTCCACATCGTAGACAATTTTCAGGGAAATAAAGACGGAAAATATAGCGGCGATTACTATATTTTTAGGTGCTGATCAACAGTTTTATTGAGAAATGGCTATTTCCTTAATAAGTGCTGATGTGAAAGGTGCAGAGTGCACAGACCAATTGGCGATAGAAAATAATAGCCAAGTATAAGTATGCGAGGCACCATATGCAATTGCCTTTCACTTTTATTTACATAACTGATAATTTGAAAATATAAATAGATCGAAATAGCTGTAAACAGAATTTCGTGTCAGGAGCGTTGGAGAGTAACATAAGCCAAACTTTGAACTGCTTCTTCAATTGCTATATATTTTGACAACAATCTCTTGAAAAAGTAAAAATTCCCGCTGCGTGTTAAAGTGACTGATATCACAATAAGCTTTGTTTTTCCAAAAATGGGTTGGTCCAATGTACTCTCCGTTTCTCCTATCCCATGATAACAATCTATTATCTTCATAATCGGAATTCGTAGGCATCCTCGCGATGTGGTGATATAATATTCTAAATCAACTTTACTTTTTTATGCAACGAAATTGTAACTGATGAGAATAAAATGGCACGTGAATTTTCATATCAATCGAATACATCTGGTTGCTTAGCTGACTTCTACGTAAATAAAATTTAACAAAGGTTTTAAGATGCTATCACTGGGCGTCATACTATTAAAGATTTTATGAACAAAACATAACACGCACAATACAAATGTGCTTTAATTCATCCCATTAAAAATAGGTCTCTGCGACGCACACGATGGGAATAGAACAACCATTCTTTATTCCGTAGAATATGGTAGATTCTAATTTGATATGTGAATCTACGACGTACAGATTAAAGTTTCGCTTAATAAGCAGTAACATTTATTTGTGCGAAAATGAACCGAAATTTTATCACATACAAAATCCATTTCTTTCTCAATTTCACTTCGGATATCTACATATATATATATATATATATATATGAATTTAAACGTGGAGAGAATATGAAATAAATGAACAAGCAATCAGTTATGTACATCACATCCAGTTCCTTATCAAATGAAAGAACATTGAAACTTGAATGCGTATTTCAAATCGAATGATGAATACTCAACTACAATCGCGCAACATATCATTGAAACATAGCAATTAGGTTCTCCATACGTGTAATTTAAAATAATTTATGGATGCAATAAGATAAATGAGTTAGCCACATATGATGCACTATGAATGGCCAAAGTGCTACCTGATTTACGCAAGTGTAAAAAGCACGTTCTGGCAATGATCTTGAAATTGTGGTCATGCTGCCAACACATTGGTTGTTCCGTATTTCACACTTCACGTTAATAAGTTCTGTAATTTTGTGCAATTCTATATATCTTTTTTTCCTTTGTAACTAATTCAGGAGAAAATAAGGAAGAAACAGTTGTTCCGTTTGTTAAAAACTGTTTCTAACGTTGCACATGGAACGGTTAATATGAATTTTATTTAGGCTGGCTTCAAAAAAAAATTTCTTTCAGAACTTTTTTTTATATTTCCACAGCTAACTACAAATATGTAGTGACCATTAATTTTCAGATTCTGGCGCGTGAATCAGCAAAACTTGGATACTCGTATAATTTTGGCCGAGTTCAACACCCAGATGAAGCCCGTTATTGCATTTTAAGCAAATTTCACGATTATAACAACACTTTATTGCTAATATTATTAGTGTAGCTCTTCAATGCCTATTGCGTGACTAAGTTTTGCATGCGAATTCTGAAATTAAACTCTAACTTACAAATTTCCCAGTTTTGCTTCAGATCCAATTATGATAATAGTGAGAATTTAAACATTCAACGTATTGCAAAACAAACAAGATGCACAACTTAAATGAAAATTTGTTGCCCGAACGGTAATATCAATTATTTCAATCAAGTCTGCCATTTTGATGTAAACACCTGACCCATTATGTACATACATCTGTCAATATAAACTAAGCATTTTCTAGTGTAGAAAAGGCCATGCACGTAATTTGACTAGAGTTACCCTTAAATCCTGAAAACCATGCAATTCTCCGGTGATGGAATTGATTTAGCCCACAAAACCATGGCAATGAGATTTGACAACATGGTAGTTGATCATAGCGCCAAATGAGAAAGTGTATTTGTATGCAAGTGTAAGCGACTTTGCGTTGTCTAACCTTATAAATCCACACTACCCGAGGTTGTTCGAGTATACAGGAGACACAAAGTGTGAAATGTGCTAATCCTCAAATTATACATAGCGCATAAATCGTTGGCAAAATAGCAGACACATAATAGTCAATTTCGCCATTAAGTGGCAAGTTCTCCAATAAGATTATCTGATACATATAATGCATTCATACAAAACTGAAAAATTTACTAGCCTCGTAAACTTGGCTAAACTGGAACGCTTAATTGAATTTGTGTAAAATTTGGGCGTTATTTGCCAGCTTAACTGTCTTTTAGAATCAAGCTAAATCCTGATCAGACTTTCTCTTCATATAGTATTAAATTTAAGGATACACTTCAGTTGTTATAGCGACCAAAGTGCATTTGATACTTTGAATTACCTTAGAAGTCGAGGCACTTGCGTGCTTTCTTTGAGTACACACGTCTAATCCAAGGACATCTGACCTTCTTAAATATCGCTGTCTTGAATAATGTTACCATAAACCTGAGTTAATATTCTTAATTTAATCCTCTTAGCACTGATGATTTCTTTAACTTCCTGTGAAAATACCGACACCTATATGATTAATAGAATAAAAATTGTTGATCATGTTTTAGCAATAGAAAATAAAACCTCCTTTTATTACTCTTAAAGACAAAAAAGTTGAAAAAATACGTAGGTAGCAATTAAAATGTTTCATTTTCATTACATTTCTATAAAATAAAAAGTATTATGATTTTGCTTAGTCAAAGCTGACCTAAAACGTTGAAAGGCATTATAGTTTAGCAGAAATTTAATTTTGGCATATTAGAAGTTTACGTTTTGTATATTCGCATTTTAGTAAAAAAGTAGAAATTTGTGCTGTGTCCAAATTTGCAGGCCAAACTGCTCTATGATTTAGACAAATACTGTTTCCATCGTTACTGGAAGGGCCACACAGAACCTTGTTTTTTAACCCACGTTCATATATGATTGGCGCCAAAAATTAAATTCCTATCACTTCCGGTACATACTTTTTAAAATATTTAAGCAAACTGATGGAGGAAATGATGAGCAAATTGATCTAAAGATTTAATAGATGGGCTTATCAACACATTCAATTTTTGAAATTTCTTGTTACTGCACTTTTATAATTTTCATCTCACCACACTGATTTGCAAGTAACTAAAATATATTTTGAACGCAATATACGCAAAAAATAATCTCCATCTCTAGGTTTCTGCGGAAGGCGCCGTTAGTATGATCGTGAAAATGTTTAAAAAGTAATCTAAATAAAAATATGAAATTTTATGCGACTTCCTCTTAGTCGTTTAAGTACATTCAACAACTGTTATAACTAATAGTATCATTCCCATTGGCAGATTTAAACAGGTATTTTAAAAGATACCAGAGCAGTTTCTTCCTCATTTTCCCTCTAGGGCATAAACAGCAATGAATATATATTTTTTATGACACACTTAAATATAAACGTTGGAAGGGTGACTCATTGGTTAGAGCACTAGATTCAGTAGTAGACATGCTTAGGTTCGAGCCCTGACCGCGGGATATTGTGGACATTATGTGATGAATTCTCAATAGAGACGAAACCGGTCTATTGGATGAATTTCCTTTTCATCACTATACAATTCCTAGTTTATACTGACAAATATATGTATATAAAGCATTAGGTGCTTAGATCAATCTCGCAGCCTTGATTATAGTAATTAATTATCCTCAAAAGCTCGTACATCCGCTGCAAATGAGCTCAAAGATAAACGCAAAATCAGACTAACTTTTATACACTTTATCAAATGAAACAAATAATATTTTTAGCTGAAAAAATAAATTTGTTTTCACATTCTTATAAATAAATTTTCATTTTTTCCACAATATTGCACATAATTAAATATGCAATGATTCTATTCATAAAACTCTACTATATGAAATTTATAACGCAGACAAGATATTTAGCAATTATTTACGTATATAACAGTTCATAATCTGAAATTTGAAATTCAGAAGTTATTTTACTATACAAAACGAAAACTGGACGAATAAATTTTGCGCATATTTTCACTAGCCGATATTAAATTGTTCAGCTTATCCACATTCTGCGAATAGTTCACTAGTTGTGGAATCGAATGGTAATAAACCATATATACATCGAAAGTCTATATTTAACACAACTGGCTTAAAAAAGGTTTTCTTCGCAATAGCTGAAAACAGTTTTTAAAATTGCCTCAATCAGGTGGATTACCGTGCGCTTTATAACGAAAAATGTGAAATCGAATTACGGACAGCGTAAGCTATTGTATTCGATGTTATTTATCCTCATCTAAATGAACGAAAGTAGTTCGTACATTTGTGTGAGCTTACATTTTGTTATTATATTGTGTATGCGGATAAACAAACTTAACACCCTGCTTTAAATAAAAGTATATTAAATGAAATATTATATTTCACAATCTAGGTTAGTTGAAACGAAAATAATAATGGCTTTTTTTAACTGTGCCTTATGTTCTTGCTTTATATTCAACCTATAATTCAATACATGATTTATTTCTCAATTGAGTTTAAGGCTGCATATAAATGATTGAACTAATATTTGTAATTAGTTCTAAATACAATTTAAGTTAAATATTTATTCCGAATATAACGTGTCGGAAATTTTGTGTGATAAAATATTACTCATATTTTAATCTACTTTTTATAATATAAAATTAACATGCGGACAGATATAGTCAAATTTTTACAAATTCCATCATGTGTGTTTATTTTCATTTACGCACGATGGTATTTATATACCTCGTATGATTAATGAATTTTTTTAGTTTAGCTTTGTGAATTTGAAACATTTCTGGCTCACATAAAAATAGCACCTGCGGTAGTTTTGCTATCTTGTTCGACGCCTGGTTAAATACAATGGTATTGATTTTAACGTCAAGCTCGCAAACTTGACTTAAATAACCAGACTAGTGGCCATCCATTTAATTAAATCTCAGTCATTGACACACTAATATAATCAGCATTGATACTTGAAATTCCTACTCCATTGTTCGTTATGATATTAATTCCTCTCTGTGTATCTTTATGGTGGTTTCATTGCCTTTAAAATTATTTCAATATTTTTCTTGTGCGTTGATTATTTTTGCCATATACTCCATGTCCACTTAATGCTTCGGACGAAATGCTTGTTTAAAATATTTTTGTAGAAGCTATAAGTTACAATCAGAAATGTCTTTTCGTTTAGACTCGTCTTAGTAATATAGATTATTTCTTCCAGGGAGGGTATTTTTTTATGTGTGACAAATAAGCCGTTGAATAAATATGAATAAATGCATCAGTATTGGTAGGAATTTTCAATTGTCCACGGATTTCTTCCGGATCTACTATAGGGACTTCCATTTAAATTTCCGTTATTATTTTTATCAACCTTTCTAGCTGATCCGTAAAAGCTATATATCCGCTTCCATTCAAACCTGCATGTAGATGACTGATAAAATAAATCTCTCGGAGGCTTGGAATTTTGAGTATTTGTTCATGATAGCATTAAGCAATGGGCAACCTAAAAGTTTATTGGTCGGATTCTGTTTATTTTACCCACACTGCTCCACGAAATCCTTTCGGTACAAATAAGAAAAGAGACTAAATTTGAAAACATAAGCTATTTTACGAATTTCAGCAGAAAAAATTGCTGAAATACACGTTTAGTTCCTTGCGGACAAATGTCTGACACAGCTCTTTATTAATCATTTTCATGTCCAATATTTTGCTGAATGTGTCTTGCCACACACGAAAAATGATCACAACGTAATATAACAAACTTGAAACTTATAGTTTAGCCATTAACAAGATCGTAAATGAACGAACAAAATTCAACCACATAGTTTACATATAGGCAGTTCAACAAACATTGATACTTGAATAAATGTTATTTTGAAGAATATGGTAAAAATAGTTTCATGTGTAATGAATTATTCCGCAAACAATTTATAAATCTTAGGAGAATTTAAATACGCAAAGCTAGTCGGAAGAGATTCGACAAAGCCGTTCTGCAAAATATAAGTTTATAAAACCACAACAGTCTCAGGAGCTCGTACGATGTGGCCCATTATATCAGTAATCAACGCACCGCAATATAAACCAGTAAATTTTCGTTATAATCTACTTAATCAAATCCGAAATCTCATAAGCATAAAATTTCCAAAAGAATTTTCTGTCTTGGCAGATGATATAAATTGTAAAACTTCCAATAAAATAGACGAGTCCCATATGTCCTCTATATCTTATTTTCCAACACTCCAAAGGAAAAGATAATAGACTATCTTATCTTACCGGTATAAGAAGGAGTGAAGAATTTCCAACAGAAATTAATTTCTTCGACGACCTTATATTAACAGGTGTAAATTACGTGCAATTTTGCATTTGAGGGTAGATTTTTTCGAAAATGCAATGACGTAGCTATAGGAAGCTACAATATACCTCTCTTATTGGCTATATAAATTCATAATCTCGAGCAAGCACAAGGTAAGATTCTAATTGAATAATGCATAATTTTGAAATGAAGTTAAAATGATCAACTACTGGCCATACTAGAATCAGCATACTTTGTCGAAATTCACAAAACAACAGAAAAATTGAATTCCAAAGGCAAAATGCACACACAAGTTAGAGAAAGACCGTCGAGAAGAAAATGGTAATTTGACTCTAGTAATACAGAGAACATCTACATTCATCGAGAAAAGCATCCATTAAAACAGTAGTGCGTCAAAATATCGCAAAAAATATTTAGCAAATTTAAAGAAACTTAATAAGGAAGATCAGTTCTGAACATGAGATCGAGGAATAGATATGATACCTGAACAGTAAATTTCAAATGTACAAATACTCGAAGCGGATTACAAATATCAAAATTAGGACACATTCGGTTTATATTAAAGTGGATTGCAAAAAATTCTTTTTCCAAATGTACCCTTTAGAGGCCAATTCACACCAAATACTTAATATTATACAAATGTTTATGTTTCTGAAGTAGTATATATATTTTAGAAAATTTATATCAAGTTTGCGATCTTGATGTAAAAACCAGTCGTATAATATAAATAAATTTTCAAAATAAAGTTAGGCATTGTATAATGGAGAAAAAAAATTCATCGAAAAGACCCGTTTTTACCTTGTTGTGAACCATTCACGTACTGCCTAGATTTTGGCGCGTTCCCAATAAGAGAGAAACCGGCCTATTGGAAAAATTGTGTATTTCACCGCATTTTTCTTGTGCGTGACAATTGATTGCTTTCGTAGGTCAGTAAAATCGTGAATCCTTTACATTTCCAGATTCATCAATTATTGATCATGATTGATGGGTTCTCCCTTGTCCGTTCATTTAAAAGACCTCTATCACCTGCTTGTTTGAAAATGACGTTGTGGAACAAGATTTTCCAGCACTGAGCATCACAAATTAATATTCCATTATTACTGGATGAATTGTCCTACCTAAATTATACAATGCTTTCAACATATTTTCGAATGAATGTATTTAATGGGAATGATTTCTACATTAAAATCGCAATCTTCATTAAAATCATTTTTTTTTATTTTGAAATGCGAGCTTTAATAAAATTCATTGTACCCTTTTTATGTGCAAAAACAAAAAGAAATTTTATCAGATATAAGAAAATTTTCTTTCGCATGGTCTTCTCAAATATCTACTCATGAACATATCTTTATATATAAATTGGAAAGCAAAACAAGATAGAAATACGTGAACAAAGCGAGTGTGAAAATTAGAAACCAATCAAATTGCGTGCGTCACATCCAGTTCAAACTCAATGCTTGTACGTGCTTCTTCTGCTTACATAAATCCGGATGCAATTTGTTTATCCATAAGGCTTCGTATGTGGCTAGCTCCCTTTTGTTTCTGCATTTAGTAATTACTTTGAATGCTACGTCTGGAGAACATACGTGCGTTGTTTCGATGATGTGTTGCGCAATAGCAGACGTGTATTCACGTGTTCACGTATTTCTATCTTGTTTTGCTTTCCAATTTATATATAAAGATATGTTCATGAGTAGATATTTGAGAAGACCATGAGAAAGAAAATTTTCTTATATCTGATAAAATTTCTTTTTGTTTTTGCACACAAAAAGGGTACAATGAAAAATCATTTTATTTTTAATTATATATATATATATATATATATATATATATATTATAAGAAAATAACAGAACAACTGTAAATCCACCAAAATTTAAGGAAAAAAGTAAGATAGGCCTGGCACAATCAGGAAAATCTATTACATCAGAGCATATGTTTAAAATTAGGCATTCAGCAATTTAACCAAATTTTAATGTTCGATAGATTATATTGGAAATCATTCAAAATAAACGAAGCCTTTTATGGAGAAAAAACTTTCGTTTTGCCTAAACAACAAAAGACACTACAAACATGCTATTTCAGTCGACTTTCCACAAATGGACGAAACAAAATAAGAATTCTTCTATCAGGATAAACCAAACTAGTTATTGACCAGGACTATATTGGCCACAAACTGATGTTAAACGGGCTGCGCGAACGGGATCAATATAATCATTAATAGTGGAAGAAATTGTACAAGACTCACGGCTAACACATCCGCATGCACATTCTGCACCGTTACCAAGGAGAAAAAATTGAAATCGAACATTCTCTGAAATGGAAGTGAACTTGCGTGAAAAAAACAATTTTCAACGCCATAATCAACAAAGCAAAAGCGCTTTAAATGTACAATAATATTTTAAATAGATGAGTTATGCGGTTACAGATTAAAGTCCTTTAAATTTTCGGGTATATTACGCGTAATAAAATATTAATAGCAACTTCTTCAATTAGCCACAGTTAAAAAATAATTTCTTCCCTTTCGGAATTTAGTCTTATAAGCGCCACTCGTAAAGTAATGCGCATTGCATTTACGTTAGCTGGCATTTATTTATAACACCATAGTTTGAAATACAGTTAAATATTTAGTGCTGAATATCTATTTTCCTTACATTACAAATGCGATTCTCAAGTTTATTTTATCAGCTGCCATACACTATACAGACATGTGTTCGGTGTCGGACGCAAAAATTCCACTTGAATTGCATTAATATTGTACTCATGGAAAATCGAGATGCATAAAAATTCGTGAAATCCTATCTCAAGCGTGCCTCTGCTTTCCAGCACTTTATGCAACAAATTTGTTCAAACTTTGGTGGAAATTTAATTTGTTTCATCATTCCTAACATATCTAGAACAGTTCAAGCAGTATTCTACCCATGAAGGACAGTCGGGCTTAAATATTTGGTCAGATTTCTCTATTTCCAATTTAATTTTGCTTCCCATATATATTTATTGCGGTCTGATCCTTGATAGTCATTGTTCCATCGTACTCTGTCGATAAACATGGAAGGCCAATATGCGTCAGTGCGTTGACTGACTGTAGTTTTGCTATGTTATTCGACGACTGATTGAATAAAACGGGCTTGGCGTTTGGTTCAAGCTTTCAAACTTGCTTTAAATAATTATTTAAGAATTGTCTATTTGTACAGAATAAAAGCAAAAACGTCCATTCCACGTAATGGAACGATTATCAACACGAACTAAACTTTAGATTAAATAACACCACAGGAACGTACCCTACCTGTGTTGTCTCACTTTAATTATAACTTGTTGGTTTAACTTACGAACATGACTGCTTTTTCAAGTAAAATCTTTTATCGAAATTAAAACTGTTGCTCGCTAGGCAAAAATTTTACTCATTTGCAAACAAATGAAAGTCTATATTGCAATCTTTTATTAAATATTGCATACCAAATCAAAAATTAATTCAATTAGCACCAGAAGGATATACGGATCTTTCATGCAGACTGACATATTCTTCTAAATGTACTTGAACTAATTAGTTATAAGGTGCGCGGCAAAACATATATAAATATTTAGACGAATATTGTAGCTAATTAATATTATTAAAAGTTAAATATTTTTATTTATTTTGCAATAATTAAAGAACACTTATGAAAATGATAGCATCAATAATCTTACCAAGTTAATAAGTCTCTCGTCCAAGATATACACGTACGGCTTACTCCAGAAACCAAGCTTAAAACCCTCTCAGTCGGTTTTTTAAAAGAATTCAGAAAACATTTATTCGCATAAATAATTCTAGGCTTTCCATATATGAATATACATACATATATATATATATATATATATATATATATATATATATATATATAAGCAATTCAATAAATACCAAGTATATACAGGATTCAGGCTCAAGAAAATTCAAAGGCAATTTAAGAAGTATGTTCAATTAGTTACTTTAATTTAAATTAAATTACATATTATGATGAAGTGGCGCGTTGTTTTGTCTTATTGACTAAAAAGTTTGCAACTTTTCCTTAAAACTAATACATATCTCAGGATACAAAATTGTGGATTTTAATGTTATTCAAAATTTTATTTTTTATAATTTTTAGTTCTATAATAATTTTAGCCCAATTAATGAAACCTAATTATTAATAAACTAAGATCCATGTCTTACAGAATTAAAGACCAATCTAGACGAATAAAAAAAATTATATTTTACCCAAAGACATTGAAATTAATTGCAGCTTTAGATTAGTTGTATATATATTTTCTTCCTACTTTGATACTCAGTGGCGGATTGGTTACATTTCTTAACCGTTTATGACAATTCCAAAGTTTATACTAAAGTAGTTATAACAGATTTAGCCAATGGAAAAAATTACAACTTTCATCATAGGAAGTCGAAATTTTCAATCACATTAAATAAACAATCGAGTTATTAGGAGTAAATTATCATTAAAACAAATATGATTCTAAATTCGGCTTTCAAAGAATTAGCTAAAACAATGAAAGTTATATAAATATGTAAATACTCATGATGAATCTTGCTCGGCTTATAAAATCTGAGCACATAAAAGCGTATGTTAATAAATTACCTCTCTCTCTACACAGATGTAAAACGAAAAATATCATAATTTGTATGCAGTATCAAATTTTAATGCTACTAGACAAGTCAGTTACTCCAGATATAACCCAAAGTTACCCTATTTAGTTTTTGAGTCAATTGCTTCTTATATGCAAATTTGTTACTGCTCAACTTCTACGAACTATCGACTAAGCGTTTACCAAAATATACGCACACTACTTCTATAAAATAAAGTTCTAACTGTTCATACCGCCGAGTAATTTTTGCATATAAAAGGAGAGGAATCATAGGAATAAATAAAAAATCCACTGATCAATTGATCAATAATCTGAATAAATTTTAGTAACGAATCATTTTCAACACTGATCTTAAATCCTTCTAAGTTAGGAGATATTTTCAGCATATTCAATTAATTCAAATAATTTAAACTGATGCAATGTGCACAAAAACAAGGTTTTTCGCATTAATGAATGCGTTAACAAACTTTCTTCCAATTGAAAAAACCTGTTTTTCTCGTTTAAGTTATTTAATTTGTGGGTTAATATAAGAATTAATTATAATTAAAATGGAATTTTAAATTTAATTTGGCATTTTAAAAATCAATTTATATGAGAATCGAAAAGCATCATTTTTTCGAATCGTGTAATATATCCCTATTTTGATAAAATATAAGGTAGAACTTGTTATTCTAGTGCAAATAATACTCAGTTCATCTTTTTATGGAATTTATGACATAATTTACCATCTTAATTTTGGGTAAATTATTCAGAGAATTATTTTTTTTAAATCTATAAATTTACATGCAGATACCTTGCCTGACTTGATAATATTTCTGGCTCGATCTTTAATGAATGTGTTAAAAATCTACTTTGGCATAGACTTCTCGGTAGAGTTTTTAATGAAGTTCCATTTTATGCGAATAGACAAGCAAATCTATCATAAACAAAGCTGAAAATACAGCCAAATGTCGCCTGAAGTCATACATCATTAGAATAAATCAGAAATTTGCAAGCATTTTCAGCTTTATTCAACTAATTTATGGTCGTGTTTTAAATAAATTGTTGCGACGACGTTCTAAATGCTTTAGAGAAATTATTCACATCGTTTAAAATCTGAATAAACGCATTGATATATTGTATAAATAATTCGAGACAGAAAAATTAAATATTACTTAACGGCTTATTACAATCATTAACAGTGTGTTCGTTGAACATTTGTATGATTATTGGTTTATATATATATATATATATATATATATATATATATATATATATATATATATATATATATATATTCTTATAATTAGGAAAACAAAATAACAAAGTGGATAAAGGCCATTTATTTCGTGAATACTAATCATCTCTTATACAATCATATATATACATTTTGGGTTTTCAATTGATTATGCTAGTGGTAACAAATCTGACTCGTTTTTACTTATGTTTCTTGTTTTGGCTAGTTGGTGAGTGTGTATGCGTTTGCGTTTGTGTGTATGTGTGTTTGCAGGTAAAGGTCATTCTCGCAGTATTGCAAAGTGATGTCTGAGATCTGGTCATTATTGTTTTGATAGCTTGAGTATTAACCATTTGTGCGCATTGATCACTGTTACATATACAAGTGCTATTTTCCCCAGTATAGTTGATCGTTACACCTTGTTGCGCAAAGTTGTCGTTTCCACATGGCCAGTCGATAAGAATATCATGTTGATGAAACTTTTGAATATTAAAGTCAATTGCTTGTTGTTTTATGTAAAGGGCTTCATAGATAAATAATAATAAAAGGTATAATTGACCAATTGGCACTCTACAAAAGGTATGTAGATGATATCTTGTTGTTCAATACATTCACTACAATAGTAGTGTGCCAAAATCCCACAAAAGAAACTTAGTAAACAACCTAGCAAACAGAATCAGGAATATCTGCTCCGAACACAAGATTGAGGAAGAACTGGGCTACCTCAGGAAAATTTTGCTAATGAACAACAACCCAGAGCGTTTCATTGATGTCAACATCAGACCACGGCAGATTCGTACTAGAGAGGATACCGTCAAGCAGGTTTTCCTAAACTTACCATTTAGAGGCGACGTACCAGCCTCAATAATGGCACGGCGGCTGAATAGAATAACTAAGGACAACTTTCCCAGTGTTAAAGTTAATATGACATTTAGTACACAGAGAATCATGAGGTTGGATGCCAAAGATCAATTGCCAATTCTCTCCAAATCATTCATAGTCTACAAATTCTCATGTATGTGCGGTAGCACATATATCGGACGTACGAAGAAGCAATTGATAAGCAGAATCCAGCAACATTTTCCACAGAAATTGATTAACAAAGGCTTGCCACCGTCAGGAAAATCAGCTATTTCCGATCATATATTTGCAACGGGGCACCCTGTCAATTCGACCAATTTCACAATTCTACATAAAGCAAAATCAGAAAAATTATTATTTATCTATGAAGCCCTTTACATAAAACAACAAGCACCTGACCTTAATATTTAAAAGTTTCATCAACATGATATTCTTATCGACTGGCCAAGAATAACAAAATTCAACAACAATCTACTAGTATCCAGCCAAGAACAAACAGGCCCTCGACTAGAATCAACAAACATACAATCGGATTGGCAACAAACTGAAGTGGAAATAACAGAGGCGCATACGATGACAGAAGTCTCCAAACAATGTGAGCGTTTAACACTGCAATCCACACTGGCGCTGTTACCATGTGGAAACGACAACTTTGCGCAACAAGGTGAAACGATCAACTACACTGGGAAAAATAGCACTTGTATATGTAACAGTGAACAATGCGCACAAATGGTTAATTCTCAAGCTATCAAAACAATAATGACCAGATCTCAGACATCACTTTGCAATACTGCGAGAATGACCTTTACCTGCAAACAGGCATACACACTCACCAACTAGCCAAAACAAGAAGCAGAATTAAAAACGAGTCAGATTTGTTAGCACTAGCATAAAAAATTGAAAACCCAAAATGTATATGTATCATTGTATAAGAGATGATTAGTATTTACGAAATAAATGGCCTTTATCCACTTTGTTATTTGTGTCTTCCTAATTATAAGAATACTGTGTTAAATTAAAAAGGCATGGACATTATATATATATATATATATATATATATATATATATTGAATTGAAGTTTTAGAGAATATTAACTTATTTCTTGTCAGTATAGCTGAAATAGTGTTAAAAGTAAGAAAAGAAAGGACATTATAAAGATAATTTCATCCATATTGTATATTCGCCAATTATTTTGCGCAATTGGCAGCGAACTAGGTTCGAATCTGAGTCTTACATCCATACCAATGCGCTACCCAAGTTGCATACGAGACGCAATTTGAAGTTATATTCCAAGCTATAATTAGTGTGTCATATGCTTAAACTGAAGCCTAATTGGCATCACGACAACTTCAATTTCTAAGTAGTCACTCTGAACCTGGCAATATAGAATTACATCATGACTCATAGAGACACAATTTAACGCAGTATATATATATATATATATATATATATATATGTATATATATATATGTGTGTGTATATATATATATATTAGTTTAGGAAATTTAAACTCATTTAATGTTAATGGATAATGGCTGGTATATTTCGAGAACATCTAACTGAAAATTTTAAGTTTATTTATATATTTACTGATTTATTTTATAAAGCATATGGCAACCAGTATTATTTCAGTTTAAATTCTATAACTTGTTTCTGGTTTATAGCCGGTTTATTTAAGAGTGCATTTATTTAGGTATTTTTGTGCGGGCCTGTGTGTTTGTAACTGCCGTTCTCATTCGGTTACCGTGTGATAGTTGAGATCTGAATGTTCTCGTATTGAAGGCTTATGTTTAGAAACAGTTTCGCGTTGTTGGCTAATCGTTTCGGAAGTATTTTTTCCACGTATCTTAATTTTCGCGTAGCATTGTTCAGCTTTATTTTATTCACCTCGTAACAGCGCACTGTGTGCCGATTTCAGTGTTGATCCTCATTATGTTGCGCTAATTCATTCAATTGCACTTCAGAATTTTATCAATCTGATCGACTTTTTTTACACATATCAAATGGCTGTTTGGAAATGAAACAATTATTAGAGCCGAGTCAACCTTTCACCGTTAAAAAATACTTATATTGCAGCCAATTTTTTGATGGTCAAACTTCTGCACGGAATAAAGCAAAATGAACATTGGTTGCGCGAGCGGTGATAACAATTTTTATAATCAACGTTGCGGTCTCGATATAAACACCTGACCCATTAATTACTCACATGTGTCAGTATAAACTAAGAATTGCATAGTGTAGAAAAGGCAATTATCCAGTAGACCGGTTTCGTCCTTATTGGGAACTCATCATGTACTGGCCAGAATTTGCTGCGGATAGAGTTTGAATCTGGGCACGTCTGCTTCGGAATCTGGTGCTCTAACCATTAAGCCATCCTGCAGCAGGACATATGTAAGTAATTAATGGGTCAGGTGTTTATAATCGTGAGTGATATTTTTCGACAACCTTGCTTTTACTATAATCAAGGTTGCGATCTTACATATGCCAGTATAAACTAAGAATTGTATAGTGTAGAAAAGGAAATTCATCCAGTAGAGTTTGAATCTGGGCACGTCTGCTTCGGAATCTGGTACTCTAACTACTTAACCACTCTGCAGTACACAACAATACATACAATTTTCAGTTATATACGAACTAATGTTACTTGGTTAGTCTATTTTGCCTTTAGGTGGAGTCCATAAGGCTACCATTTAGACATAAATTTACAACTAACCATCCAGAATCTGTCATTACTGAAGAGACACCACACTATATTGAGAAATGGTATTAAAATAAATATTTATATAATTAAACGAACATTGATTGCGCGGGAGGTGATAACAATTATTATATTATTGCGCGGGTGGTGTTTTCAATTCTTTAAATCAAGTAAACACCAATCCCATTGTATTTAACCAGTCATTTCTATGTTGTTCTATGAATGGTTAAATACAATTGGATTAGTGTTTACTTCAAGCTCACAAACTTGATTTAAGGAAAAGGATTTTAATCTTGATTTCAACATTTGATCCATTATGTGCATTCGTGTGTCAGTATAAACCAAGCATTTTATTGTATTAAAAAGAAAATTCATCCAGTCGACCGCTTTTTTCCTCATGGGACTCTAACCGGGGCCCATTTGCTTTTAAATCTGGTGCTCTAACCACTGAGCAGCATTGTATAATTGTGGCGGAGTGGCTCTGTGTTTAGAGCACCAGATTTAAAAGAAAACCTGCCTAGGTTAGAGCCCTGTCCGCTGCAAATGCTAGACAATACATGATGAGTTCGCAATACGGATAAAACCGGTCTACCGGTTGAATTAAAATTTCTACAGTATACAATTCTTAGTTTATACTGACAAATGAATGTACATAATGGGTGAAGTGTTTATACCAAATTCGCAACTTTGATTACAGTATTTTTTTATCACCACCTGTACAATCAATGACCGCTTATTTATATAAATATTTATTTCAATACATTATCCCCTGTAACGTGGTATCCGTTCTTTAATGAAAGATTGGGTTTAGTTGGTGGGAACTTAAGGATAAAGAGAAGCCATATGTGCTTCACCTAAACGAAAGGCTAACCAAGAAACATTAGTTGTTATATAATTTGGAATTCTATATAGTGTGCGGCAGGGTGTTCCAGTGGATAAATAACCAGATTCCGCAGCATACATGCCCAGGTTCGAGCCCTGTACGCGGAAAATTCTGGACAGTACGTGTAGAGGTCCCAATAAAGACGAAACCGGTCTGCTGAATGAATTTCCTTTTCAACATTTTCCAATGCATTGTTTTACTTATAATTTTATGTAAATAATGGAACAGGTGTTGAATGCTCATATATTTTTAAAATTTCTGTCACTGTTAACAGTGTTTGTGATACCGTATGTTCAGCTGAATTTTTCTTATTCAGTTTGTTGCCAACCCGATCGAATGCTTGTTAAGGCTGGTCTAGTTGGTGTATGGACTTGCCTGGATGCTAGTAAATTTTTATCCGGTTTTGTTATGTGTGAACAGTCGATTAAATATCATGTTGAGGAATTTTTTAAATGTTTATGACGAGAGTTTAAACAACCCATTATCTAAATTTAGAAATGTGCATAAATATATACGTGTATAAACCCTATATATATTCATATATATAAACAAATATTGACAACAGAGTGAATTTAAGTCAGGTGTCTATAATTCACAATGTATGTATATATATGTATATATATATATATATATATATATATATATATATATATATATATATTTAGTATACTGCATTTACGTCTCACATATATATGAATACATAAGATATATATATATATATATATATATATATATATATATATATATATATGAAAGTATGAGTGCCCTTTAAAAGCAAGCGCATATGATTCACAATGGATACAGTATATCAGAAAACAAATATATTTCTATTCCCATGGCTTACATAAATACATATAAATCTATAAATATTTCCTCTATATAACCTGAGAATCCATATATATATATATATATATATATATATATATATATATATATATATATATATATATACTTACTACTTTACTTTACTGCGGCTGACTCCTTTTAGAGGATAAGCCGGCTCAATTTCATGGAGTTTCTTGGGAATTTGGTACAAGTGGTGTCCCCTCACCATTCGGCTTTTTGATCGAGGACGCACCTCTAGCCTTTGCACATCCAAGCGCAGTCTGCAAGGCAGCAGTAAGTTGCATGGTTGCCGGTGGCTGTTGAGAGCTCATTCGCCATTCGGAAGTACGGGGTACTGTCCAGGAGTCCATGTAATCCTGTGGCTGTTGTCCCCTTTTGTGGCGGGGAACACACGCCGAGTCATGGTGCCGTCGTCGGGCTCATGTGGTATTTTATAGGAGATCCGATTGCCGGTCGGAAATCCACCACGCCCTGGTGACACCACCGCCATAGCCCCGTTAGCCCATGTACGATCGGCCATCGAAACATGGTTGACACCGTCGTACCACGTTGAGGAGGGGATGGTCTTTACGACGGATATATATATATATATATATATATATATATATATATATATGCAATATAAATAAATATAGCAAGTGTAAGATTAATAAGCGTCATAATGAATATTGTTACCAACCCAAGTCCATTCAAATTCCAAAACCATAAAACAAAGAACAAGCGCAATGATGAATTACCGGTTTACGTTATTTCTTCCGGAGCGCATTTTGTTATAGTCACAGAAGTTTATGGAAAATGAGAAAATTTTACTAACTGTATAGCAATTTTGAATCAATGGTAACAGCAAAGCAAGAAATTAAAAACTCAGTTGATGTCCTCAGTGATGTGCAGATAATAATAAATAAGGTTTGCTATATATATAAATGGCGAGAGAGAAGGGATTTGATTGCAACATCCAGATTAAATTATGGCAAGTACCATTATTAATTTTATCGACAAGCTCAGCATGATATCTCACCTTATTAAGATTTGATGCAAATAAATTTATGTGAGGAGAAATTAAACAGAAATTTGTCATACAAACCCTGAGGACAATACCACCGTTAAATAAATAAAATTAAAAGGGAACCACACGGAAGTCTATAAGGTTGTTCTACTTCCGTCTTAATCATTATTCTGTATTTTAAATCATAATCCGGATCTCATGCAAAGAGTTATTGTTAACTCTGGTATATCCGCACTCCAAAAGAGGCTTCAATAAATATTGTGCTCAATGATTTTTTCTCAGTTGTTACATTCATTATGCTAATAACGGATTATATTAAAATCGATTCTCTACTAAACCTATTTACTCTATTGTGGTTGCATAACGCGATGCGTTTGCATTCACCGCAGTTCATTTTTTGGCCCGTTTCCTTTGAATGCCTGGTAGATATGATCTTTTAATTTACTCATATTTGTATGCCTTTTTGTGTTCCCTACTAAGTATCGTTATCGGACGCATGATTTCATATATATATATATATATATATATATATATATATATATATATATATATATATATATATATATATATATATACGTGAGCTTGCAATCTTGCAAGGTATTCGATGTAATCCTGGTGTGTTAAGCGCTTCTATTGTTTTCATGTTCGATTTAAAAACGCCAAATTTAAGTGACTGTCTTAATACTGATTCAAAGTTGTACATAGCTGTTATTATTGTAATATTTCAACTTAATCTTAAATAAATTAATTCCATAATACATCGGGATTTTAATTTTTTCCCACTTCACTTTGTTTATTTCATCTTTCAATGACAACAGTGTCTCCATCATGATCATTATTATTTTAATTATTGGATAACCAGTTTCTGTGAATATTTCATCCTGTCTCGTCGATTCGGTATATCTATATTTCAAATTTACTATTTTAAGGTTTCTTGATATCATGGAATGATGGTTGCCTACTTTCGTTCCATATGGGTGGCTATAGAAGAAATTAATTAGGATATCCAAATAATTTTATTTCCTATAAATAACCTATTCCAATGTAAAATCAAACCGTTTAAATTTAACTTCCTGCAAAGATACTTTTTATTTTTCCTCTTTTTTAATGCAAACTTTGCTTCACCTACCTGGCTGCCTAACTCCATAACTAATCCAACTCTCTATACCCACGATTCCCAATGAAAGGCATATCATTTATGAACATGACAAAAAAATTTGGATTGAATCTCGTGCACATTCTTTCCGTACTTACAAGCGAATTATCAGTATGTGCGTAACACCAAATACATAATGGCATTTATATTAGTTCCCCGGTGCAAACGAAATCTAATTTTTACATATTTAATTGAATGATGTCATGATTTACGCAAAATGTATTAACTGACTTCGAACAAGGTCATTGTGTATGGATTTGCTGGAATAAAAACTGTTCAGAAATAGTTATAATTCTCAATTTTGGCTAATTTTGCATTTATTGAAATCCATTTTGCAGGTACCATGTATGATTTGGCAACCATAAAGTTGATACCATGTACATTTTCGGTACCATATTGTTGTTATCGGGTACAGACTCAATAACCATAGTGTTCGTACCCTTTACACAGTTGGTATATATAAAATAAATTGTGGGTTGGCTTTGAAGTCGCATTGTCTAAGACTATATATGAAGTTAGCTTCAATACTGCAAATTCGTACAGGAGATTGTACCGTCCAAATTTCCCACATATAAAAGGTAGGTATAAGAAATTCAAATATTTAACATTTGCGCAATACTACTTAACGCAATTTTACTACCTCTTATTATTTCCGGAAATTTCGATTTGCAACGTTTCAAACATTCAAATGCAACTTGCACCGAGATATTCGAATACATCCATAAAACACCCAGGCTAATCATTCTATCACACGCCATCAATTTGTATTTACTACCAATGTCAATGTCTTTCTCTATTTTTTTAATTTCTTCATCTGTTGCCTTTTTTGAATCCTCTACGTTTTAAAAGCCAAATGTGTCCAATTTCGAGATTAATAAAGATGTTAATTTAATCATAACTGTACTCAGTCTAATTTTTCTTTCATTTAGTCTTCGAATCGATATTTTCAATAACTGCAAAAGAACGACATGCTTAAGAATATCCTCTATTTTATCTAAAGGAATGGTTGTCGAAACCAAGAGCATTACAAATAACATTAAATTTTAAACAATTATTGAGGAACGAGTTAACTTCCATTTGCCAAATAATCTTGATTTAGCTAATTTTGCAGTGATTTATCTTTTCGAATATGTTGTGGTTCTATTATGACAAACTTGTAGTTCAGAAAAAATCATGTTGTTATAAGAGAATGTTCGCAAATCACAAGACCAGACTTAAGCGAATATGGTTGTACGCATATATATATATATATATATATATATATATATATATATATATATATATATATATATATATATATATATATTATATATATATATTCATTGTACCCTTCCTGTGCAAAAACTAAAGAGGTTTTATCAGATATAAGAAACGTTTCTTTCGCATAGTCTCCTCAAATATCCACTAATGAACATAAAGAGAGTGTGTAAAACGGAAGCCAATCGATTGTGTGCGTCACATCCAGTTCAAGCTCAATACGTGTATGTGCTTCTTCTGCTTGCATAAATCCGGCTGCAATTTGTTTATCCATATAGCTTCGTATGTGGCTAGTTCCCATTTGTTTTTGCATATGGGAATTACTTAGAATGCTACGTCTGGTGAACATACATTCGATGTTTCGATGATGTGTTGCGCAATAGCAGACGTGAATTAACCATTTGATTTAAAACAGGCGTTGAAGTTACAATGTTCTCTCATTCGAGTAATTAACCGTCTGGTCGATCGGCCTACGTAAGTTGATCGACAACTTGCGCATGTATATTGGTAAATAATATTTGATATCGACATTAACGGCTGTTTCTCTTTGATTGCTGGTAAAGGCAAGTGTGTTACCCTAAATAAAACTCGTAGTTTAGCTGCATTAAATGTGCGTGTTAATGCTTCTTCAACTTCTCTTTCGTGCCATTCGGGAAACTGCATCCCCCTTAAATGAGATGTATTGTTAGAGTGTTTTATTTTCTAGCCCGTAATACGTCTGTTCCTGTTTAATTCTCCTTTTAATAATTGATTCAATTAATTGTCTGGGATAGCCATTAGACATTAAATCTTTAATTGCTTTATTATATTCGTTTTCTTTAGAATCTTGACTGACCAACCTGTCAATTCTTGAAAAGCAACCACGAACTGTTGATAATTTATATTGAAATGTTACAAAACTACTGTAATGCAAATACTGTGCAGACCATAATGGTTTATGGTAACTTGTTCTGTTTAATTTACCATTAGTTTCTTTCTTTAATAGTACATCTAGGAAAGGCAGACAATCATCTTTCACGTGCTCTGTCGAGAAGCTGATATTCTTGTGTGCTTCGTTGAAAGTTTAAAGCAATGTTCGTGATTGCGACCTGCTCTTAAGTACAAGAATTATATCATCCACTTACCGCATATATTGAGCACATTTACTTATACCACTCTTTAATGATGTGTTCTCTAGGTGTTCTAAGAAAATCTCAGCCAAGAATGGAGATAAGGGGCTTCCCATTGTCACACTATCAGTCTGTTTGTATATGCTTCCACTAAAACGAAACCGTACGTCTTTCGTGCATAATAATATAAGTTTTCGTATAGTGTGACCTGGCACCGTCGATGGTAATATGTCGTGTTCTACCGCTTTGACTATAATGTCAATGGTTTCATCAATTGGAACATTTGTAAACAAAGATGTAACATCAAAAGATACCATAATCTTATTTTTAACATTTATGTTTTGAATTTTGTTTAAAAACTCAAACGAATCGGCAACCGAATAATTGCCTACTAGTATACGTACGAATCGGCAACAGAATAATTGCCTACTAGTATACGTAATGGTTCAAGTAAACGAACTAGCCATTTAGCTAGTGCATGAAACGGAGAATTTACCATTGGTAAAATTTGCCTCATAGGACAACCTTTTTGTGTGTTTTTGGCAATCCGTACATTGTTGGTGTAGATGATCCAACTGGCTTGAGCTTCTCTGTAGTGGCCTCATCATTAAAACCGGCATCCTTCAAAATCTTAATTTCATTTATTACTTTGCGCTCCATATTGTCTATTTCATCTGATTTATCGTCTAGACGTGTGAATTTTGTATTGTCCTTTAACACGTTTTCCATATATATATATATATATATATATATATATATATATATATATATATATATATATATATATATATATATGAGATAAAGTAACGGTAACCAATGGAATAATATTTATAAAAAATCCTATTTCTACCAGTATCTTCAGCCATTATTCTGGATTTGTTATTATCTTCGTTCATCCAGTCCAAATGTACATGTTTCAAAACCAATATTCTCTTATCTTTATCTCAGTTTGTTTTGCGCAATTTAGGCTACTTAATTTGCGTAACGTCATGTGGTTTGTCATCGCTTTCATTGAGGGGTTGTCCACAATTAATGGTTGTGTCGTATTTTTCGGAACATAGGTCATATTTGTAGGCCTGTTTGATTTGTTTTCGTTCCATTCCAATTTAATTTTTTTAAATTACTTTCTGCAAATTTAAGCAGGCGTTAGGCTTATTAGATGCAATAACTTCAAATGCCAGAAGCATGTTTTCGGATTTTTCCTTTGACAGAACTGAAAAATTGTTACTGATAACAACATGACCTGTGAGTAGCACATTTTCAGAAATTGCCGGTTTTTGTGTAGGTACTGCACCTTTACCTAGTAATTTTTTATGGAATGCTAAATTATTCTAGTTTCGAGCCTCTTATGATCCGCCGATGTACTGAGCGTTGCAGGTACATTGAAATTTGCATACAGATAATGGTGTTGAACACAACTCTCCCCGGTTTTGACAAAAAATGAGCTTTTGTCGCTAGAATTACTTTCCATTTTAAGATCTCAGCTGGAAGATCGCCTCCAGACGAAACACAGCGTTAATTTCTGAGGAAATTGTCCAATGAGCCTGAAATGCTCAGTACATCGCAAGATCGGAAAAGAGGCTGGATACTATAATTATTTAGCATATCCTTCATAAATTATTAATTAGCAGTGCAGCTCCTGCACAAAACGGAACAATTTGTGAACACGTACTACTCACTAGTCATACTGTTATTAGTAGCAATTTTCAATTCCATTACAATGCATAATCGGAAAAATGCTTCTGACTTTTAAAGCTATTGTTATTAATAGGATTATCTCCTGCTGAAGAAAGAAAGAAATTAATTCAAAAATAAATTAAATTGGACTGGAACAAAAATATATCACACAGGCCTTCAAAAATGACCTATGTGACACAACCATCAATTACGGAAGCACTCACAATGGAAGCGCTGACACGCAAAATAACGTTACGCCAAAGAAATGGTCTAAATTGCACAAAAAAGACAGATATAGCTACGATAAATGAACATTTGGGATTGAATACCGGAATTATGGCTGATAATACTGGTGGACATAAGATTTGTTAATAAATGCTATTTTAATGGGTTACGGTTCTTTTTTCCCATATTTAAAAATAAGGTTAACGTGTAACGATAAATATATATGTATATATATATATATATATTTATTTTTTTATAGAAAATGAGTGTGTGTTTTAATATTACATAATTAAATACACTTCTTTTTTCTGATATACTATATTCATTTGGTAGTGTGTGCTCTATGTATGCTGAAATATTAATGGATACATAAGTATGATTTGAATATAAATAGATAAATTTATTTATACTTCGTCTGGGATACTATATAAATTTTAAATTGTATACGCTTACGTTAGTTATACTCTCATGACTGTTTATATGTTTATTAATATCTATGCACAAATACGTATGTGCTATGTTAAATGTATATATATATATATATATATATATATATATATATATATATATATATATATATATATATATATACGTTCACATATTTATATAAGATGCGACCATATATAAAAAAATAAATAAGTTTGTTATTAAATAAACACTGGTTGTGTGGGCGGTGATAACAATTAATATAATGAAGGTTGCGATCTTGATCTAAACACCTGACTCTTTTATGTAAATAAATTTGTCATGGTAGCCCAGTGGTTTGAGCAGCCGATTCCGAAGCAGAAAGTCCCAGCTTCGAGCCCTTTCCGCAAGAAATTCTGGACATTAGATAAAGAATTCCCAATAAGGATAAAACCAGTCTCTTTTTTATTTATTGCAAACTTTGTCGCTTTCGCACGAGTTTATCTAAAATATTTTACATGATAATTCACCATTTTAACACTTAACACTAAGTTGAGTAATTTCTAAAATACTATCATACCTATTTCAAATATTGTATGCCAGTAGCACAGACTTCCAAAAAACTTTATGCGTCTCAACGAAATATATCAAAATATGATATGTATTGGAAAGCGAAATGATAACTTGATTGCACCCATTTATAATATTTTTATTTCTCTGAGTAAAGGACTTGCGTTTTTATCTTTAATAGCCCGCGTTTACAGTTTTAATTTAAATTGCCAGGATTTTAATTAGGGAAGCTGAGGATGTTAACAGTGTTAATTTGATTCATACAATAATTGACTTTTATGCCTCTATTATGTGAGACTTTGTCTGTAGTTGACTGCCTATAAGATGAATTGCATTCAATATGTAATCAGTAGTCTTGTATTAAGACAAGTGTAACGGCAAAGTTATCTCCTAGGCAAAATTTGTTTTAAAACAAGGCAATTTTATTCTTGCGTGTGCAAAGAGATCTATTACGTCATAATGAAAGACCGAGAAATAAATTATATATTATTGACGGTTATCATTAAGAGTACAGTTAAAGAGGTCGTATCGAGTCTAGCGGTGTAGATAGCGCTTTCGCCAAAGTCCACAATATAATTTTTACTTTCAGTCATTTAAGCGATAAACTTTAGAGCAAGGAATAATAAAATTCGGTTTGATAAATATAAGTAATTTGGGTTTAATAGGCGGGACTTCAGAGTTCAGGAAAATTTGTCAATATATCATGAAGATAGGTAATATTCTAGATAAATCATATTATACTTATGCTTCTTTTTAGAAAAATTGATAATTAGTAAATTTTCAGTAAAATTCGGCTGAAGATTTCCCTGAATTTTGGCGATAGAATGTTGCATAATATCCTTTTCCATCAGATGCACGAACAGCTTTTTTTGTTAAATTTCCAAATGAAAATATTCATCTGTAAAATATTGATTTTACGTGTATGGGCAAAATTTTAGTATGCCCTTCTTCAAATAAGTATTAAATAAAATCCATGGGCTAAAAATATATTCTTGTTAAAAATCAAGTTTTATAATTTTCTTCATCGAAATCCAGGCCCTTTATCTTTACGCCTACACAGAATAAATATGATTAATTTGCAAAATACAGAACTCATTTCAGGGAAATGATAAAAGTGCAACACACTGTAAAGTATTACAAATAGGCAATTGAAACGTGATATACGGATTTGAGCAACGAATATTTGTGTGAACTATATTTAGTACTTATTTTGTAAAATATATTTATTTCACCTATCACATTTTTTTATTTATTTATGCATATGATTCATTTCGGGTGTTTAGGCATGACAGAATATGACCTTAATGTACTTTGTAAGCTTCAAATCTTAAGGAAGTGAGAAAGGATATTTTAATATTTCAATTGGAAACAAAATGTATGAATCTGCATGTTTTATCTTATATTGTATGCAAAAAAGAACAAAAAAATTCCATAAAATTGAGCAAATCCAGCTTTTAATTGCAACGAAACTAATAATATAAATTTAGATTACAGCCAAAAATATCAGCGCCTACACATTCAGAAATGAATTAGTGTAAAGAAATATGTATCAGAAAATGTTTAAATGATCTGTTTCTCATTCTGTATAAACTAAAATTATTTTAGATTTAAATCTTTACCAAATCATATAACTGGCGAGAAGGAGAATATTCTACTACAGTCTGCAATCAAGGTCGTATAGAAAAGGATATTTTTTACCGTCATGCATATATTTTGTTTAGATGCAGCTGAAAATGGAGCTCTTGGTCATCGAAGCACTAACCAACCTGGTGTGTGAAACTATGCTACATTTTCTAGTCAATTTGTTAATAATAACCACCTCTGCTGAAAAAATAAAGAAACATCAACACAACACGTTTTGATAGTAATAGAAGAGGTGTTTTCGACCATATTTGCGTTTTTAAACTGAATTGCTTTAAATATACGGTCGACAGAGCTGCATAAGCAAAAAAATCTTGAAATGGCGAAACACCACAGCTTCTTTAAAGCATTCAAAATAACGATCAGATCTTTTTCCTTTTTAATATTGCTGTATGCAAATACTTGCGTAGTATTCTTAAATTTCCGAACAAATAAATATATTATTTGAAAGTTTTTTTAATTATTTGGTACAATGATGCAATAAAGCTTCTTAGAATTTAAATGTTTGCAAATTAGATCAATATTCGTGAATAAGAGCATCAACATCAGAATTTTAAATGTTGCACTTCAAATATTTGAAAACTTTAATCATGGATAATGGTTTATGAAGATTATTTAAATAAAAATAAATAATGTTTAATGGTATTTTTAATAATTAATGTCATAATTAAGTGCACAATTAGATGTTTATCCGAAAGCTCTAAGAGTGAGTATTAGCCCATAAAACTAGTTCAGTTTTGCCAAACATTTAAAATTAAGAAATTAGTATAAACTTCGTAATCTTTAGAATTAAACATATTCAAACCATCAAATATTTTCACAAGAGAAAAATATCACTAAAATATGTTTCAATATTTCGAAAACGTAAAACAGAATATGTAATGAGATTTAGTTTATATAAGTATAAGGACAAGCTCTGCGTAAATCTGTATTAAATGTAAAAACAGAAAGTGAGTATATCTATGCCTGTATTTCACCTAATATCTGCAATCTGGTAGGTACTTTTACCTGCAATGTTTGCATTTATTAGGGCAGATTTAAACCGAATCACTGAGTTCTTACAATATTTAATACATATCTATTTAAAAAAAATATTTTTCGACATACCCTGTATTTAAAATTTGTATAACCTAAAAAAATTTTTTTATTGTGAGTTAAGGACACTATATTGCCTGATCATAATGCTTTTTGTAGAAAGAATTGAAAGAAATAGAATTATGTAACGCACAACCATTGAGACATACAATACTATCCATTTAAAATTATTACTATTACAGTGAACCCTATCAACTTCACGGATCTATTGTCGCGGAATTTTTTCTTTATATTATATGAGAAAATAAGAAAATATATAGCGTATTTTCCGGTTATGTCACAATTAGTCGCAATATATTGACACCTCAAATATTTAGTGAATTCCACAAAATATTTTATTAATTCCATTAAAATATTAATGAAATATAGTATTTCCCAGTCTACGAAATTTTTTAAAACTATATTATTCTAACATTTGAAACAATATTTTGTTTAATTTAGTATTCTAACATTTAAATATTTGTGACTGTTTTAGATTAGAGTAATGCACATACGTGGTCTTTCAAAGGATGGCTTGTTATTAGTGCGTAAAGGGAGGGTTTTCAAAGTCCGAATACATGTCAAATAAGTACTGTAAATATGCTGTACCTACCTCGCGGAGTTTCAGCTTTTGCTCTCGGTCTTGTAACATATTTACTGCGATAAACAAGGGATCATAGTGTTTTAGGACAAAGTAAGATTCGCAACATCCTACACTGATTCCTAACGTAATTTTTTATGATCTATAAAATAAAAATTTAGAAAGGTATTTTAAGTAAGTTGCTATCAATGAAAACGTGTAAAACAAATTGACATTTGTCAAACCATACATCAAGTAAAATGTTGAACTTCGGATTAATAAATTTTAACTAAAACAAAACGAATTTCAGGGAATTTCATTCGGCGAACAGTGTGAAATCTATAAACCACATTCCACCGAATACTGCTACAATTGCAAGTGAGTACAAAATCAATTAACTTAATGCTAAAATAACAGTTTACTAACTCATTGTATAATGAAACTATAATGACTTCCGTTATTTAAATTAAAATCTCCATTCGAGCTTGAAAATTAATTTGCAACTTAATTAGGTTTTCTTTTTTGAACTTATGACTACAATTGTATAATTTTTGCAATTTTTAAAATTAATTAATTAATTATTTACTTTACAAAGATTAATTGGATGAGGTAATGAGAGTTGCAACAAGACTACTTTTCATTTGTTTTTCAAAATTATAATTGTGTGATTTTGTACGAACACGCAATTTTTTGAAAAAATATTAAGGAAAGAAATATACGATGGGGCCATAAAAGTCGACAGTAAGCTGTCATTTTGTCTTTATATACTTTATAAAATCTGCTATTATTTTGTCTTGACTTGTTTAAGAAACGGTGGGTGGTCATTAAAGTTGGATTTATTTAACTGTATCCACAATAGAAAGATGGAACCTACACAATATAAATAATATTTTGGAGACGAGTCGCCTATAGTATTACGGAGCAACATCGAGTAGACAAACATGCGTTGATTATTAAACGTAATCAGCATAATCTATGACATTGTATATCCTGACAGTTGATTTGAAATGATTGGTGATGAGGTTTAATTCTCTGAGACAAATCATTTGCCAGATTACATTATGCAAAATTTTCCTCTCACTTCATATATAAAAATTGGAATATAATTTGCGATTTTGAAAAAAATTTTTTTGTCGCAGTGCCAGCTTCATATATTCTAATGCCGCGTTTTGCGTACGCGGGTAATAGCTTTGCACGGACAGTTTCACAAAGATCCGATTGATCACAATTTCCAATTTTGTTTTGTCTTTGATCGGGTTGAATTTGTATTCGTCCCAATGGAAATGCAATTCTATCACATCTTTGTTTACTGGCTACGTTTCGGAAGTAGAATCCCACTTCCATTTTCAGGCCAATTTGTCTCCTTATATCGACAGCACAATACTCACAATAGCAGATTTAAGCAAATGTGGTAACATCGTTCCATAACCATTCTATTTATATTTTTTGACTCAACATTAGTTTTAAACATTGAATTTGTCTCAGTAACTAAACTCAATATATAACTATTTGTAATTAGCAGATCAATCCTTACCTCAGCTTGCGTTTATTTCTGATTTAGCAGCCGCTTGTTTTAAATGCAGGCACAAATATATTATTTACTAAGGTAAATATGTGAACGAAACTACAATATAATAAAACGTCTCATTATAAAACATAATACCCGAAAATAAATTTTCTGGTTGATACAAACCCTTTTGTAAGGTTCTCAACTTTCTAAAAGTTACTGAAAACATAATTATCAATTATTTACCTGGTGCATACTGTCTAGTAGATTGTACGGGCATGCTGATCGACAGCAAACACAATCCTGTGGTTTGGTTAGTACTCATCAAAAAAATAACACTGCGTTGTGCGCCATAGGAATCTTCCAATAGTCTCATTTCACAGTCATTATCTAATTGGGATTGTGCTTCTCCACTTCTCGACAAACCTACGTATTTCGTTGTGGATCATCATGTAAGAACAGAAACTTTTCCGGAACCAAGTCTTTGAATAACTTTTCAATGCCTTGCGAAGGCATTGTTTTATACATATTTGAAGAAACTAACTCAGAATTGCACTACTTGAAGACGCTGTGCACGATATCTTAAGGCAGGTGCAGATATAAGTCAACATTGTTCAAAAATAATAATTACATGTGAAAATAAAATACAGTTCCATTTAGTCGTTGCCATGCAGGTTTAACAAAGACTTCCGGTCCAATTTCGAACTAAATACGGATAAATCACCTAATAAATTGTCATTCCTTTAGCACAAAGAATAGGTTAAAGATATGACCATGCTTATTTCTTTTATGCGTACAACCTCTTTCCTCTGTCCAATTGTGTGATAAGTAGAAAAACTCGGTAACATTGATCCTTAATCAAAAGCAAATTAACTATTTTCAGTTAAGTTTAGGAGTTTTTCTACTGCTGGTATACGATCTAGCCTTTCACTAATTTCCTGTTGTAGTAAATTAATTCAAGCTCAAGTTCTGCCAAAATAAGTTACTTTCTGTATATATTTCTCTATAGACTATTTAATAGTATATTCGATTTAATTAATTTTTATTATTTTATACATGCCACAAATATTAAAAATATTATCGTGATAATTGCGAGGTTTCGAAACGACTTTTGTGGAACTATGCACCATATTCACGTTTGGTTACCAACGACAGGGCGCCATATGTAAGTAGTTATGTTCCAGTAAATGAAATTCGTTTCATTCAGTCCAAATAAGTCAGGCTGAAAGAATAAAATTAAGCACAGCAAATGATATATCTATATCAGATAAAAAGAATAATGAAAAAATGAATTCTGTAATTATACAGAGAAAATCAATATTTTCCATTTATTTCATTATAATATTAATCGCATAGCGCTACTGGCATTACTTATTTTTCCTTTATTCTTGAAAACATTTAGGGTTTTTTTCAGTAAGGAAGTGTAAATTAATATGTATATTTTAATATCTCTAATCACAACATTAAAAAAACTTTTGTGAACGGCTAGCGCAGAAAAAGATGGCATTATGCTGAATTCTGTTTGATCTGTAGTACCATAGTGAAATAAATTGTTTGTCACACTATTCTTATATCAACACCAGGAGATACTATAACTTTCTAAATTATAGTAGATAATTTTTAAAGAAGCCTTTTTAATAAACTGGTCCAAATAAGCGATTGTTTGTAACACTTCCAATTTGGAATTTTTTATATTCAGAACGTAAAATGATAAAAATATTAATTTAAACAAATAAATATAATTACTTCTAGAAATAGAACATTCGTGTTTTAATGATAAAGAAAATTATATATCAATCAATTGATGAGCTTTAATTTTAAATATTTTTTATTTTGTTAAATTTTTACACTTTGAATTATAATATGCATAAATTTCTTCGTCGTGAATTCTGGCCGTTAGTTAATTATTATGGAATTCAGTGAAACGCAATGTTTTGGCGATTTAGTGATTTATATAAATTTTTTAGACTTTTATTTTACAGTAAAACCTTTACTTGTCTCTTGTGAGCCGAATTAAACGAGTCCACTTTTGGCGAACGTGAAATGAGGGAAACTGAAAATGTTTACGCCAATATTATCATCAAGATTAAGCACGTTTTAGGTAAGTAATATAAGTGCACATTTAATAAATAAATATGTCGCTCAGTAAAATTTAGTGAATTTGAATAATGAAGTAAATATTTCATAATACAAATCATATATTTACTAATTAAGTAAACTGATTTTGCTTTACCTACTGCCAATCTTTTATTTTTAATAGGCAATTATAGGATATTTAGTGCGGTTCGAAATTAAGGAAGCGAAATTGTTAACGAAATTCGACGAAGCCCGTGCAATTTGTTTACATAAAATTGCACCACGCTAAACAAATCTCCAAAAAAAATGAATTATTACTTTTGTATAAAAGGAATTCGTTTGTTTAATTCAAAACATCCTGAGATTAAAATATTTAAGAAGCATTTACGTATGCACAGTTAGCTTTGAAAAGTGAAACCTTTATCTTCCATGAAGATAAATGTTGGCTTGCACTATTCTCAAATGTAAGAGCATATTTTGCACTACTTCAATTGGTAATGTTGTTCAATTGTTCAAATAATAAGCAAAAACCCCGAACAAGTAGCTTTTCATTATAGATAATATATAAAGATGCGTAAATTTAGGAAGTGATTTTTTTATTCGGTTGTCAGAACGCTTGATTGATCTTAAAGTAGATGATTGAAGATGAGAAAAAGCTAACTGCTCTGGTTAGAGTTACGTGAAAACTGTGGTTTTTCTTCATTGGTAATCATAAGTTTTCAGTCATAGAAGACTCTCAAACATCTGTGAGGCACATCAGAGACCAAAACATCACATAAAACTCATTTAAAAACTAAAAATATGAAAACAGCCAAAAAGGTTATCAATACGTATGGCATTAATATGGCGGGGTAACTGAACAGGCAATGCGTGCGACTAGCGTAAGTCAGTCACGCTTCAACTGGCTACACCCCAGGGAGCCGGTTTTGATGTAGTTTAACAAAATATTTTCTTTTGGTTCTGAAAATGTCAACCGGTTCTAAAATAGAAAAAAATTTTGTTTATTACTTTTTGTCTGAAAAGGTTGAATTCATCATTAGATTTAGTGCACTTTATGTCGGATTCCATGATACAATCCTTGTGAATTTTTGCATAACGTCATCCGGCGTATCGTTAACTTATGTTTTGGAAAAACATTGTGTGTTTGAGTTAATATCTACCTGCACTTTATCAATGATACTCTCTGTCTGACGTAAACAGTAGGTACTAATTAGACACATATTATCGAAATTCCGTTGTTATAAGAAATGCATTATACAAATATTCCTTCAAGTTATGCTTTTAATCTTTTTACTTTCTTTAACCCGAGCCTCGAAATAAAAATATTTTTAACCACATATATACAAATAATTGAAAGTCATTTTTTATTTAATTCCTTATAGTTGTAATCGGCTTCCTAACTTTTTTCTCGTAAGCGAACAATTATCTGAATATTTTAACTCTAAAGTCTTCCTAAACTGCAGCAACTAAAAGCATCTACTTGTTTTTCTTTGTGCTGTCTAACGGTGCAAATGTGCAGGTACATTTTTCTTCCGCGCACTAGCTCCCGATGGGTCACGCACTTAGCGTCGAATTGTTCCAATTATCTAAAAAAATGTAATCACATCCTTATCGCCGTGTCTCTGTTCAAACTGACTGCTGTATTTGCTATGAAAGGTTGGTTAACATTAACTATGCTTCTATACGCCACTGTTGCCGTAACAAGCCAATTCCACCGAGTTTTCCAAATGGATTTTTGTCGAACAGCATCTTTGAAAAATTCGCGATATATAATAAAACGACTTAGAAATTAACAGGGATCATACTGATTGCTATCTATGATTAATTTGTTCTATTAACCATGTAATCCATGCTTAAAATACCAAAGACAAACACAAACAACATGGATTAAACGCGTTTCAGTTTTCTGATTATAATTAGGTTGTGCTTAAAAAAGATATATTGATATTTTCAGTACAAATAATTGGTAATACATTTAGCGATTATCCTCACTAAGATATTGATTGAGGCAAACATGATAATCTATTTACTATTCGTGTTAAAAATCTCACATATCCATAATATTTAGATCCATTGCATGATAGCTCTCACTGGTACTTCAACTTGTTTGGTAAAATTACGACGTTATGTACTTTAATAATTTTTTCGGCTCTAAAATATTTTCATTTATATACTATGAAATTAAAAAAAATAAAATTCTAATAAATAAAAACAAAACACTTATTAACTTTTACTGCTTCTCCTTCACATTCATTAATGTAGGTAAAAACATTAAATTAGAAAATTTGAAAAATATAAACACAGTGTGTGTTGAGTGGTGCACAGGATGTAAAGCTCTAAAGAAAACATTCCTCGTTTTCAACCCCAACCGCGGTAATTCTTGCAATAAAGATTTAACCAGTTTACTTGGTGGATCGCAGTTGCTATATTATGCTATTTTAGTTCATAATGCCAACATTCATAAAAAAACATTTTAGTTAATATACTTTAATTCAAGCAGCACTTCACTAGGGTGAGTGATATATTTTCTATGAGAAGAGATGGGTTATCGACACTTGTAAAATTCGATTGAAAGCAATGAAATATATGCTTCGTCTGAACAAAAGAATGACCAAGTAAAATAATATGTTATTTTACTGATAATCGTAGTTTGTGTGCGCCTTGGGTGAATCATCGGAAAATTTGGAAGGCTGAACAGCAAATGTACTATGGTTCGAGTCCTGGGCACTGCATTTCTGGAAAGTAACAAACGAGAGCCAAATAATGACGAATTTGATCAACTTGATAAAATACATTTGCTATCTTGTGCAATTTTCAGGTTGTATTGATATTTTCTACATATATATATATATATATATATATATATATATATATACTCTCTCTATACTCAGTGTACACATCGGTATTAGCCAGGAGCTGTCGCTATTTGAGATTTGAGGTACAATGCTAGCGATTAAGTGAAAATTCATCCGTACTCTACCAAATTCGCGCATTGTTTATCGTATCTCAATTTATGCTAAATAGTGTTTTTTTTAAATTATTCGTCTATTCGGTTGACTCATGAAATTAATTAATTTGATGAAACGTTTCAACCAATCACCTCCAATATTTCAAAGCGCAACGTAGGTTAGTGACGTTAAGCTAGAGTGAAATAACTATGTTTGATTATGTGTGCTGCTGATAAAGGCGAAATCGATATATTGGATGCATTGCATTAAATAGCTTGTGATCTGTGTGGGTCATTTTGACAATTCTATATTCTAAAGTACGGTATTTTTTCTTATATATATATATATATATATATATATATATTTAATATGTTCATTGCCCTAGAGTATTACACATTAGATTTCTTATTAGAGAAGAAAAAAATATTAATAAGAAAGTGGATGATGGATTGTATGAAAACTTATGCATTCCACTTTTAATTCTATGGATGCTTTTCAATAATAACTATATCACCGAACTATATTTGTACACAATATTTTACTATTAAACAATTTTGATATGAAGCATTTGGTTCATAATATTTATTTCGCTTTTACTGTGTTAAAATTTCCATTTTCTTTACCTGTGATTATTTTAAGTTTACTTTGATATTGGAATTTTTATACCATTGCGTTTAAGTGAGCAATTTCATGCAAGCATTGTTTGAAAAGCGCTACTTGATATAATGTATAATGCACTTAAATAAATCATAAGTGTATACAAAATATATTTTGTACATCTTGTCATGATGTTGCTAAAATACGTTAGAGTGTGAACATTTTTTCTATTAGTAAATATTGTAGGAATAAGGTAATTAAAGTAAACCGAAAGCTTACCTGCAATCAAAAATTGTCAATTAGTAATGTTCGATTAATTTATTTTAGCATGTTATTTTTACATTTAAATGTTCGCTACATTAATTTTAGTTTACTTGGTGGTGTATCACAAACTTCGAAGTTGAGTTGTCAAAAGAAGATTTGATTTTATTTGAAATCATTTCACACCGAGTAAATTTCGTTTTTTTTTGTTTCTAGACCTTTCTTTCCTCGTAATTGCGTTAGCACACACACACGTAATATTTTTCTTGATATTGATTATTTGAAACTTTGAGTGTAACGCCGTAGCTAAAATCTTTCGAAAACAAACTGAGAACATTTGATGACGCATGAGTAATTCTATTTTTTAACAAATAACGATAAACTAATGATGATACGAATATTTAAATCAACGTTGCGATTTCGATGTAAACACCAGACGTTTTCTAAACATAATTTTTTTATTATTAAAAAAGCATTGTAAAATGTAGCAAAAGCAATTCATCCAGTAGACCGATTACGTCTTTATTGGGAACAGTCTACGCACTGTCCAGAATTGGTCACGGACAGGACTCGATCCTGGGCACGGGTTCTTCGGTATATGGTGCTCTAACCACTGAGCTACCATGCCGCATAATACACAAAATTACCTGTTATATACAATGTCCTGTTTCATGTTTAACCTCTTCTTTGTAAGGAGCTCATGTGCCATCCTTTTAGACTGAAATGTTCTAATTAACCATCCCCGTTCTCTCATTACTGGAAAGACAGGTATTCAAAAACATAGGTGCGCCTTTTCGGGCATTGCCCGCGGCAAACTCTGGATAATTTTGAACAATTTCAAAAATGGATAAAACCCTTATACTAGATGAATTTCCTTTTCAACATTATGCAATCCTTAGTTCATTATGACCATTTTATGTACAGAAGGGAACTGTTGTTTAAATTAAATTAGCAAACGTAATTCCATTAATTGCTCGTTTAACTCATACGACTACCTGGTAGTTGGTTGTGTTGCACTTGATGTGTTCTTGAAATAAAGAGCGCCGATTTTTGTTTGATATTTGAATAAAACGTGGCATTTTAAAAGTGTTGATTTTTTAAATTTATTGATGAAATTGATGTGTAGGAATTTTTTCAGCTTCGATTGTAACAGATTATTATAAACTAAACTGCGCTAAGAAAAACTGATGTGTTAATATTCAGGTTAACTTTAATCTTTGGTTATGAATAATGCTGACGATAAATACCACATAATATACGTTGTCACAATTCATATAAGAAATTAATCCTTATTTCATAAAACAAGTCTGTTCTAAGTATTTCAAGTGCCTCTAAATGGTGGTTCTCAAAAATAGTTCACAACAAAACGGGCACCGCGAAATCTTAATTGCATCAAACGCAAAAAGTAAATAACGCCCAAAAACTGTAAAGACTTACCAAATTAATAGCGATATATCCTATTTTACCAACTAAAATGAATCACAGCATCACAAATACTTATTAAACAAATTAAAAAAACAATGATAACTAGCATGCCTGTTACAAAACTGACTTCTAATTATACAAAAGCCGCCTGATCAACATAAATTCAAACGAGTAACTCTTTGCAGAGTACAAGTCTAAATTATTCGCATTCTATAGCCGCACGGAGCGCTAAACGCGAGATTCAAAAATGCATTAAAGATTAAGCATATGGGGAAAATGGGGGAGATTTAAATTTAGCTGAAAACATTTATTATAAAGGTCACATTAGAAACCAGGCGGATGTCTATGTCTTTTGAAAGAGATAATGAAAGAATTTGCGAATAACGGGAGCAGTTGGTTGCAACGTAGGTAATCAGGCACTACATTAGCAAAAAATATTTGTAAATGAACTGACTATGAACATGTGCATTTCGTGCGTGTGCCTTCGTGTGCATGCATCTTCATGTGTATTTTCCGCTCTCTTTTTGTTATGATATAATGAATAAAAACATTCAAACATATTTACATTTACTTTACAGAAATCACTCTATAAAGAAACGGATATGCAGCCAAGTTGATCTATGCGAAAATTGGTTTTAAACTAATCTGTACACACCTGCTTTGTTTCAAATCTAAGTTTCATTGTACATTTTTTCCTTAATTTTAATTACATTATAAGCATTTTGTAGAGATTGCTGACAAACTAATATTCAGTAGAAAATAAATATAAAAATTGAAAATGAAAGCAGTGGGCATGATTCTTAAATCGTAGTTGAAATCAATGTTCTGATTATTTGAATGTAACTTAATTATGATTCAATATCATTTTCGATTAATTTGTCGTGATTAAATATCGAAATATAACGTGCTTAATTAGTTTTATTTTATTTTATACCAATTTTCATAATTTGGTGAATGTGAATTGGGAAAATTTTAAAGTTTTCTAGTTATTTATTCGATCAGTCATGTTCAAAAGATAATGGAAGTAAAATCACAAATACAATGAATCAATGTAGGCTATCATTTCTATTTGATATGACCCGCTCTAGAAGGAAATTGCATTGTAAGGAATCACTACTGACATACACGTATAAGAAAAAAAGATAATCACATTTTTCATGGTTTTCATAAGCACTTGCTTATTCTTAAAAATATTTAAAAATATCATTTGAATTACTCAAAGTTATAAATTCTTTAAATGAAATTATTTTAACAAAGTTAACAGTTGTGGGATAACACAAGTCTTATTTTACCAAACCAGTTGCATAACGCATATATAATTTGCGTTTATTCAGTTTGTTATCGTGCTATGATAGTGGCCAAAAATAGTCGGAACACATCAGTACGTGTGAATGGCGGTAGGTTTGTTATTTTATGCAGGTAAACAAATTCGGACTGGTGTTTACGTTATATCCACAAACTTGGCTTAAACCAATTTTATCATAAATTGGTCAATCACTAATTTTGATTTTCGTACGTCAATTTGTTTTAACAGATGCAATATAAAACATATCTCATAGTAGAAATGTGCCTTAAATAGTGGATGATAAATCTAAATATTAAAGTTATACAGAAATTGAAAAAAAACTGACATGGACACCCGATTTTGAATCTAAAAGTAGAATTTTTATATATATTTTTTTCATTTGAAGTATTTATTTTTGTTTCTTTTTGAGTTTATTGTAAATCATACGTTTTTTAGCTGCAGCCAAAAGCAAAATTGTTTTCACTTATTGGTATAATTTTTATAAAAAAATTAATAAAATCAATTTCGGAATATTAATTAAGACGTTATCATTGTATGAAAAACTATTTCCTGTGAGTTTGACTTTAAAAAATATATCAAATTTTAAGAACAATTTCACACTGACATTTGAAATTTATATTAACGTGTATGCTCACAATTGAATAATTAACTAATAATACATAATAGGGTTTTATTTAAACATATTTTACAATTAGTCAATTAAAATGAGCATTTTGGCATTACCATAACAAAATCTGCAAAATGTGAGGCTTTGTTGATTGCAGGGAAATAATTTGATTATTCCTAAGGGTGTCTTCATTTTCACTTTTCCTTTTCATTTAAAATTTAGCTAATGGAATAAAAGACGCGATTCAATTAGTTTTAAAAAATCATAAAACTAGATTTTATTGTATATTTTATCATTCTAGATATCAATAAAACGGTTTTTTCACAATAAAGATTAATTTGAAAAGAGCTATGAGGCTGGGGTTTTAGTTTTAGCAATATATTCAATACGATAAAAAACAAAACTAATTCGGCATTTGACAGACGAAATATCGTTGGTGTAAAGCCCTAGATTTTAATTTATTATATGATTCCCACAGAAAAGTACTGCTAAGCATTGCTCATATACGCTAAATTCTTTTATCGAATAGCTTTATAAATTAATGATTAACATGGCAAAATTCACTTTTAATAATTAATGTATAAAATAGCAAAAATAGCCACGTCATTTTATTTTATTTTGTGTCAAAAAAATTCGTTTACTTCCTCAAAATTTCTGAAAACTAATTATTTCAAATAATATAATAAGCTTAATAAGTTTAAGAACAACATTTGCGGTATAACTTATTAATGATTATAAACTGAAATGGCCGCAATTTGATTTCATGCTCTATGAAACCAAATACTAAATTACTGCGCTGTATATGAAATACATTTCGTTATATATTTTATAATATTTTGCTCATATATTGAGTTTTCTAAAAAAAATATTTTGATTCTCAGAAAAATCATGACAATAGAAAAAACAAAATAGGTAGTTATTATTCGAAAAATAAGATAAAATTTCTAATGCAAGAAATAGAAATTTATTTTAGAAGTTCACACCAAAATTTTCTTTCAATCATCATGCATAGAACATGGATTAAATTGAAACGCTTTTAGGAGAAAGACTATAGAACATATTGTGTTAAAATATGCTACATACGTGGATGATGTATAACTGAAAAATCTCCAGAGTTCAAGAAGATTTAAATAAATAATTTTTAGAACCACGAATTTGCACTGCATAGCTGGTCAGTATAATTATTTTTGACGTAAATCCCAAGAAAATAATTATTGACATTTTATATGAAATAAATAAATAAATTGAACAATAGGTCTACCTGATTTCAATGAATCTAACATTGAGATTAAAAACTTTAGGTGAAATGTTGAAGATACAATAATTTATCCGTGGCAGAATCTGACATTTAAATTGAGTATAGTAGAACAAAATGTTTTCCCTATTAATTAGAGTTGTAATATTCTAATTATTTTGCAAATTAATTTGCTGAAACATAATATAGCGGGTTTAGAACGGCGACAAAGTAACTACACACAGGTTCCGAGCAAAGAAAACTTTTCCTTATTTTTACTGGTTAATCTGAATTTAAATTGCATTTGAACTACATGAATAGGCAATACCTGTTTTTGTGCATACGCTTTACCAAATCTGTTTTTTAGAATTATATATTGAAAAATGTATTTAGTCACAGCTGATAGCCAAGATATTTATTGATAAACCTATAACGAAACATTTAGAAACTTTAATTTTCTCAGAAATGGCAAAGCAAGATGCTTCAAAGATTCAAAGATTATCTGTTAGATTATTTTTATTCATTCTAGATTGTATATATTTATGTCTTTGGTAATTGCACATTTTATAATTTCAGCGATAAGTAAAAAACTTATATTGTTTTACAGAAGCATGAGCTACTTGATAATCGATTTATTGAAGAAATATTCTGTTTTAATCGTCATAGTTAATTATTCGATTGATTAAGCGTGAAATAGTCTGATTTTGAATTTAATTTTAATTATTTGTAGCTACTTATGAGTAAGTTTACCACTAAACAATGTTAGTGATCTGAGCACTCTTCTTCCAATGGGTTTCGTTTTATCCTGGAACTAGTTTATAAATAATTTGCATGCAGGAATGTTTCCTGTCCAAAGTTGGCTGTCATACAACGTAAATGTAGCATAAATTACTTTTCTGATTACGCATTTTTGGCGGTATTGGTGCTAATAAAGTTATTGATTCTGGTTCATCTTTCACTTTAATTTGTTAACAGATATATTAAATGAATAACAAAGCTAAAAAATGAACGATCTTTAATGGGAGGTAAAAAATCATTATCGCTAGATTTGGTGATTCGTGACATGTTTAATACGAAATTACACGAATGGAACATTTTTACTTGTTGATCCTGATAAGTATTTCTGTGTGTATAATACTGTTTCCGACTTCGCTATAATTTTTAGGTGTGCCTCAAATTAAAAGTGTGCAGTTGAGGAATTCTCTGTCAAGCCTAGATAGTCTAAATAAAATACTCTGGTAAATTTTGTCAGATTCTTTATATTAGTAGCTTTCAATTAAGCGAAAATACTTTTCTTATTTTGCAGATAATTGAAAAATGAAACTAGGAAGAAAATCGCAATTATTATAAATTGTTCTTCGTCATCCAGTATCATGATTCTCAGTGCGTTGGCGACAAAAAATAAATTCTTATTTTAAAATTTGATTAAGTAATTAGATTTAATGAAGTTGTTTTTAATACTAGTCTGTTTACTACATTTTGCTCTACTGGATAATTAAAACTAATTAAAATTATTTTCAGGTAGCCTAAATGCATCTCGACATTTTGAATAAAATTTTAAAATATCGCGTCTCCGTAAAATTTAATTCAAATTGGAAGTAAAAATTTTATAATCTAAGAAAATTCACTTGTATCTAATAAAGCTCAGCTAAATTTGATCAAAAGCAAACAAGCTTCGATGACGTTCTCTGAGAAGAAGCTTCATCTCTTCAATACCATTTTATAAGACCATCTAATTCATGAACTTGTAAGTCCACCAATGGAAACTGGAAAATATTATAACGCTTAACATAATTTAATTTTAAATGATTTTACTTCGTAATTTAAAAAAATCTTTTATCAGATGAAGAGGCCAAACAAAAAAAGTGACACTACAACAAGTGAGGAAAACGATCCATTGAAACACTTTATTCGAGAAAAAATCTGTTTCAAGCACAAAAAGACGCTAAGGTGATTTTGATTCAGCAATGTAATTAAGTTTCGCATGATATATGATAAATTTTATTTAATTTTACCAGATAAATAATTAATTTATAGGCCGATGAAAACAAAGTAAATTATGGTAAATAAGTCCTTTTTGCGAAATTTAAATTTTATATTACATTCCAATGTGCAAAGTTTGAAATGACATTATAAAAGATATAAGAACCGTTTCACTCTCATTTGCTATTCAGGAATATATGAAAGAAAATATGTATATTTTTTTTCGGAAATGCAAAACAAACATAAATGACGAACAATTTAAGTAAATCATTAACAGTTATAGCTCAATGCCATAACTTTTTTATTACATGTATAAAAAATGAACTGCAGTCGGATTTAGGTAAATTGAAAATGGAAGTTCGGTCATTGTTCGTGAAATGGAAGTGATGCGTAAAAGTCTCAAATACTTTGAACAATACAATTATTTCTTATTTTGTCTTTTATAAACATACACAAATCACATTTGTAGATACATCAAGAGCATTAGTAAATGACTTTGTTTGTGTATCCGAAAAAAATTGTTTTACCTTTATATATTCGATTTAATCGACGTAATGTTTATATACAGGTATTTCATAACAATCTGAATTCAAGGTTTGTGTCAAAAATAATAGAAAAAATGGTCTCAATAGCACAGTATGGAATGCTTTTAAGATACAAACTTAATTCAGTTAGAGAATTCAATAAGCAATATATTAGATGCTGTGAGCCAAAACATTGAGATTGAATTTGTTCAAGACTTAATTGCATATTTATGCGTAGATATGGAGTTATATGAAATTGATGCACATGGTTCGACCTATTAATATTAAAATTTTTTCACTTATTTCAATTTTCTGTGTCGTTTGCTGTTTAAAATATCCAACTTCGTAAATACTTCAAAGGAACAAGAAAATCAAATATTACTTAAAGGGAAAAAATCTATGTATTTATTTTTCCATGGACATCGCAATTTATATTTATTTAATACTCATATTTAAAGAAAAGATTAATTCTACATCTTTATTACATTTAATCATCATTTATGTTTGACTATTATATAGAAATTCAATGTGTTATTTATTTTTTACAAATGACCATGAAATTAATTTATATTACAAATTTGTCGCCAAAACGGCTAAAAAAAATACATAAATTTGACAAGACAATTAACAGAATAAAGTTTGTGGTATAATATTTGGGTTTCTGAGCGTAAATTAAACCAAGGTTAGAAAAAGGTATTATTTTAATCCTAGAATTTACATAAATTAAAATTCACAATTGTTCGTCAATTAAAATATGAGCATATTACAGAGTGTAGATAATGTTGAATTCAGAAGTAACTTATTTATTTATTAATAAATATTGCCAGAAAAAATTGTAACTTTTCTTATGATGTTGGCTCTGTTACGTCTTGTAAACTCTGCCAATTTTTTACTGAACTAATTTGATAATTCAGCCAACTTCAGATATCATTCAAATGTCTCACCAATAGTAACTCAGAAAACACCATAAAAGAACTAAAAATTAGTTTTTCTATTGTTCTTGGTACATTATCATTCGTGTAACTTTTGGACGAGCTCTAAAGATGGAAATGGTGAAGATTTGCCAAACGGTTAGCAGAACGCAAATAAGCTACACTAACATTTGAAGCCAAAAAATTAATATCAGAAGAATCTGCGCTACCAGGAGAAACTTTGCCATTCAGAGCAAAAGTAAATACAGCTGGCTAATTGTTACTCCTCTCCGGTTTTTATAACCAAGAAATTAGCAAAATCAAATTTCACATTGGTAAAAAATCGTCAGACAATTTACTTTTAACACATTGAATATTAAATTAATGCAAATTTCAGGCTATGTTATATTTTCGTTATTGACCTATGTGATCATGTTTCCAATTATATACGAATACATCAATAGTAATAAAATAAATACAGGAAAATTATGTCACGTCTGTACATAAACGGTTGATGAACACAATTTAATAACAGTTAGTTTGATAATATTGTATCTTTACTTAATTTCACTGATATTTTGCTTTTGTAGTGTGATATTTGCCGCCTTAATCCTCCCGCCAAATTTGCATTATTCTTGAAACTTTTCGGTATAAATGTTATATAAATTCAGCAGCTATTCAACACAAATTGATTAGAAAAAACTATTTAATGGAGAGTGCTTCATATCATGGCCTCTGAGGTTTCTGCTACTTTTTACCTTTTAGTTAAGTTTGCTAAATTAATTCCTTGGCTATATAATTTCTTATCAATACTATTTCCGAATTTGAAGCTCCTGTGGTAAGGATTATACATGTCTAAATGCACTGTGATGTTAATCTAAACAAAAAATATTTGATTTGATATTTTTAAAATTTAGTCTTAATCTTCGTTTATTTAAGCATATTGCTGTTAATCGTGTCATATGGAAAGAGGTACATTAATTATTCTACATTCTTACCGGTGTTATCAAAACTAAAGTTAATCAATATTCTCTATATAAAATTGGTGTGTTTGAATTTCAAAAGATAAAGAGCGCAGCAGTTTTAAAGTTTTTTCAAGACAACTTTCATTCCTTACAGCTTATATTGTTTTTTTATTATTATCACGAAAAAAACGTTTCATTATTTTAACAATGTCAGCCATTGAATAATTATTTATGGTTACGATGCATTCAAACAAAACTGATTAATAAAATCTTGTGTACGTGATTAAAATACAAAAAAATCAAATAGCAATACATATTTAAACACAAGATTTTTATCCTATCATGCTTTAAATGGCCTAATTTGGCCATGTTAAATACAATTGGAACAAAGATTAAGAAGAAAACTGAGGAAAAATAATATGACAAGTTTAATTAGTTTATAAATTTATTTTTATAATTTTAAACCATTTAATCTGTGGTAATATAAAACGATCATCTCTCACATAACTGAATCTATTAGTAAAATAGCAGTATTTAACAATCGACATAAAAATGGCATCAGAAAGAGTTCTACATCATGTATTTATTTACATTTATCTATTCTTATGTATTGGACATTTAAAATATAATTTATTTTATGAAATGAAGCATAAACTTAATATAAAGTCAAATTATTATATAAAAAAATTAGAAATATTGCCTCTGTATTTCGATAAAAATTTCATAATATTTATGAAGATTTGAGTAAATGACGTACTCCAAGTTTTTCAATTTTAACATAAATATTCTATTTATTTTTTAGAAGGATGTAATATCTGCCCCAATCAGTTTGGAACTTTTGATGGGCAATAGCTAATACAAGAAATGTTTAATCAAATTTGCCTTAAAAATTTGGTAAATTAGAGTATTTGAAAATGCCTAATATGGTAATCAATTAAGCAACAGCTGAGTGTGCTGATATTGATAACAAAACTAAAATCAAGTTTGCGGGTTTGGTATAAACACCACCCGTTTGGAATTAATCAGTCGTCCAACGTAAAAGTCTTACGTCAGTCACACACAATGACGCGTTTCTACCTTCCACAATCATTATCTGAGCACGGAAAAAATGAGACAAGCAAATTCCAATAATTTTTAAAATAAATTTATGCTTCAATATACGAAATATTTTTATTTGAATTTTACTTATAAAAACGAGTGTTTAATAGGACTAAATATTGGTACAAATTGTACTAAAAACCATAGGTGAGTATTAGGAAATAATTCATTCCATTGATCTCAATCCTAGGAAGGGATAAATCAAGGTGAAGATCCTATCCATATTTCTCTTCTGTATATTAGTGAATAAATATTAGAAACGTTTAATCACGAGTTCGATAAATCAGCTTCTGCACAATATTCCTCAGAGAATGTATTTGTAATATTATCGATAAAGATGAAAATATTGACTAAGAAAAATGGAATTTAAATGTTGGGAAAGTTAAGATTAGTTTAATGATGGAATAGGCTAATGGAAATGAGAAAAATAAAGTCACATAGAACAAAAGTATTTTAAGATTTACATTATTAATTTAGCAAAATCCTCATATAAGAAAAAGCTAAATTGTTATGAATAAATTTTATTTAAAAATGTGTTTAATAACTTAAAGAGACGAAAATGATATTATAAAAAATTAGATAATTTTGATAATTCATTTAAAGACCAATAAAAATAAATTATACTCGGCATATAATAAATGCCCGATAAATAGTGTTACGGAATATATAAGAGATTATAAAATCAACTAAGTGTTATTTTGATTGCTCAACAATTATACATTTTTATGCTTCCATGATTCAATATTTCTAGAATAAAGAGACTGCTATCAGTCTCAGGAAATATGTTAATTATGATTAATTTAAGGACAACCGACACTAAACAAGAACATTTTACAATCACTTTGTACCAGTTACTTGGCTTTTATAAATGCCCTAATTTAACTTTAAATATGCGATAAATTGCATTGTAGTAATTTGATGACATTAATTTCTAAATAAAGTGAAATTAATTTGAACGAGCAATTTATAGAAAAAATACATATTCCAAAATAGTGAAAAATTTCAAATTTATAAATTTATAGCGAAGAGATTTAAAAATATTAAAATTAATTGCGAAATTGAAGCGATGGATGTGACTGAAAATAGAGAGCAAACGTTATTAAAATGCAAATAAATAGTTAAAATATTCAATTTTCTTTTAATTTAATAAAATCAGTAATTTAATTGGTTGAAAGAAGATTCAATTTGCAATCTGAAATGGTAGAACCGCATAAAACCAAATATAGTTGGAAGGTACTGGGCATACCAGCCTTTTAAATGATAAAAATGTAAAATATTAACCGGTGAAATATAATATACGCTAACGTTTATCCAAACAAGCAAATTAGGTTGCCATTTGAAGGAAATTGGCGATATTTTGAAAGATGGGTGTGAGGAGAATCAATGTGAACATTTTCACTAAGAAGATTTTAGCATGTAACACTGTGTTGGAATGACCTTTCATTGATGATCAAATACACTTTACACGAAGAAGAATGCAGTTATGGCATTGAGTTCGTTTTATCAGTTGGTAGAAGGAATCCTCTGCAACGGAATCTAGAAAAAATTTAGATATTTCTTCATTAGTTTAGAACCAATGGGTTATATTTTTATAATGTTATAGCAGTTGCTGAAGAGGAAGCTGTTTGTCTGAATAGAGTTTATGAAAAAAGCTTGCAGCCACATTGTTTAATCAACATTATCTCAATCAACGCAAGTCCACAAACTAGTTTTAAATAAGTTTTGATCAGTACCCACGCAATAAATTATTACGTTTCAGAATATTTTTTTAGGAATGTGTTAAAATCGTGGTCTTGTTGAGCTGCGAATTTGATGAGCATTTATAAAATGCATATCCGCTACTTAAAATGTCACGCAAAATTTGTAGCATAACCAGAGAACTATGGCAGATAATTTGTGCCATATACGTATAGAGGTGATATTGTTTGCAATCCTTCAATAATACATAAATTAAGATAAATATTTTTTCATATATCATTTAAGATGATGACATAAAACAAGATTATAATAGAGAAATCATTAGGAAATATACTTATATGAATATAAATTCATACACACACACATATATATATATGTATATATATATACATATAAATTATATATATATATATATATATATATATATATATATATATATATATATATAACAAAATGACCATTACCTTTGAACATTTCACATGGAAGTTGTTAGCCTATCTTTTCCTTGATATTGTGTTCAGAATAAATTTCCTGAATAGAGTTGCTAGGATGAAATATGTTTTCATTTAAGAGATTTTAATATACAACAGTTGCTAATGCTGCATTAACCTTATACAAAAGAATTCATATGCTTTACCGGTGTTGAATCACCATTTTCTTCTAAATTATGTAGGATGACGAAGAAGGGAAAGGTATTTTATTTTTCAACCTTAAAGAATTTATGATTTTGGCTGGGTGTGCATCATCCTGGCTGAACATTTGTTATTATATATATATATATATATATATATATATATATATATATCCTATTATTACGAAAATAGGATTTTTAACAAAGTGAACAATTATTATAATTAAGGTTGCGATCTTGATATAAGCACCTGAACCATTAATTACTTACATATGTCAGTAAAAAACTAAGGCTTGTATAATTTAGAAAAGGCAATTCATCCAGTAGACCGGTTTCGTCTTTATTGGGAACTCATCACGTAATGGCCAGAATTTGCCGCGGACAGGTCTAATGGGTCAGGTGCTCATATCAATATCGCAACCTTGATTATAATAATTGTCATCAACGCCCGCGCAACCAATGTTCATTTAATAATATAAATGTTCATTCTAATAACAGTTTCCTATGTAGTGTGGTGTCTGTTCAGTAATGACAGATTGGGGATGGTTCGTTGGATACAAATTGATGCCATACGAGCTCCACCTACAGGAAAAATATATTAACCAAGTTATATTAGTTAGTATAAAACTGAAAATTGTGAGTAGTGTAGTACGCGGCTGGGTGGCTTAGCGGTAGAGCACCAGATTCTGGAACAGACGTGCCCAGTTTCGAGCCCAGTCAGCGGAAATTTCTGGCCAGTACGTAATGAGTTCCAATTAAGGACGAAACCGGTCTACCGAATGAATTGCCTTTTCTACACTATAAATTTTTCATTTTATACTGACATGTATGTAATTAATGGGTCAGGTGCATATATCAAGATCACAACATTTATTATAATAATTGTTATCACAGCCCGCGCAACCGATGTTCGCTTAATTATATAAAATTGGATAATGTCCAGTTATATCGAGACTACTAAGCTTAATTTCACAATCTTTAATTCATATACTCCCTCTGTTTACATTTTATTTTGTGGGTGACAACTAGTCTGACACGGATTTACTTATATTTATTGTTTGGGCTGATTATTACCTGTATATGCGTTTTTGTCTGTGATTGTCTCTATTTGTGTGAAAGGGGGGTTTCTCGTTGTAATGCAGAGTGACGTCAGTTTTGTCGCTGGCAACAATGATTGTGATACCGAATTTACAGCTGATTTTTGTTCTACAGTTGGTTGCCTATCCGATCGAATATTTTTTGAATCTGGTCAAGTGGGTGTTTGGCATTGCTTGGATGCTAGTAAATATATATATATATATATATATATATATATATATATATATATATATTTAATAGATTTTATTTTTATCCATGGCCAGTCAGTAATACCATGTTGGTAGAACGACATCATTTATTTGTAACCTGCAGCATATAAAGAATTCTTACATATTATGTATTTATGGACATTGCTTTTGTAGAACTGATCAATTCGTTAAATTAGCCAGATGCGTGTTTCAAATATGTATGCTCTGAAATGGTTGATGTTGCCCAGCTTTTTCTGATTAATTTCTGCGATAGATATAGTAGCAATCTGTTGCTCAATCGCATTTGCGTACTTCTATTATATATGCTACCACACGCACATAAAAACAGACCACAACTCTTAGAAGAAATTCAATAACCAAAGCCAGTCGGAACAAATTCTGCAAGACTGCATCGTAAACCAAAGTCTCGGAAAACCATGACATCATCATGAGCTTCTCCGATGCGGCTTATTATACCAATGATTAACGTAACGCAACTTACAGCAGCTTAGTTTTTCTTAAAACCGCTTTATTCACAACAAAGTATCACACATACACAAGCAAAATAAGATACTTCTTTCAGAAAGCGTATGAATTGAAATTAAATAAAACATCCAAAAACACTATAGCTTGACTTGATCTTTCATCCTTATTTACGTACAATACGTTGAAAAATACAACGAAAATATTGTCTAATTTGATTAAAAATGCGTTTCAAAATTTTCTTATGATTAATAATGATCTAAAAGACTTCATATTATAGTGTACAATAAACGTGCAATTTATATTTGAATGCAAAAATTTCCTCATTTCACTAGTGTAGCATTGCAACACATCTGGCAAATGTATACATAACCACTCTTGAGCAAATGAGCCTAAAATATAATTCACCAGTGTATATTCTCCAAAAGTTAAATAGATGATCTGCTTCTCTTCATCTCAGTAGCAGCAGACGAGAAATACAAGTAAAACTAAAAATCATACAAGGTCTCAACCAATTACTCAAAAAAGCCCCCCCTTGTATATAGGTAAAAGAAAGTAATGTGTAGATGATCATTCTCAAATTAAATCGGTCAATATACAATTTGCTATGAAATATGTCTTCTCTTCAGAAAAAATAAAAATAAATATCTTGATGATTGGTCATTTATTTTGGTCTATTTTAGAATTTTTATTCTGTCTCCTGTTTGTGGACAAAAAGGATGCAGGTGTATAGTATAAATTCAGCGGTGAATGTCAAAATATCATTTGACGAAAGAATTTTGTATTTTAGAGGGCAAAACGAGTAAACCTATTCACCGTTCTTATAAAAAACTACAAAAACACCTTCACGATAATAAATGCATTATTTGAAGAATGATATAACGCAATAATGACTTTCAATATATTAATCAAAATAAATAAATTGTCAGTTACAATAAAAATTAAAATTCGTTAGGCCGATTTAAGTAAGGACCAAAATTCGCAGATTAACGTAACGAGAAATGCTGAAATGTTTATTTTCAAACTGCAATCCAGAAAAATAATTTTGCATAAAATTTTACAGTCGAAAATGTTAGAAGCGTGCAACAATATACGAGCAATTATAAATTTATAAACGTAAGTCTACCGCCATGTGTTCTTTACCCAGATCATAACTTATCCACATATACAGGTTGGTCATGTCAATCGTTTGGACAATTTCTCACAATTAGATTTGGCAAGAATTTTTTCTCATTTAATTATCTCCAAGGTAGTTTTGATTCGATTTGCTATGATGAATCGACCGAGATTTCAATAGATTTCGTCTAGCCACGGGATATCAGGGTCACACTTCTGCGGTTCCAACTCACATCCTCAGTTACATTGTATGCCTAATAAGCAGGATAAATATTAGGTTTTCTTAAGCAATACTATGATCAAAGTTATCGTTGTTGCTTAACAATGTGCAACACTAATTGACAATAAAGGAATGATGAAAGCGAAAATTTACTCCCAATGAATATTTATTAAAACAATGCTGACCATCATATTAACACGGTAAATGTTATATGTCATAGTAAAAAATTTTACACGTTGTGGCATCCGTTATTGTTCGCCTAACTTATTTCAGGGAAAAAAATTCTATTAGCTCCGGCAACACCCATAAGTCATGTAACAGAAGATATTTTTGCAAGAAACATAATTTTCAAACTTGTTAGACAAGAAGAAGTCTTGATAATTAGTTATAATTTTCGTTATTTAAAATTTAAATCTGCATACAAATTCAATGTTTTTCGCGCAGACAAACAAAAGGACGTGTAGAAAATTTACATGTAAATAAAAAATGTTTGGTATAATCGATTTTAGAAAACTGTGTTATCAGGATAACCGTGAACAACTCTTCGAGGACTTTATCTCCATTTCTCGTGTTTTATTGCCCGAATTTGTGAGTTAAAAGATTTTTTACTCAAAATTTCATCGTTTTCGGGTTTGAATTGTGTTTATCATGGAGGTCATTAGGATTTATTTCAGAGAATTAGAAAATTAAATATTTGGCAATCTGGTGTCATTATTAAAATAAATAACTTTCCTAAATTAATAATAAAATTAGTTTTGCAAACCGTACTCAAAGTTGAGGCCATATATAATACTCCATTAATATTTCGAAAAATAAATTATACAGGCATCTCGCTAGAAAAATGATATGAATATCATTTTTAACAAGCGCTGGATAATACAGTATTTTCCTATTATTCGAGAAAAAAGTTGTGTTAATGGGTTTGATTTTCTTCATCATTTACAATACATTTAAATACAATTATTAATTGAATTTTATAACTGCAAATAATGAACATTTTTAATAGGTAATAATCGTCATATGAAATATGTATAACTGTATAGCATCAGGTTGTTGACAAAATCAATAAAGTTAAAATGTTTAAATTTGAATCGTAATGATACGCAGATAAAATTTATTTTATTCGAAATTTAATGTTATGCTATGGCGATTATTTTTTCATTGTACAAACTTATCCAACAAATACACGTTTTATCAAGTACGTATATGTTTGCAAACACAATTCTTCAATTGTTAAATGTTGCAATTTTATTTATAAACGTTGGCAGTGCAACTACAGTATTATTCAATAAGATATCTTTAGACTTCCGCCTATTTTAATATTTGACAACTCTAAAAAATAAAGCTGGTAAAAAGCAATTGCAACTTGGCTGTATGGTGTAACCATATAGCTTATTTTTATGTTTAAGTTGTTTCAAGCCAAATAATTCACGTTTCGCATATGTCCTCGTTTCGATTTCCCAGTAGAGCTCTGTTATCTAATCTAGCAACAGATTGGCGTAAAAAACAATGTGGGCAGATTTAGACATGACAGAAAAGATTGAAGTCACTTACAGCGAAATTAAGAAGTATAGGACCCACTCGTCTGCCAGGATGGGGTCCTCGTAAGCATGATAGTTCTTGGTTAGAAACCCTTAGCGATATTCCATCAAATCGAGCTCAGTGGCGATCTTGTTGCAGATGCTTAGTAGAATCATCTTCGTAACATTATTTTCTTAGTAGGGCAAAGTTAGCTGCGAGGTTTGGTTTGTTTATGACGTGATACAGTGAAATCCGCAAGGAAGCTGTATTGCTGATGTCGCGTTTTCCGGATGCTAACTTGGTCTTAATGGTGTTGTGGCGAGATTTAGTTTGCCTCATTTTTGAGAGTTATCCTGATAAATTTATTCATAGTAGCTAGGTATTCCTTCTCTCTGCCTCTCTTTCTCTCTCTTTCGTAAATCTCACTAATAATTTGTCTAAAATATTATTTCTGCTTTCATTTATATACTTTTTTTCACTCCTTATGGTTATATGGCAGTGAAACATTAGTCACTTTTAACTTTTGTAAGGATGGACATCGTGATGATTTTGATGAATTCAAGGGAAAAACTATTGACAAGAGTGATTTTTCATGCATCTTTAGCCCGCAAATAAATAATACAAGGTTTAACAGAATGAGAATTATTATTAATAATATAAAATTTTAAAACTTTCTAAAACAAATTTATGTTCAAACAATTACTTAAGTTTTATATTCTGCTTATCTGTCAAAGAAAATTTCTTTAATGATCTATATCTCCATAAAGACTTTTATTTATTATATATATATATATATATATATATATATATATATATATATACCTTGAAATTACATTTATTGCACACAAAATATTAAGAATAATATATGAGGTATTGACTGAGAGAGTTGAAGCAAAAACACTTGGCTGAAATACTATGCGAATACTCCATGCAAAATAATAATTGACTCAATATTAGCCAATAACTCTTGTGGAAGTCAGATAATATGTAACAAAATAATAGGGACCATTTTCCTGTCAGCTTGATCTGTTAATGAGACAAAATCAGTATTGACAAATAAGCTTTCAAACACCACGGACGTCTTTGCCAATTAAAACAGAAATAAAGTTTGTACCTCCAAGTCGAAAGAGAAGACGATAAGCAAAACTTTATGTGATTTAAATCTGATTAGTAATGCCTAACTTTGACGCTCTGTTACACATACACTTGGAATCATTTGCGTCGGAGTTTGTGAAACTGTCAAATGCGCTACCTCGGTATACGCTGCAAAATATTTTTGGTTATATATTAACTTGCGCATTTTTTTAGTCTTTCGTTTAATGTGCGGCATTAGTTTGCATGCTTTCCCGTTAAGAAAATCATTGATTACCTATGTTCGTTCATCAAAAGAAATGACCCATCATTGCCCTTGCACAAAAGTCATCCAAAAATTCTCCTCGACATGTGCGCCGAATCTGTTCAATTCATTTAAAATTGTCAATATTTTATGCTAATCGATAGAGTGGCGTTTGGTGGTCCGATAATATTTTCGTAAATTGATGTATATATTTTGTCTCTTAAAACATCAAATCTTCAAAAAAATGCAAAAATACGGCTCCATCCTTTTCTAATGTGTGTTGATTACATATTTATAATCTTTTATATAAAGATATATGCAAATAATGTCATGCTTAAACATTTGAACAACCAAGACGATCACACTAAATTTACTAGTGTGTACGAAAACCTTCATTCAAATGCAGTCTTTCTTTGAAATGTTGCTTTCAAAACGGAAAGATGACAATTTAAAATAAAAATATAGCAAAAGCAGACATGGGAACGACTATAAATCAATTATTTTTGCGCTGCAGCATTTTAAAGAGATATTGGATATAAAATTTATTCTACGAGATAAAAAAATTCTTCCATGATGAATATTACTATCAATTACTGGTGATGCTAAATATTTAATTAGGAAACGGATTGCATGTGAAGTCGGTTGAAGAAAATATGCAGCATAAGGCACATGAAATAAGCAATGAAGACGTATTTATACAAAAGCCAATATATGTCAGCATACCTATTTAAGAGGACGTAGCGTCTGAAATATATATTAAAAAATTAAAGAACAAGGGACTTAACGAGTGCCGAATTCACAATTGATAATTTTTTGTACAAAAAATGCCTGTTCAAAATAAATTTGAATTATCAGCACCGCGAATTCCAATAATCAAATATTGTGTATTCTTCAAATTTTCATAGCTGCTCATTGCGTTATGTAAGCAGCACCAGCCTACTTTAACAAGGTTTGCTCATGAAAACAATATATTAAAGTACACCTGGCATAAGAGAGAAACTTTATGAAATAGCGGAAAAAAGTTATTTTTAAAATCAAACTCTAAATCATGCAAATTTTCTAGTGAACATGAAATCAAATATCGAAAAAGAATTATGTACAGCCGAGGCTGCTTTATATGACACCATTTATCCTCGGCAAAATATACATAAGAAATTAATACATGATTTAAAAATAAACCGGCAAATAATATGTGTATGCGTACGCTATTCTGCATGCGGTAACTTGCAAATTTCCTGCTTCCCGATTATTTCTGAACAGTTCATATTTATAATACAATTTTGTCTCCCCTGCTCTCCAATATTTTTGTCCATATAAATTAAATTATAATAAAACTCGATATTTTTAAGAAGCATACCTCTTTTTGTCGGAGCAAATATAGACAACAACGGGATTTGGTTCTTAGGCTTTGACACCTAAATTTGTCTCACAATATTTACCTACAAAATAGTCTAATCTGCCAGTCTTTGTCAGAGATATTGACTTATTGTCAATGCTAAATTTCAAATTCTCTTTGAATGCATAACAGAGTTTCTGCGTTATAAAATTGAAGATTTCGTATTTAGCGTATAATCATCTAATGTATTGGTAATATTGACGCCCAAATTTCACTAAGAGAAATATACTTCATATTACGAAGAAGTTTTCTATGTTCGCAGACAAATCAAAGCTTCAAATAGTAGAAGTAGACATTTTGCATTATTCGAGTGAAATCTACAGCTTGTAGGGAAAATTTAATGAAAGATATATTTTCTTTTGTATATATATATATATATATATATATATATATATATATATATATATATATATATTTAAAAAGTGTTCAAATAATTTATTTTTTAGATTAAAGCCTAGAATTCTAAGTAAAATTTGGAATAGTGAATAATTTAGGTCTACTTTATAGTGAAAAATTTAATTTTATTAATGAATAATCTAAGAGAAAGAAAATTTATTCCTATTTACATGTCTCTTTATAAAAGTTTGCATAAATCTATTGAATAAATTGTTTATCGGTGATATTTCAATATGGATTTGTGACCTGGCATATACATATAATCATATTCTTATTATGTATCACCGTTCAATGTTATGCATAAATAATACTACGTTTACATTTGACAAACACTAGATTTGCTAAATAACACATATTCTAGATTTTTTTTATATAGGCGCTGTACAAATGGAAAAATAGGTTTTTCTCTTTCCGTTTCACCTCAACAAACATCTGAATTTTACATTTCCTGTCGAATTTGAACGTATTTCTCTGTAAATTTGATTTCTAAAGTAAAAAATTTCCATATCATATAAAACAGAGCAGAAATTTGCATAGAAAATGTAATGCCTTAACCGTGTTTTAGATACACGTAGAGTGATTTTTCATATTCCAGAATTCCTGAAGAACTCTCTAGAATTTAAAACTCCATTTACTGCGAGATCCGTGCCGCATACTTTACGTAACATGTATACGTTTACCAACCTGAATAAGCTTCACTTCTGATTGAATAAATTTGGAAGTTCTAATAACCTTATGTTCTAACTATCTTTCCCCGATCTACTATTTTACAACATATATCATGGCATTTGTGAAAGTTATAATAATTTAAAGTATAATGGCTTCATTCTGCTTGTATACTTGTCAGTTTAAACTAAGAATTAAAGTCGCAAAAGCAATTCATCTATTGGAAAATATTCTTTGTAATTGCAGCAGACGAGACCAGAAACTGGGCCTACTAGTTTCTCTAAATTGGAGTCTATCTATTGCGTCACACTCGCCGCATACTACATGCAGATTGAAGTCAGTTTCCATCTTCTAGTCATAGTTTACATTTCAATCAGGTGCAAACTATTTACAATCTCACAATTAAAGAATTTCTTACTGGCCACTCCTAAGCAGTCATTAGAGAACAGATATCAGGATACTTTTATATGCTTTAAAGAATTGAAATCTGACGGCATGATTTTTATTACATATATCTTGTCAGTTTAAAGTAAGCATAGTATCAGGTTCATAATTAATTTATCCGGGAGATGGGTTTCATCCTTAGTTGGATGCCGTCATGTAATGCCTATAATATGACGAGGACGGAACGAGGAACAAGGTACATGCGAAGTGTGCCATACACTTCACGCAATATAAAGTCGTATACTCACATATCTTTCTGGTTAGCGTTACCTTCAGATTTAACTTATTTGGAATCCAATATAAAATGAAGTATAAAATAACGACATCCGTTCTCACAATGTAAAACAGACACCATGTAAATAAACAATCATTGACTGCGCGAGTCTTTGTATCAATTGTTAAAATCAAGTTTGCGAGCTTGAAATTAACACCAATCCCGTTGTATTTAACCAATCGTCGAACAACATAGCAAAACTACCGTCAGCTACACACACTGGCAGTTTTCAAACTTCGATGATCAATTTTAGAGTTCGAGGGAAAACTGACTGGCGATGATCAAGCGACATTTCATATATATGGAAAGCAAAATTAAATATGCGGCTACCACATCCAGTAGAACTTGACTGGAAATATCGGCTGCACAATTTATAAGCGTAAACAAACACGTTTGGTAAAAATTTTAAAAATCCATTGCAATTTAGTCACAACTACTTAAGTTTATCTTCTGGTAATGCTTTTCATATGTGCAAACATTAATCGGCCAAATACTGACACGAAGAATAATCAAAGGCTAGGAAAGTTATATTTTGCCCCTTACATCTAATATTTGCTGCACAATTTTCTACCTAAAAAATGTATTTTCCCCAAGGATTTCACTTAAAAAACTACATAATTTCAAATGGTGAGCGACGGAGAGAAGTTGCGTTGAATATGTTTTAAAATGACAACGTGAGATACTTTTTGCTCCCTTTCTTTATTTTGCTAAGGTGCAAATTGACTTTCAATTATAAAATATCTCTTTGTGGATAGAAAAAATGTTTAACAATCTACTTTGAATGGTACCATTCATTTATTTTTAGATAAAATCAATTTTATAAACTTATTTCTTATGTAATATTTAATAATTAAGCTTCATAAACCTAAATTGTGTACATTTTTCAATTTAGACTCTTGTAGCAGTTCTCTATATATGTTTGTATGTAGGACATTTTAAGATTAAGTGTTATGCATTTCACAATAAATTCCGTTTTCAATGACACATCGGCGTCAACTCGTTAACGAAATTTGTTTTAGTTTCCATAGTTAAGAAAACTAATCTACTCGAAAGTGTAAAGGATATTTATTCGACAAAAATTGGCACGCCTAAATCCTCACTACTTTTAATTGTCGTGTGTCATAAAACCCTGTTTTTAAGGCAATTATTAGTCCGGATAAATATTTATTCTATGGTAATCTTATTTATTCTAAGTAAACTAACTATTTCCATAAGAATAGAAGGTATAACGTAGTAGGCATGAAAATAATTTGAACTTTTCTTTGTTAAAATCGCACAGTTGAATTAAATAAACATTGTAACTACGTTATTTTATGTTTGGCACCAAAATACAAATTCGTGGTGAAAATTCAATGTCACGATAACAAGTTGCCCAGTTATAAATAATAAAAATTTTCTCAATAACTTGCACAGAGTTTTTACCATCTGAATTTTCTTATTATGTCTTAGATTTCATTTTCATTTAAATATTAAATTTTAAAAAATTAATCAAGTTTAGTAGCGCTTCTTACTATTTTTTTCCTCAACAAATCCATACTTGACTTTAAGGTTAACTTTCCAATTTCCATGGAGTCACAATTTAAGCATTTTGCAGCCATTTGGTTTTCGTAAACAGTAGACAATCAAGCATGCATTGTTTAGGTCATGCTAGAAAATATTCAGACCGTAATACTTGTGTACTAAGTTTTCCAAACTATCAAAATAAGTGATAGTTCAAATCACAAACGCTTTATTTATAATCATTTATTTGTAGGAACTTGTTAGTTAAAGGCGCGTCTATTTAGTAAATCAAAATACAAATAATTATTATTCCTTATTTACTCCTGTCTCAAATGCTGACTCCCTAATTGTCTTGAATTTGTTTCATTATAATTCCTGCACTTCTGAGATAAATTTCTGTAATATTTACATCGACCCTTAGTAGAGGCATTGGAGCGTTCTCGGCCTCATATATTGCTCCTCCAACATCTTCTGCTCTCTCAGGATTCTGCCTTAATTGCCTACTTTAATGATAACGTGTGATAATGCCAAGTTTCCGGCGTAATTCCTGAAGTTGTTGATTTTGTAAATCGCATGGTTCGCTCGACTAAATGAAGTTTGTATCGCCTTGATCTGGTGTGCTCACTGAGCAGTCGCATTAATCTATGGGTGGTAAGTAGGTTCCCAGGAATGCTTTTTTCAAGGTTATGTTCTAATTATTAATTTATTTGGCTCAAACTGTGTACCCCGTCAGCCACAATAAATTATGGTGCAACAAATTTTCTGGGCCAGTAATCATCTAATAAATTTATAATTTAATCTGTTGTGATTTGCTTTCATGCTAAAAACTCGACCCATCCTGTTAACATAGTAAAAATAGTGGCAACTCTACATTGGATAAACAATTGTTGGGCCTCTTATGTCCAAAGAAACGGTATCATTGCACTTGTTAAAATGGACAATGTTTGTTGAGCATCGTCCGTCCCTGCGAGATATGGTCTGTATAAATTCAATGCAACAAAATCCGGAGCAACTGTTTTCTAGTAGTAGGCACTCGATAATACTTTATAGACAGGACGTTCGTATCTAAGGACATACATTCCTCTGGTTAAATTGGGTGGCCCAGGAACCGCACTTGCCGACATAACTGAACATTTACTAGATTACACTGGAAATAATATTCAACGGCTTTGGACAACATCTTATACAGCTGAGTACGTAATTATTGTTTATTAGTGGTCTATATAATCAAATTGACAAGCTAAGCTGTAGTACAGGGTAAGGCGCACGCAAAAGAGTTCATCATATTATGGGACACTTTTCGTGTGTTCTTAACGTCAAGTTGTAGCTGAGTTAATAGTAAATAATCTTGAAGTACCTGAATCCCTAATTTCCACCATCTTCGCAAAGAATGCCAATTTGCCAAAAGCCCTGCTTTAGGTTAAGCACATCAAACCATTTGTCTACCGCTAACCGTGGGAAAAGATCGCGCAGAGCTTGCATGGTATACACGTCAGGTTTCGTCTCAGAGTTTAATTACCGGAAACCACCGGCAGACAGAGCAAAACATACATTGTGTGCAGTACAATATGGTAGCTAATAAGTAGATGCGGATGGCTCAAAATGACCAGCTTCCGTAGCCTCTTTCGTTGCCTGGCTCGATGCTGACAGTTTCTTTGGAAGAGCAACACATACTCTTAGAGATTAGTAGCCTTCGTTTGATTTTAGCCAGAGATTCATGCAATCGGACGTTAGTCCAAATCATTGCATGCAATCAGGTGGTTGGATTATACTTTTGTACTGAATTTGGAGCTCTTTCCAACATCCATCATCATCATCATCAACACCATCATCATCATCATCATGCAAAGCCACACAAAATCCAAAAGTAACTACTGTTTCACTGCCTTATAACCACGAGAAGCGAAAAAATATACAAATAACCATAAAAATAATAATTTAGACACAAATTATTAGTGAGATTTAAGAGAGAATGAGAGAAAAAAGAGTACCTAGTTACTATGAGTATAATTATCAACATACCACACAAAAGTGAGGCAAAATAGACTTCTTCTCAAAACCATTATTGCCAAGTCAGCATTAAGACAAGGAATATCAGCAATAGAGCTTCCCCGCGGGTTTCAATGTATCACGTTATAAACAAACCAAACTACGACGCTAACTTTGCCCTTCTAAGATGAGAAAGTTAAGAAGATGATTCTACTAGACGTCTGCAACAAGATCTCAACTGAGCTCGATTCGATGCCATATCGCGAAGGGTTTCGAACAAAGAGCGATGGAACAGACGTGGACCCCATCCTGGCTGATGAGTTGGTCTTATACTACCCAATTTGGATATAAGTGACTTCAACTGTTTCAGGCATGTCAAAATCTGCCCACCTTATTTCTTACGCCAATCTCGGGCTGGATGAGAGAACAGAGCTTAACTGGGCAATCGAATTGAGGACATGCGCATAACGTGACCGAGGCAACGAAGTTAATGGAGCCTAATTTATTTTTCTAACGAGGAGCACTTGTTGGATTTCAACGTTGGTAATTCGCTCTTGGTAACCAACATGTGCTATGCTTCTCAAACAAAGATGGTATAATGTCTGTAAACGTCTTATATCATCAAATCTTAGAGGTCAAGTTTTACTAGCGTATAGTGAAACTGCGCGTACAAATTTATTGTAAACGCGTTTCTCCATAAATGTCAAAGGCTCGAGAAAGCTATTCTAGCTTTCGGGATTCTGATTCTCTTCTCGTCAGATGTATTGCCTAAGTTATTGATAGAGCTCCCTATATATATAAACCTGTTAACTATGTCTAGATCTTCATTCTGCAGTCAAAAACGACTTGTCTCCACACGCAAAATAGCGCTGCATATGGGATTTATGGAACTTGCACTCTTAGGCCTGAAGAGGCAAATGCGCTTACTTTGACAATCAATGTTCATATCTCATTGTCTAATAAAATATAAACCCATCAGAGGTGTGTGGATGTTCACTAGAACGATAAGCATAGGCTTGGTAACATCATTTATCAATAAATGAGTACCCCATTCACCCGCCTTTCACACCCAAAGCATTACAAATTTGCCATCGTAAGTTTTACGTTGGTTAGCATTTAAGACATTGATAATACCGACACATAAGTTCTATTATCCGATTGCATAATCACGAGCCGTTAGTTGAAAATTTCTAAAATAATTAATTTTATAAAATTTCTTACGTTTCTCAACTCAAAGGGTTTGTTCTATGGTCACAATCACGAATATCAATGTTTGTGAGGTGGTGGACCCTACTTTCCTATTGAACTCTCTGTCTTCTGGAAGAGCTTTACTCATTTTGCTCTCCCTTAGGCGATGTAAGGTTCGGAGCAGGTTTTATTCATATATCGAACTAGCTTCCGAACTGCTGGCTACCACCGCCGACGTGGACTCACTGGATATGTCACGAAGAACTCCTATAAATTATATCGCTTCTGCCGGCTGTTGTAACTAGACTCATGTGTAGTGTCGTCACAAAAATGTGATAGGCATCTCGGCCGAACTTACTACAGCCTGGGCACTTTTTATGGTATTCTCAGTGTCGTTCATATTGCGTCATTTGAAATGGGGTCTAGTAGTATAAAAATGATGGTGTTATGCGAGTTCACTACAGGTAAAGACTCAGTTAGCTTGGGTAACCATCGCCTGATTTTTACCATCGTATCCTGGGGCATCTCATACGGTAGTGGTTTCAATCTGTATAATTCTGTAAGCACTTCGTGATGCCTGACACGAAAGTGAGCCAACACTTACCGATTAAAATCTTCATGCTGCAGGTTTGAGGCAATTATAATGGAACTGCAACTGTACGATCAACTAATTCCCGGACTGCAATACACACAATGGGTGCTTCTAATGGAAAATATTGCGCTCGCAAAGAAGCTTCATATTTTTCGAACCACAACTGTGGCTTTTCCACATCCAGAGGTACAAACATGGGCTTAATTTCTTATGCATGTCAAATATATCTCATCGATTCTGATGTAAACATCGGCAGAGGCCCATCTAATGCCACCTTAGCTGTGTCGCCATTGTTAAGATCAACAATATTAGTTTTGTCGTTTATGCGGATTCCCTAAGATGTTACTATAATCGTCTTATCCAGCCGGGAGTTAATTATTCATATCCCCGCGGTTAGATTTTTCATTTATGCGGAAAATATTTTACTGAGTTTTCCAAACAATCAGATGAAATCATAATGATAAAAGCAAACGCTTTATTTTAATCAGTTATTAATCTGTTTGCTCGTATCTGGCGCGTCCATTTAGTAAAACAAAACAAAAAAATTATTGTCTCAAATTCAGTTTTGTGGTTTGACTTCTGTATTCATCATTTCCTTTACTTTGCTTCATCCTAACTCGTGCACTTTTAAAAAGATTTTTGGTCTATCTATATCAGCCCTAAATAAGACCATTGGATTGTTCTCGGCCTTAAATATGGCTACTGCAAAACGAAGTAATGGAAAGAGACATATTTTACTTCTTTTAGAAATATATATTAGCATTGCCAAATTGAATGGTCCCATAAATAAGCTAAATCAAATATTTCGCAAATATTTCATGTGTCATTTTATCCAATGTATTACATTGGTTTGAATAGTTTAAAATTTGAAATTAAAATTTTTTTTATATACTATTTCGTTTTATAGAATAAACTTTATAATATCTCTTTTAATATTTTTTGAGTGTCCACAATTTTGCTTAGTAGTTGCCCAATATCGTTAATAATTAAATGGCTTTACCTTTTTGACCTTTTTTCTTAAATTTATGTGTTTCAAGTCTGCATGTTTTCTATTTGAAAGGAATACTTAGGGCTATTTAAAAAACAATGTGTCATCAAATGTATGAAGTAACAATTTTATTAAAATTACTCATTCCTCTCGGTTTAAAACTTGTCACACAGAAAGGAGTGTGTCTACATTTTTTATGAGTAGATTTTAGTGTTTTCATTAAATGGATTCATATTTTGATTTGTTTAATATCTACGTTGATTTTTTTAATTTTTATTGCCTCTACAGTAAAAACGCTGCATCAATATGCGACGTGAATGTCACAGAATCTCTGGATTTTTTGCAAGAAGAAGCAGTGGTAAATCCTAGATGACGATTTGAATACTAGTGATAACGTTCTAATGTTGAAATTCTATTTTTGAGTTTTTTTACTTTAAGAATATTCATTTTTATCTCCTTGTACATGAACTCGTATTCTAGTCAAAATTCCTATCGTTGTTTAATTGTCAAAGTCTGCAAGCTGCACGTACTATTCAAAATATAATTACCTAAATGATAATTCGAAACCAAATTGGAATCCAATAATGTAAATATATAATTTTTTATCTTGTTAATTATAAAAAATACTAAAACGCTAATATTGGTCATAATTTTTGTGCCCAGAATTAATTAGGCCAGCTTCTCAAAATGTTTTATTCACATTACATTTGCTTTAAGCTCATAAAATGAAACAAACCTTAAATGCAAATTACTGTTTAAATGTAAAATTTGTAAATGAAATTTCAATCAAACAATTTGGATTTACTCTTAAAATGCGGTAAATGTATACTTTTAAATGTTGATAAAAGCCGCTTTGCGCCAAGAATGAATTTTTTTGTTTCTCCGAAAGTTGTTTCTACATTACATTAGCTAAGAGCTGATAAATGGCAAAAAATGATGAATGATAATTTTTGTTTATATAATATAGTTTTAAATTGTATTTCATTAAAACGTTTTAGATTTACTCCTGTAATGCAGTAAATATATACTTTTTTAATGTTGACTAGAGCCATTTTTTATTTTTATTTATAACTCTGATAAAATATTTTTATTTTGGAAAATTTAAAATTCAATATACGCTTATGGTTGCTAATATAAAATGTAAGTTATGAATCAAATTCTTGTAAGCTTTAGTGAAAATTAATAATATAATGCCATTGTTTCACTGGGAATAATTAGTGCTAAAACAATTGTCAATGTACTTTAAACGATATGTTGCGTTTCTGAACGTGCATTTGCATTTTTAAACGTCCATTCCTCCAACAGGCTTTCTTTTGTCGAAGAAGCTAGAATATCTATAAATATTCTTTGAGTAACTTGATTTATCGTTAGAAATAACTAGATGAAATTGCAAAGGGAGAAGCTATATGTTATAAAATATACTTAAATCGAAATAAAATAAAATAAGGTTGATTAATAAATTTCTCAAAACTAATATATTTGAAAGTTTGATGTAGAAAAAGATTACTATAATCAAGGTTGCGGTCTTGATATAATCACCTGACCCATTAATTATTTACATATGTCAGTATAAACTAAGAATTGTATAGTGTAGAAAAGGCACTTCATCCAGTAGACCGGTTTCGTCCTTATTAGGAACTCATCATGTATTAGCCAGAATTTGCCGCGGTCAGTGCTCGAACCTGGGAACGTCTGCTTCGGAATCTGGTGATCTAACCTCTGAGCCACCCTACCGCACACTACTCACAATTTTCAGTTATATATGACTAATGTAACTCGTTTAGTCTTTTTTATATTTTATAAAATATACTCAAATCTTAATAATATAAAAAATAAGATTTAATAACGATTGTTTCAAAACTAATATATTTAAAAGTTTGTGTTTGAAACCAGCATAGTATCCGTAAATCTCTAGAATGTGCCTCACATGGTAATATTTATAGAGATCATGGAGTTTTGCGTACAAGTGAACAATTTATTACTAATATAAATTAAATAGATCAATGAAGTTATAAAACAAACTTAAATCACTCACGTCAATATTGATCTAACTTACATTCAAGTTAACGTTAAAACGTATAAAATGGAGCTTGAAAGTTTAAAATTAAGATGCCATGTTACATGTTTAGGATTAGTTGATCTTTTTAAAAATTGGATGCAAACATTAATAGCTTTAAAATAGTAAATGGATGCACGAACATCCGTATTATTTATGGGCAGTTTAATTTTTAAGGTGATAGCTCATTTAAAGTTTGGTACTTCTGCAATAAAAAAATGAAATTATTCATATTTGCACGTCAGCATTTACATCTAATAAAGAATGAGAATTATTTGTTTGATGGTTAAAGTAATTGTCCATTGTTTATTAGTTTGCCCGACTGCTTGAAAATTTTGTTTGATGCGATACTCATTCCTACCTATCACAAAATGTTATTAATCACAATCTGAGTTAAAGCACAATCTTGACTTATAAAACAAAACCAGTTGTTATTTCTTTTAAATCGATGAAAATGATTTTCTTTTCACACTAGAATAAAATGGTGAAGAGACGATAGAAACTCTAAACAAATCATTGCATTTTGCACTTGCTTTCAAATAATCTGCAGCCGAATACCCATAATTAAATCCAATATATAAACTTTGGCTTCATTTCGTGAAAGAGAAACATCTATTACAATCAACATCCGGTGTCACCTATAGTTAGAATTGTGTTTTGGCATAATCAACTTTAGGCCTGTACAGCAGAAAATTAAATTCACGTTTTTCAAAGACCATACCGACGTCGTTGGTATAAATACAAATATTGTTCCACGTTTAACCATGTCTAAACATTTTTTGAAAGCTTGAAATAAGCCAGAACATCATAATAACTTTCAATTTTATTACAAAGGCTATCATCGATTAGGTTTGGTGTTAATATGAACACAATTTGTATGCAGCATCATGTGGATATATCAAATTCAGCTTCAACAAAATGCTTAATGCTGTTTGATTTATTCGTTTGGTCTTACTTGATTTTACCCGGTTTTAGGAATGCTGTGCGTAAAAACGTTAAAACATGTGTTACATATTTTGCAAACGTCAATACATATCAGATGCATCTTTTCATTTCGAACAACAATGAGGTTTTGGAAAAATTGATTTGTTTTACAAATGCTTCATGTGTGTTTTCGAATGGTACTCTATTCATGTTTTTAACTATTTTACATAAAGCAGATTTAGAAAGTTTGCAAACATTTTAATGTTTGTATTTGACAGCAAAGACAAGTTAATACTCAGTGCATTGTAAATCAAATTTCTCATTCAATGGAGTCTAATCCGTTTATGAAAACTTCTATTTGACTTACTGCGTATGCAAAAATATTTCTACTATTTTAGCTTAAAACGATTTCCAATTTATTCATTCTCTCAAGATCTGGATCAATTGTAATTCAATAGTTCGTTTAGAATGAGCTTCAACTCTGATGTATTTTATTAATGCTTGAATATGTGCAGTTGTTCAAGCACAATATACATGATTATATTCGAATAGGCGACGGAAGTTGCATGAAATTAATGAATAACATTGACTCCAAGCGAATCATTAAAAAATCTTGCCAAATTTTTAATGTTTTACAGAGTTTTCATAAACGATATAAAAGCATTCCTCATAATCCCTAGCATATTATTTCGAGTAATATCAGAAAATAATTCTCTATAGAAACTTGACAATGTTTGAAAGTATAGAGTTCATAAATTGCTTTAGCAATCATAGAAAATTGCATTTACAGAGTGTTATAAAACAAAAGGAGTAGATCCGGATAATTTAACACTTGCTTTAACATTATGAAACATGACTGGATTTTTTGGTAAAATAAAAACATATTAATCTCCAATAGTTTAGCAAATTACAGTTGCCGCTTCTGTCCTGTTTTTGTATTTTCCATCTTTTGTTACCTAGCTACTGCACTTGCATTTTATGAATTATCATTTTCTGTATCACAATTTCGCTCAACTGTTTCTTGCGCAAATATTATGCATGCATTCATGTATTGTGATTTATTAATATTGTCATAATTCCAGGTTTTGCTTCTCTGCGTTTTTGCTACTTAAGAATAGATAAATATATAGGTAAATAATTTATATATATTTATAAAATTAAAATATATAACGACAAGATTTTTACTATAAACGTATAGTCCTTATAGACTACACATTGCATCACATTGCCCTAAATGTGATGTGTGCAGCTTGCATAAATTAACGATTAAATTGCCCTCAAGTAACTTGATCTGTCTAAATATGCCGATAAGAATAACGCCTCTCCAAAATGCTAGAATTTTTGTATGATTTATTTTTTTACTGGAGAAGAATAACTCAGGAATTAGTTTTGTAAAAATAGAAAAAAAACCGGTCCCAAAAAATAATCCTACCACACACACACACACACACACACACATATATATATATATATATATATATATATATATATATATATATATATATATATATATATAAAGCACGCTAGCACACCTATCCTCAATAACAAATAAAAGTATTCTCTTGGCGTGTCACATTTTAAATGTTCTTGCGACATCAATCTTATTTTGCATACACTAATTTGTTACGTGCTCGGACAAGCATGAATTCAATCGTCTAATGCAACCTTATAGAAGTTATGGCAATAAATAATATTCGTTTTGCTTTTACCTTCAAATAAATTTATTTCTCTTAGTTAACTTTGACTGTAAACAACTTGCAGACTTGTTGCTGCCACAATGACTGCGTGTTGCATCGCCTTGCTTTTTATTGTGCATGTTCTTCCCCAGGTGATAATTACACAAATGATTAAGTTGTCATTGTTTACTTTGGTCCTGAATCGAGCAAACTTTTGATTGGTTATTTATTGCTTTTCTTAATCATGTTCTTATTAAATTTAAAATTATGTGAGTATATACCTGTATATGTATATCGAATTTAAAATCATGGCAGAATTTGGTTAAAGTTATACAATTGTTGCACCTAGTACAAAAGTAATATTAACATATATTAGCTAGTTGCATTGTTTGCATTATAAAGATATTAATAATTCGTACAAGGAAATGTCAACATAAATCAGGCATATGGGAAAGTGGACCAAGAGCGAATGTTATCAAAAATGGTAAACAAATAAAGGTCAGGCATGGTTCGAACAAAAAGATATAAAATATATATTTAATTAAGAAAAAAGTGTTAGAAAATCGTGATTGGCCTTATAATTGAACGAGGTATTATAAACTAAGCAGGACAATGTGAAATTATAAAATAAATTAGCATAATTTAAACTAAGGGGATTTATAAAGTATTCATAAAAATTTGAGATGAATGTTAAGATAAAATTTACTTGAAAAAATCTAAATTGTAATGATTTGCAGTTTTCGTATTTTAAGATATTCTCGAATATCATTATAGGATTTATCCTTTTTTAAATTAAAAAAATTTATTAAATATTGGCAATCATTACCAAAATATTTAATCATGAGCAAATAAAACGTCTTCATTATGCTATTTTAATTTAACTAATGAAACGATTTCAATACTTGTTCAAAGAGGAGAATTAAACATTATTTTCAAATATATATATATATATATATATATATATATATATATATATATATATATATATATATATATATATACATATATATATAAATATTACGTGTATCTTAATGATGTTTCGAAGACAATAAAATATATTAAATACTTTGAGTTCATTCATAGATTTGGAGAGAGTTTACAGGTTCATATATTTGGATGACTATAAATAGTCTCTTTTAGTTAAAGTGTTTAAGTAACATTAGTAAATGGTTGACTTTTACGAGAATTGCTTAAGAGGACTTTGTTATACAGCCCATCAAGCTGTTTTCATTAAATATTAAGTTGATTTATATGAAAACGACCAACAAGCATTCAAATAAATATGCTTTAAATGAAACGAGTGTCGTTCAGGCATTTGCTTTATGAAAATGAAACAACTACAATCATTTCGCCACATATATTTAACATCTTAAACAAGTATCCTCGTATGAAAAAGCTGAGAATATGTCTACTTCTCCGGGGGTATAAGCATAACATAGATTTTAATATATTGATGTCAGCGCAAAAATAATTAAATCAGTTCCAATTAGGTCGTGCGTTGCGACTGGCGGTAGTTCTGTTATGTTGTTCGACGACTGGTTAAATACAATGGGATTGGTGTTTACTTCAAGCTCGCAAACATGATTTAAAAATTGTTACCACCACCCGCGCAAACAATTATTGTTAAATTGTATTGCCTATATATGTATATGTGGCGAAAGCTACAAACAGTTAATGTTCGTGACTGCATAGAAATTGTGCAGCCGACATTTCCAGTCAAGTGCAATGTATGCGAGACTGCTAGAGGTGAGGGTCGCATATCTAAATTTGATTTCCGTATATTCAATGCGGTTTGATCCTCGATAGTCAGTTTGCCGTCGTACTCTGATGATGATCATGGAAGGTCGCAACGCGTTAGTGCGTTGCAGCTGGCGGTAGTTTTGTTATGTTGTTCGATGACTGGTTAAATACAATGGGATTGGTGTTTACTACAAGCACGCAAACTTGATTTAAAGAATTGTTACCACCACCCGCGCAATCAATTACTGTTTAAATTGTATTGCCTATATATGTATATATGGCGAAAGCTACAAACAGTTAATGTTCGTATGTATTAGGTCTTTCGAACCTAGAAAGATAAACCAAAGACAGCATGAACGGAAATTATAATCTCATGCACATTCGTTTCGTGCTTACTGGCGACTCATCAGTAGGAGCCGGTATTGCGCCTTTTAACCACTATATATTTGGGTGAGGAATGTGACATAATAGGACGGCAGAATCTCCTAGACAAATGTGCAAACCTATAGTAGTGAAGCTAACATCAAATGAAGTCTCGAAATTGTGACTTCCACACTAACTCACTCTATGTAATATTTATACCAGGTCAGTAAATGATACTAACAACATGGCTTTTGTGTCACCAACCGATATTAACATCATAGTACCGAAGATGTACATGGTACTAACACTATGATTGCGGAGTCGGTAAATGGTACCAATATGATGGATATCAATGTATGCTAGAGTTCACCGAAATTGAGAATTACAACTATTTCTGAACACAAGATACTCCAGTAAATCCAAACACCCTGGCCTTGATCGATATCAGTTATCACATTTCGGGGTAAGCATGACATCATTCAATTCAATATATACAGTTAAATACTGTTTGTTGCGGAGGGCTAATATATATCCAAGTATGTATTAGGTGTTGTAAACCTAGTAACAAATTAGTTCAGTTATGGCCAGAACGATAAACCAAAGACAGCATGAACGGAATATATAATTTCATAACTAACTATAATGAATCAATAAGGCAGCGGACGTCGCGCAAGATAAAATGGCTTGCCTCATCAGTTGAGCTCTGTAGGGTGAATGAGCGTAATCAAGCTACTGTAGACAACCGCAGCTCCGATTTTCCCCTTCTCCTTCTGTTCAATTTAATAATAACGAACTTTACGATGTTATTAATATGGTGGGTGGCAATCATATCTCTGAGCTCAATACCAATTTGCTAAATATTTAAAATAAATTAAATAAACTACCGTTCATTGAACCTAGATTAGGTTTTAAAGTTGAAACAAACTGTTCAACAAGAAGCTCTTCCACATACGTTGGATAATCTAGAAATCGATATATGTTGCGTGGCTAAAACCAGAATACAGTATCCTATTGTGTGCGCCATCATTATATACGCGTTATAGGCTTCAGAACACTGGTTCCATGGACATTTCCCAAGGTTTTGGATTTAGCTCACAAGCTGAAGCTTGCTTAACTAGAAGGATCCCTGTAAAGAATGATATTTGGGTAGCTCAATTAAATACGTCCAGAACAATCAAAAATAGAATATGTAAACAATGTTGCAGTTTCGTTGTAGATGCGTATGCTGTCACCGATTGCTGGACATACGAGAGCAAGGACGCTTTTTATTCCGACCTATGCTCTTTACCAATTAGAGCAAGAACTTCATGTATAGTCTTGGTTTTGTATGACATGATTGCCTAAGTTGCGCGCTTAAGTAACGTGGAATTTTGAACTAGGTGGAAGATACACTTGACGCTTAATCTGCAAAGATAATAGTGAACGTATGTTGGATAGCCACGCGCATAATGGATATTACTTACGAAGCACAAAATTCAGATTTAGTGTAAGGCGTTACGCTATATAGCCTCTCCCTGCCCTCAGACTACGGTTGACTCAAATAGGCCATATAAAATAAGTATATATATATATATATATATATATATATATATATATATATATATATATATATATATAAGACAATAAAGACCATCTAATCACCGATGAAATCTGACGTCTTAATAGGTGGGCTGACCATCTCAAATGTCAATTTACTAAGGCACCTCCGTCAGTCTCGATTCGCAAAAATAAACTTGCATCAACAATGTAAAAAGATAATCTCCAACATCCATCAGGGATAAAGTTTCGGAATTTAATCCTATCTCTTAAACTTCGTAATGCTACATGCCCCGATGATTTTCATTTAAGCTTATTTAAGGATGGTGACCATATAGTTTCTGGAGCGTTGACTAAAATGTTTTCGAGCATATTGAATGAGGTGAACGTGCTGTTTGCTTAAATTGAATTAAGCCACATTCCCATCTTCAAAAAAGGCAATCGTCATTTGTGTGAAGAAGCTTAATTCCAGTCGTATCTAGGTTATTTGCTTCGTCCGTCTTGGGCCGTCCAACTTGCTCATTTTTCGGATGCACATGCGAATGCAGTAGGTTAGTCAGTCTTGACTATGCAGACGATATCGTATTATTATTCAACAATCGAGATTCTACTCAAGCTACATTGATTTGATTAGTAGTATTTGTTTTAGCTTTTGGTATAAAATTCAATATCTCTAATCGTAAGACACTTATACAAGTTCACATTCAGTTCACTAAAACTTTGCGATTGTAGATTGAAGATCTAGGCATAGTTGACAGGTCTGTATACTTTGGCAGCTTTAGCAATAAAACAGGCAATGTAACTGACAAGGTGATTATGAGAACCGCAAAATCTAGAACCGTCTTCTCTATTTATAGAGAAATGTGGATATTTCGATCTGCCTTAATAGTAATGGTTACAATAAATCTTTACGTGCAGTTTTATTACACGCTAGTGAAGCTTGGCTCCTTAGCCTTGGCGATTTCATTGTTTTGAAGGGCTGTTGCGCGGTGCGAGCTTCATATGATGAATTTCCGCGAGTTGCTTACGCGGTTTGTAGCTTTTTACTATCAGTTTCACAAAGATCAGCTTGATCACCATTTTCCAGTATGCATCTGTTTTACAGTTAAATACTGTTTGTTGCGAAGAAATAATATATATGCAAGTATGTATGAGGTGTTGCGAACCTAGTAACAAATTAGTTCAGTTGTGACCAGAAGGATAAACCAAAGGCAGCATGAACGGAAAGTATAATCTCATGCACATTCGTTTCGTGCTTACTGGCGACTCATCAGTAGGAGCCGGTATTACGCCCTTTTACCACTATATATTTGGTGAAGAATGTGGAATAATAGGACGGCACAATCTCCTAGACGAATGTGTAAACCTGTAATAGTGAAGCTAACATAATCTAAAGTCAACGACAATGCGACTTCAATGCTAACTCACACTATATAATATATATACCTAGTCTGTAAAGGATACTAACACTATGGCTATTGTGTTAGTAACTGATACCTTTTTTGACGAAGATGAGTACCGGATACTAACACTATGGTTTCCGAGTCGGTACATGATACCAACCTGATGGATATAAATTTATGTTAAAGTTCATCGAAATTGAGTATTACAACAATTTCCGAACACCTGTTACTCCAGTTAAACCATACACTCTGGCCTTCATCGATATCATTTATCACATTTCGCGGTAAGCATGACATCATTCAATTCAATATATTACAGTTAAATACTGTTTGTTGCAAAGAACTAATATATATGCAAGTATGTATTAGGTTTTGCGAACCTAGTAACAAATTAGTTCAGTTGTGACCAGAAGGATAAACCAAAGGCAGCATGTTCGGAACGTATAATCTCATGCACATTCGTTTCGTGCTTACTGGGTTCGCACCACCTAATACATACTTGCATGCATCCGTTTTGTCTGCGATCAGGCTGGGTGCGTATTCGTCCTTTTCTTCCGAAGGGTTCAAGATCGTTCATAATAACAAATGGAAATGCGGCATTGAGCAATCTTTGTTTAACACCGCATTTCCAATGGTTAGTACGAACGATGTTGAAGCCTTCGGAAGAAAGGGACGAATACGCATCCAGCCTGATCGAGGACAAAACAGACGCATACTGGAAAATGGTGATTTCTATGTTTTTTGAGAAGCATGAAACATGAAGGTTACCGACAACGAATAAACAGCGCTGACATCCGCAAATTTATTTTGGATCGGTCAACAGTTGTTTTTCGTTTGAAAAATATGAGGCTTAGTCAACAGCGTTGGCTTAGCCACATTACCTATATATCCTCATTTTGATTGCCCAGTAAAGCATTATTATCTAATCCTACGCAAAATTGGCGCAAACAAATTATACATGGCAGAAACAGCCCAAGCCAATTACATTCAAATTAAGTAATAATGGACCCGCCCATTTGCTAGGATTAGGTCCGCTTGCGCATCACAATTCTTAATTTGGCACCCTGCGTGATATGGCAACGAGTCAAACTCAGTAAAGAACTCGTTGCAGATTTCTAGTGGAATCATCTTCGTTACCTGTGTTTCTTAGACCGTCAGTGTTAGCTGCGTGATTGGCTGATATTTTCGCGTGATGCAGTGTAAACCGCAAGGAAACTGTATTGCCGATGTTGTCTTGACATAAAGCTGACTTGGCTATAATGGCATTGCACAGACATTTAGTCTTCTTCACGTATGTCTGTTATCAAGGTAAATATACTCATAGTAACTAGATCCTTTCCATCATCACTCTAATAATTTGTGCGCCAGAATTATAAATTTTGTCATTATTATCAATTATAATGTTTCTTCTTTTTGTCTTGTATTTGTCGCTATTTTTGTTATTGAAATATCACACAGAAGCATTAATTACTAAGGAATTTGTTTTGCTGTGAATAATTATGCAACAGATCTTACTTCCACAAAGCGTACTTTTAAAAACATTTATATGACACAAGTCACCTAATTAAAAAACGGATATACATTCTTAACACATATTCAAATCAAGAGTACTCTCAGACTGGAATGGCTTAATAGAAAGGCGTTAACTGGTGTCTAATCTGGGTAAACTAAACTATAGGAGACAAATTAATACTTATTACTAATGAGAAGCTTGGTACCTTTTAGTTAGGCACTAAATCACGCTTGTGTTATGTAAAAATTAACAAGAGAAATGCTAAAATGCCATTCAAAGTAACCGACTATATATGTTTAACTTAAAAAATATTGTAATTTTTAAATAAAATGCACCACAAATAATTGAAAATTATGTTTCAACTAGCAAATTTGACTTACAACAAAAGTGGACATTTAAAAACAAATTCGTCAGGTTAAAAGGAGTTGAATGCCATAATTAAGTTGCAAATAAAACCAACATGACTATCTCAAGAAATGCAATGGAAAAGTGTATAACTAAGAATAATGCCTAAGTAAATGCTTCAGATTTTCCAAGTGATCTTATAAGCGGAATTTTGATTTAAATTTAAAAAAGTCCAAAAAATGTTTTAAATTTAACGAATATTTTTAAGGCAATTGACTGTCTTGCGTAATGTACCAAGCATGGAAATTTACACAGTGAAAATAATAAGGAAAGTTCTTTTAATGTGATAAAACTTATCTGATCCGATGTGTATTAGGCATTTCTTTTGGTGAGTGACGGACATTTCGTTCGCTTCTCAAGTGGTCAAATGTTATGGAATTTTATTCATTTTAATCCCGAAAACTTGGCCCACTGAGCAGTTATCACAAGCCAAAATTTCATATATTTGCTTAATGTGCTAATAGATTTCAATCTTTAGAAAATTTTCTAAAGTATTTAACATGCAAGTTCATAAATTAAATGGCCAATGGTTTAGTAAAAGAGTGTGTTTGACCCGACTGTGGTGCAGAGCAGGATTTCTGCTTGTCTATGTAGTATAGGTACATTGCTATGATGCTCCAATAATATCGAGGAAAAGTTAAAACGCATAATTTAAAATTTTCTGACTACTAAAATACAACCGATTGATGTTCACCACAAACTCGCGACCAATATATGCATATATAAAACATTTGCTCGTACCACTTAAAGCAGCATATATCTAACTAAACAAACTAAATTTAAAATTATTATTTAAAAATTTTAGTCAGGATTTAAAAGTTTCGCACCTAGTAGCAAATCAGTTCAAATATAATCAGCAGTGTAAGTCAAAGACAGCATGAACGGAAAGTTCAATCGCGTGCACATTTGCTTCATGCGTCCTGGCGACTCATCAGTGGGAGCCGATATTCCGCCCTTTATCCATTATTCGTATTTAAGTGAGTAACGTGAGAAAATAATACCATACAATCCCCTATACGAGTGTGTAAACCTGCAGTAGTGAAGCTAACTTTATACAAAGTTTTTCGCGAAGCGATTGCAAGTCTGTAATGGGTACCAACTATATGACCAAAATTTGTATCATTATAATAAGGTCATCGCATGAGAAACATTTAATTTTTGCTATTTATGAATACAGTTTTTAAAGAAATATTTCTTTAATCTGATAAATATTCAATTTTTGCCTATTGGGAACCTTATACCAATAAAAATTTCAATGACATTCATAAAGCAAGTCATTGATAGGTAAAAGAATTTTTCGTTTGGATGCTTAAAACTTTTATTTTTTCAATTAAAATTTATTCAACTTAGCATTAAATTTTGCATTTCATTCCAAATGACGTATCTGTAACACCCACTTAAGATTTACAAGATCAACTAGAATCTAACCATTTGATTCTCTTATCATTTTAAGGTGTACTCACATACGTTTACTTCTAGAGATATATAATTTTGCACAAGATACCTTCTTCTGCATTATGCCTTGTTAATCAGGTAGTTACAATTTCTAAGCTTGTCCATGTAACATAACAAGATGAAACGAAAAAATTGTAAAATGATAGTGGGGATAAGCGCAATTATTACAAAACATTGCCTAAATCATATCTCTGCATTTTGAGGAAGAATTGATTTCACACTGGATTTACTAATTCTAAAAACTATGAAAAAACAATAATAAATAATGTTAAAACTTAAATTTTTCCGGACGTTGATCTTAAGAACACTAATTAAATTCTTCATTGCCTTAATTATACGCTAAACGAAATAGGCTGCTATCGTTTATATGAAGTATAAAACCTTTGATAATCTGGTTGAAATAAATATAACTTGAATTAATTGTATAGATTTTGATTAATAATCAAAAAAAAATTTTTCAGCGAAGTGTGTATGCAATGCAATCAATTTGGACCAACCTGATAGTTGTTAGATCATTGATTGAAAAATGCATATTATTACTTATTTTGTCTACAACTAAAGGAAGCCATCAAACATATTTTTCAATAGTTGGTTCAGAAAAACTTTTGCATCTCTTTCAAAGATATTCAGTGCAAATTTATGTGCACCTATCCACGATTAATTATTTCAGAATTACCCTATTTTAAATCAAATTAACAAAAATGATCTCTTTCGTAATAGCATATTTAAGCAAATGTGGACCACATTGGCTTAAATCTGCTATTGTGAGTAATGTGCTGTGTATATATGTGACAATTGGGCCTGAAGATAGAACGGGGATTTCTGTTCCGAAACGTTGTCAGTAAACAAAGATGTGATAGAACCGCATTTCCATTGGGACGAATACAAACTCAGCCCGATCGAAGACAAAACGAAATTGGAAATTGTGATCAATCGGATCTTTGTGAAACTGCCCGTGCAAAGCTACTACCCGCGTACTCGATACGCGGCATTGGAGAATATAAAGCTGGCACCCCGCAATCAAATTTCAAAAAATACATGAGTAAAACAGTTATGGAACAAAATTTTCTCCGCGTAACAATTAAATATATAAAATTATTTTTGAGTAAATCAGTTAAAATTTGTATTGCTTTTTCCTTTTCATGTTTTAAAGCACAACAGGTTAGATATTTCAGCAAAAACCCCAATATATCTTACGAATATTCTTAATAATAAAAATATTTTTACTGATCTATTTCTAAGAAATATTTTCCGTACAATTTAGCAGTAATTATTTATTATTCATTCCTAAATTCTTGATAACTTTTAAAATTTTACATAATATTTTAAAAATGCCCAAAAAACAATAATTAGCAGTTTGCTACCTCCAAGATAAATTATGATTAAATAAGGTTTGGCGTGGCTGTAAAATTAACTTTTGAGGCAACTATTTTCAAAGAAGACCAATTTATTAATCGGCACATACAAAAATAAATAAGTCATGTGCAGTTCTTCCATGCAGACGAGCTGTCGTCTAATGATTTTCACAAGACTGAATTTAATAGTATTCTGAGCTGAAAAGGATTTTTCAAGAGAAAATGTCATGGGGCATATACGCAAAGTGGAAAAGTGATGCTGTATACGAATCCTAACAGAAATACATGAATTGTTTTTGAATAGGCAATTATATAATATAATTTGCAATGTAGACATGGTTAACCATATATTTCTGGGAAGATTTTAATATTTTAGTCGGTGCATTTCAATGATTAAATCAACGAAATTGGGCTAATTACAATCAGTAGCACGATTAGTTATACATTATTCAAGGACATTATAAAAGAAGAAAATAAATATTTAACATTATTTAAAGTGAAAACTTATAGGGTTTTTAAGTTTTAACATAGGTCAGGCATTTAATCCTGATAATGAACTTACAAAAAGATATTAAACTAAGCAAATAGGAAATTCTTGCTCATACAATTTGCCGACTTATTCAAGAAATCAAATTTCTGAATTACTTTTTTCGAAATAGAATAAAGTGCATATAGTTATAATATAGCACGATCATATATGAGAAGCAAAGCCATTATAAATTTCTCAAGAAATAACACAAACGTGTCTGTTCAAATTATCGATCTTGAAATACACACAATCGTTCTTTGATGATGACCATAGGAGGACGAAACGCGTCAGTACGTGCAATTGATGGTCGGTTTTCTTTGTTGTTCAACTGCTTAAATACAATGGGATTGGGGTTTATATCATGTTCGCATAATTAATTTAAAGAATTGTTACCATTACACGCGCAACCAATGAATGTTTCATACTATGAATTATATCAATTTGGCAAAATCTGTTAAAGCTTTATTATATGGGCGAAACTGCTATAAAAATTTCTCTAAATTGTTACACAAATGTGACTATTCAATTTGTTGAAAAATGTTTATAAATTTCCTTTAAATCAAGTTTGCCTGCTTGAGATAATCACCTGCGTGCTTTGATGATGATCATGCAAGGTTGGAAAAAGTCAGTACAAGTAATTGATATTTGGTTTTAATTTTTGTGCGAGTGGTTAAATACAATTTTATTGGTGTTTACATCAAGCGCACAAATTCGATTTGAAGAATTATTACAACTAATCGCGCAATTAATGAATGTTTTATAGTATAAATTGTATAGGTTTGACGAAATCTGCAAAAACTCCACTTTTTTGACTGCACAGAAATTGTAAAGCCGACATTTCCGATCAGGTACAGTGTATGCGAGGCTACTGGAGGTAATAGCAGCATAAATATTTTTCCTTTTCCTTTATTGAAGTTTAATCCTCGCTAATCAGTTGATCGTCGTGTTCTCATGTTGATCATGTAAGATCGAAACACAGTAGTATGTGTGACTGACATAGGTTTTGTTATGTTTTTTGACTGATAAGCTAAAATGACATTGATAATTATCTAATGCTCGCAAAATATATTTAAACAATTGATATAACTAAGAGTAAATTGAATGCTTGTTTAATTTATAAATAATATTTTGTGAAATGCACCAAAATTATCTAATATAATTTATTTTTCTTCAATCTAATTTTCGAGAATGTCTCAGAATATTTATATAACAATGCATGTAATAGACAAAAATTCAAAACCGGAATATAGTTATTTTGAAAAATGTCTGCGAATTTGCTAGTATCAGCGAAAGTAATATCTGGATAGATTCGATTTTTCTTTCCGGATATTTTTCATTTGATTTTTTCAGCTAATCTTAGCATTCATCGCATTGACTGTTCTATGCGTAATATCTTAATTTTAAATAAAATATGACAAAATGAAAATTTATTTGATATCTCATTAATTTATTTTTCAAATTTTTGCTCTCTCTTTAATTCTCTTCCATTTGGATATGCCTAATGTGCAAGTTATCAGTTTGGCTTAAATAGATTAAGAATATTTAAATTGCCGTTGGTTTAAAATTACACTATTGTTATTTAATCAGGCTAAGTTTACAAAATCATTTCATCCTTTTTTTCCGGACAAGTTTCAAAATATCCATTTGCACATCTACTCCATCAGTAATAGCATTATCAATCGATAGCCCATCATACAGAATATTGAAAAGTAATACATTAAATATTTTACTTTCTTTGTCAATTCTTTTTTTGCGAGAAAATCGATTTCCAACACTCATCCAAACAGTTTTTCCCCAGTTTACAAACCCTAGTTTGACTTTCGATCAAACGTTTTGGCCTCGTTTGTCACGATCCGCATTCCTGTATTAACTAAGATTCTGAAAATAGTAGACCAAAATTATTGTTCACAATTTGATTCAAAGAGTAAAAATTTTAGATAAACTACTCTGTTAAATACTGTTTGTTGCGAAGAACTAATATATATGCAAGTATGTATTAGGTGTTACGAACCTAGTAACAATTAGGCCTGTTAGGACCAGAAGGGATAAACCAAAGACAGCATTGAACAGTAGGAATTATTGCACATTGTTTGTAGCATTACTGGACTCGATCAGTAGGGAGCTGGTAATACGCTCCTTAATCACCATTATATATGCTTAATACACTGATGGATAATAGGACGATACAATCTCCAAGACGAATGTGTAAACCTGTAGTAGAGTAGCTAACATCGCATAGCGTTGAAGTCTCATTGTTGAAACTATATGATGTTAGCTATTCTACTGCAGGTTTACGCTTTCGTCTAGTAGATTGTATCGACCTATTATCCAACATTCTACACACAAATATATAGTACTTAAAGGGCCTAATACCGGCTCCTACTGATGAGTCGCCATTAAGCACGAAACGAATGTGCATGAGATAATACTTTCCGTTCATGCTGTCTGTGGTTTACCCTTCTGGTCACAACTGAACTAATTTTTTACTAGGTTCGCAATACCTAATATATAACTACTTACATATTTCATTGTAAATTAATAATTGTATTGTGTAGAAAAGGCAATTTATCTAGTAGACTGGTTTCGTCCTTATTGTGAAGTGCAGTGTGCAGCAGGTAGGTCCAATGGTTAGAGCACCAGATTCCGAAGCAGACGTGCCCAGGTTCGTGCCCTGTCCGCGAAAAATTCTGGCCAGTACATGATGAGTTCCCAATAAGAATGACACCGGTCTACTGGATGATTTGCCTTTTCTACGCTCTACAATTCTTAGTTTATACTGACATATGTAAGTAATTAATGGGTCAGGTGCTTATATCAAGACCACAACCTTGATTATAATAATTGTTATCACCAACCGCGCAACCAATGTACGTTTAATCGCATTATTGTTTGTATAATTATGAATTATTTAGTTTTTAATGAAAATAGCTAGCCAAAGTTGAGTTTTGACATCCTTTTGTAGATAAGTTCACACGCTGGGAAATACAAATAAATCATATAATTGAGCAACGCCGTTTCGCGCATGATTCCTTCCTTTTAAAGCTTAGTAATTCAGTTTTAGTTTATAATTTGCATGCTTAGCCTGAGCAGATATAGATCATTTGCTCCTCAAAATTTGTTTTAAAAAGAATTGAACACGTTAAACTGTTTTTGTTGAATTGCATAAATAAAAGAATCACTGGCATGCTAGTTTTGAATTGAAGCCACTCTTAGTGCATCACAGTTACGTAAAATAACAGTAGAATGAAACTACAATGGTCTAATCTCGCGAGAATTTTATGGATAATTTGCTATTTGTAAAGCTGAACGCTAATTTTCATTTTTAAATATATTATATCTTTCCGCATACAGCTCTGAGGAGATTAGACAAATACTAAATCCGACAGAAAACTCCTTGGAGAAAAATAATAATTGATATTTTTAGTTTGAAAGCAGTGCAGCCTGTTGTATAATGCCTAATTACTTCAGACAGGTATAGGCAAACCTTATTCAGCATTAGTTTGTTTGAAAATACGAAAGAATATATTTAATGTAGACAAATAGAAAATTAATGTTTTACTCAAAACATAGAGTAGAGGCTGTTTGAGTCCCTATCCGTTGTCGGATTATTAATGATATTTTGTGCATTATTAAGATCATAACAACAATTTACATAAACACAATTTTTTTCCAATACATTTTAATTTAGTGGAAGTTCCCAAAGTATCAGGAGTCTGTTCGACAAAAAGGGAACTGGGCCAGTTGTTTGAAGCGGAATTATGGTAATGATTTTCTTGGGTAAATCACAACGGAAGCAATTTGTTGATTTAAAGCTGAATATTGTATGCAATGCACTGTTCCCTACGGTGCGAGAATGCACATTATAACTCGTACAGGTAAAGTAGGGCGCAATCGCCAAAAGCACAATATCTGAATAGAAATTCTTTTTATTTAGTAAGGGAGAAACCATTTTGTACGGAGATTGACATTTTCTTCCTCAAACAGTTATTACTTTATAGAAGAATTTTAAATTAGAGACTATGTTGTCGTTATAAACAAAGCAAAGCAACTATTAAAAGAACATTCTTCCTAATTGGGCTAAAACTGCTGCATCCGAGATTCAATTTAAAGAGCATTGCATTCAGCGTCATTTATAACAACCATTTCGACACATAAATCTCTTCTGTCCAGCGATTGCGAAGCTTTACACTAGCAGCAGATTTTCGTTGGTTTATTTTTTTGTCATATGTATAGCTTTTAGCATAAACTCGCAGCTAGTTTTCTCCAATATGTCGTAATAATAAAATTTTCTTCTAGGCATAAACACGCAATAACAAAACATGCCCTGAACATGTAGCTAGTCCTATATTTTAATGTGCCAAATTAATTCCTATTTCACACTTTAAAACACCGTAAAACACACTAAAGTGTATCGCAATATGCCATTGCGAGAAATATTGTTGAATGAAAGTATAAGTAGTCAGCATGAACTAAATTTATACAGTAAGCTATAAAATATATATATATAAGGCTTTCGAAGAATTCAAATTTAATTCAAATAAAAAATTTTAACATTTAAATTCTTTCTTTATTATATAACATGTTTTATAAACGTTTCAAGAGTTTAAATATAATGTTAATGTGCACATTTTTATAAATTGTATATTCGAGAATGAAATATTCGATAATGATTGTGCAAGTATAAGGTTGTTCGAAATTAACGCAAACCTTAATACTTTCGCTGCTCCCATCATATTTGAATTGCTTGTCATAGCTTTGCAACCTATGATGATCCTAGCCAGTTGGATCTCTGTATATTTAGCTGTTTTTTTAGAGATAAAATAATATTATACATTATCATTATTTGATTAATGGCTGCATAACTGCCGTCCGGCAAATTGAGAGTAAAAGCGTGTCTAAAGAAAATGAATTTAAAAGAGAATATTTATTTTCCTTTTCTATCAATTATCTTCCAGGATTGCAGTCAAATTTCAACTCAGATAAAAATGTTTTTCCACCGTTATCGTTATTTAATTCTCGAATAAAATAATCCGCTTACTTTAAACTTTTAATTTGCACGCTTTTACCATGGCAAACACAATGTTTTTTAATTGAGCCATATGTGTATCAAGTATGATATGGAGAGCGGTTTAAAGTTTTTTATCATTTCGTGTAAATATTATTTGAAATATTTTTAAAGATGATGAATACTGACATCATTTGGATGATGTTAATAACATTTCCTTGCTGGAGTTTTTCCCCGATATTTTAGATTTGTGCTCTTAATTTTATTAGCTTAATTTAAGGAAAACTTATTTGATACATAATTGAACAATTATAATTAAATTAGATTTCAATAATTATTTTGAATTAAGCATTAGATGTTATTTTAACAGCTTTAAATCAGAATACAACAGGAATGAAAAACTACAAAATAAAATTGAAAAAGGTACAATTATAAATCTTCTAATTATATCCTTTTAGAATGCGATCTTAACAAACCACATCGAATACTTTCCATGTTCATAGGTAAAAAAAATTTCATCAGTCACAGAAAATGCTCCTTTTTCATTTCCTCATTATGTATCTACGGATGAACATAGGTATATATATATATATATATATATATATATATATATATATATATATATATATATATATATATATATTTAAATGAATAAAACCAGATATTAGTTCTGTGTTAGTGCGAAATAATGAAACGACAAATAATTTGCACTTCCAGTTCAGGCGAACTTCCCGAAAGTTTAACAGTTTGTTTATCCACAGTGCTTTATAACTAACTAATTTATGTTACTGCATATATTAATTATTTTGTACTCTACGTGATGCGAGCATACGCGCGGGGTTTCCATGAGCCGTTTCATAATTATAGTCGTGTATTAAAAAAAGTGGTTTAGGTCGTAATGTTCTTTCATTCGAGTAATTAACTGTCTGGTCTATCAGCCTACGCACCTTGATCGACAACTTTCTTATGTATACTGATAAATAAAGTTTGAAGTCGACAATAACGGTTGTTTCTCTTTGATTTTTGGTAAAGGCGAATATGCTACCTGATAAGCTGCATTAAACGTGCGTGCTAATGCCACTTAAACTTTCTTCTACTTCGTGCGGGAAACAGTGTACGAATTAAATTTAATGTTCAAGTAGATGGCAATTTTATGTTCATAAAAACAGTTTTTTTTATTTCACCTTTCTAACAATTGACTCAATCTGTAATCGAGGATAGTCGTTAGATGTTAGATATATTTTTCTTTACTGTAATCGTTACTTTATGCATTTAGGCTAACAAATCTGTCAATTCCAGAAACAAACAAATGTGAACAGTTACTGATATATTTTGCAATTGTACCAAACTGTTATAATGCAAATATTATGTAGAACAGGTTGGTTTATGGTAAATAGTTTAATTAAATTTGACATTATTATCTTCCTTTAAAATTACATTCGTGAAAAGCAAGCAATCTTCTATTTTATGCTATCAGTTAAAACGAAAATTATTATGCGCTTTATTGAAGCTCTGAAACAGAGTTCGTGATTGCACCCTGTCTTCAAAAATAAGGGAAATATCACCAATATATAATAATAAAATTTCTTATGGCTCTCTTTAGTGACGTGATCCTGAGATTGTGTACAAATTCTCAGCAAACACTGGAGATAGGGGCAACACGATCAACCGGTTTTTGGATATTCCCAATAAAGCGAAACTGGACAATTTTCCTGCATAGAAAGATAAGTTTGTGTAGAGTATGACCTGAGACCAGAGAAGATAATGTGCTTTGCCCTTCCGTTTAAAATAGAATGTCAATAGTTTTTCCAATAGGAACATATTTCAACAAATATGTCACATAAAAAAATTCTTATTATAATTTTAAAATTTAAATCTTGAATTCTATTAAAAAATGGAACGGAGTCGTCAATCGTATTATTACCTAGTAGTTTGCGCAATGGTTGCAATATACGCAGTAAGCATTTTTTCCAATGCATTCAACGGACAATTGACAATTGATAATGCTGGTTAAATAGGACAACCCTATTTTGTGTTTTTGGTAGTCCGTACTTTATTTGTTGATATGATACAAATTGTCTGAACCATTGTGCATCGGCCTCATGAATTAAACCAGCGGCTGTTAAGACCTATATTACATTAAAAATTTTGCGCTCAACGTCGTCCATTTCATCTAATTTAACCCTCAGATGCATGAATGCTTTATTGTTATTCAACACGTTCTCTTTCTTTTATATATATTCTGCTCTTTTCATTATAAAAATTTTTTTTCATTTATCAGCGCACATTAATTTAAGGTGTGCATTTCTGTACATATCTTTAAGCGCATTCAAATGATGCTTTATCAGTGTATGCTGGTCTGTGTATTTGAACGATTTCAGAATAGAAGCCGAATCAATATTTTAGCCTTTAACCAGGTGTTCTTATTATCAACGCTTGCATGTAGTAAGTCGGCTGTTTATTCAAATGAAAACTAAGATGCTGCCTCAACATCAATATCACTTTCATCTGAAGGACGTGTTCCCCAATTTCGTCACATCGAAATTGTTTCTGTTGTTGCCTGGTCGTCTTTTATTTCTGATACTTTAAGAATAATTTCATTAATATTTGCCACTAAATAATCACCTAGAAGTCCTTGCTTTATAATATTTGACATTTTTTTACAATATCCTTACATTTTCTTTCTTTGAAATAGCTGGAAAAATCTTCAGAATTAGCATTAAAGCAAGAATAATTACATCATTCAATACACAAGTTACACACCCGATTCTTACCTGGAATACCGCTTCGTCTGTGCAAATCATAAAAAACGCTTAAATTATCAGATTTATTCGAATGATCCCTAGTTAAGATATTAGAAAACATCGCACACATTCTTCTTCGAATATTTATAGCTTAATACATTGATGATAATACTCTTTTCAAAATAAAGTTCTATGTGATCTGAACTTTTGCGTCATCAGTTCATGTAGTTTTATATATGATTTTTTTGAAATGCGAATTTTAACAAACTTTATATCTTCCTTTCCATGTGCAAGGACAAAAAGAATCTATATCAGGTATCAGAACCGTTTCTTTGTTATTATAACAATTATTTGTATTTCTCATAAAATTTCATTTAATCTTTGCACATGAAAATGGTACAATTAGTAGAAATATAATCTAAACGCAGCTAGACAATAAATATTACATATCGAGTTGATCTTTAAGCAAACAATGGTATACAAGCAAAAACAGAAAATGACCACATAACACAATTTCAAGTCCAAAGTAAATGTCAAGTTGGGCGATATCATAGAAGCAGTATTCTTTAAGATTTTTGTAGATCCATTCATAAACTAATTCCAATGCCCCTTGAACTCTGTCGAAGTAATTTGAGAAGATTTTGCAAAAGCTTGATTTTCAACTAATCAACAACCAATTTGTGAATAAGCTGTAATCAACAACATAGCACGAAGTATCTAGCAAAAAGTGCACAATGGGACAGACTTATAATTTCAAAAAGAATTGTGGCTGGTATTGATTGATTTTTCACATCAAATACATTTACAATTGCCTATTAAATTATTCTGGCACTAATTAAGAGAAAAGTGTAATACTAGGACATTGGATACAATCGTATTAGCAGATCGATAATTAGTTTAATCTAATATGACACAATATAAATTTTATTAAAATAATAGCTTTGAAATCATGGTATAAATGAATTTCTTTACGATTAAAGAAGACGAACTCGAAAATAACTGTATATTTATACCCATTGTAAACAAATAAATAGTTATTGATTCAGTGGACGGTGATAAATATTATTTAAATCAGGGCTATGATCTTTAGATAAACATAAATCCTATTATATACATAATTTTCAGTCGAAAATAAGTACTGTATAGTGTATAAAAGTCAATTAATTCTGCAGATCAGTTTCGTCTTTATCGAGAACTCATTACGTACTGTCCAAAATTTGTGCGGACAGTGTTTCAATCTGGGCACGTTTGCTACGATATCTTTGAATATATTTACTTAGCAAAGACGGCCATAGAAAATTTTAAAATCAAGATTTCGAGCTTGATCTAAACACCATATAGACTCCAATTGAAGGTAAGGTTACCCTAAAAACATTATTTGATATAAAATTTAAAATTGTGCCTAACGTACAACCAGGCGGCTTAGTGGTTATCGCAGTAGCAGACATGCCTAGGTTCATGATCTGTCTGCGGTAAATTCTGGACAGTACTTCAGGACTTCCCAAACCGTTTGAGACTGGTCTACTGGGTGAATCGCATTTTCTACATTATACATTGTTTAGTTTATTCTGGAAAATGTGTAAATAATAGGATGTTGTTTGCATATAGCTCGCAATTTTGATTTGATATGGCAAATCATTTATGAACTATATTGTGCATTATAAACATGTACTAGATTTCCTTCAAAAACTCTGTATTGTCATGAAAATGAGGCATCTGTTGCACGCAAAATTTCTCCTTCTCCTTTGTCCTGTTGCGTTATCACAGAAACTAGTTATCTGGAAACTAGACTTAGGAAATATTACCAAAAAAAATTATATTGACTTTTGCTACTATAATTTAATGAAATTGATGATTTGACTTGTCAGATCAAACAATATTCTGTTAAAAATTAACCAAAATATGAGCAGTATGTAATAAAGTCGTCAGCCAAGCACAAGCCAAGTGAAATACATTTTCCAGCATTTTAGTTGTGTTTCAGTAATTTTCTTGTGTACCTCAAATTAATTTTAAAAATATCGACAGATAACAACGTACACAGCATTCATATTGCAAAGCTCGCATAATGAGCATGGAAGACATTAAATAACTCATCGTCATTGCACTATCTACTGTTTTGGTCAATTTGTAATATTGCAAAATTACCAATATATTTGTTATCGCGTGAAAAATTATGTATATCCAAATTTAAATTTTTTTAAACATTTACTAAACAACTTTAATATCCCATATGGCTGTTCAGCTTAGCATTCGTTTATCACTCACAGAATAACTTTTTGGCGTTCAGATCATATTTACAGCAGTTCAGGCGGAAGCTGGAATTAAGTAGTCTCGCAGCCTCACCAAATAAATCAAACACGTTAACATTTATAGGTATCTATAGCTGATGTGTACAACCAGCGGGTTAAAAGTTATGGCTGCATTTTACTGGGTTGGATGTGAAAAACAGTTATAGACAAACAGGCATGCACAAAGCACATAAATTTGTGAAGGTCATTTAGCTATTATGATATTAATTACTCAGATGTATAAATGAAATTGTTGAAGCAAATATCACACTTTCTTGGTTAGTTTGTTCCTAAGACTTGCGATGAATTGTGCACCGATGAAGAATACCGATAATCGTTTACGAAATATTTCCAAAAATAAAATAAACAAAAGACTGACCTGTATTAGTCACAATATAGATCAGTCAAATTTGAAGCACCCACTTTCGCAATTTTTGCAAATTAAAGACATTTCATTAAGTATACCTTTAACGAAACATAGCAAAGGAAATAGTTCATATTCTCAGTTTTCAAATTTGTGACAATAACAGTTATTCGCAGCACATTACTCATTCAATAAATTGTGTGAAATATCGTTCTTCAATTACTATAAATTTGAATGACATTAAATGTTATTTAATTTTTCCAAAATGCCCGATGACTTTAATCCATTTGCGCAGTAAATTTAAGTCTTCTATTACTTATTTCCGAGGTGAATTGTGTTCAAAAATTTGATTAAATAATTTCAATTCTAGTTTAGCCTAAATTTTGTTAAGAGTTGCAAATTTTCGAAATAGCTAGTCTGTTTCGGATACGAATTTTTATCTAAAATGGTCAAGCAAATTTCGGTTTCCTTGAATTAATTTGAAGAATCGAACAAACTTATTGGAAACTTAAATATTTAATGTGACAGAAGGGTTATTTTCATATGTTTAGATAAACAAATTATAATCTATATACGGGCATAAGTATATTTTATAATATTACTGATTGCGCGGGTGGTAAATACTCATATAAGAATAAAGTTTGCGTGCTGGAAACGTACACCAATTCAATTACATTTCACGAGTCGAGAAACATAGCAAAACAATTCTCAGTAACAAGTAATGACAAGTTTCGATCTTCCGTGATCATCATCAGTGTACGGCAGCAAACTGACTATCGAGTATTAAACCAAAATGAATATATATGAAAAGTAGAATTTGGTATGCTGCTCTAACCTCTAGTAGTCTCGCATACATTGGACGTAACAGGAAATATCGGATGGAAATTTTCTATGCAGTCACGTATGTCACATTTCTTCAGATTTCGCTACATTAACTTATACAATTTATATTTACATGTACACTTAATTATCTTTGATTGTGCGGGAGATTAAAGCAATTCTTTTATTTACGTTGCATTGCATTTAACTAGTCGAATATAATAGCAAAACCGCTGGCAGTAGCACTTCATTTAGAGTTTTCAACTTAAATAATCATCATCACAGTCAGGCTACTGTTCTTTTCAGTTTAGTTTCTTACTGAATTAAATAAATGAAATTATTCTTTAAATAGGTTACTTAATTTAGATATTGAGTCCCTGATAGCTATTTTATGTGGATGGATGTTTTAAATTTGAAAACGGTTAGCCTTGTTGCTTATCATAGGATTTAAATGGAACCAGATTTTTAGCTATATATAATCGAGAATTTCTAAATTTTTTATGAATGATATCGGAGAAGGCTACCAAAAGCATAATATAAGTTTAAAGACAATCCATTCATAGTAAGTATACTTTCAATTATATGAGAGCCAAGTTACTTAAAATTTTAACGCAAAATTGGTGAATATTGGTATTATATTTGATTTTTGTGCTATTGCTGATGTTTTAAAAATAGTAATTTTGTTGTAACAATTGCGAATCATTTTGCGGTTTGGTCAGTAAGTCCTTCGGTTCAAATTAATCTATACTGGGTCGATATTCAGAAATTAACAGAATGTACCAATCGAATAATAACCAATACAACCTGAAAGTTTTTCGATATAAAATAACTCGTCTATCAGTATAAATTTATTCAGATTCATCTTCATCTATTTAAGCAATTTTGCTTCGGAAACCGCATGCCATTATATAATTATAAATCATAATATATATTAATTCCTTCATATATATACACGATTGCACCTCATTATTCATCATGGTAATAATGAATGTCTGTGTAGATAATGTTATATATATTTCTATTAAAATCAAAAACGAGTAAGAATTTAATCGCGTATTCGAGAACAAATTGTTCAAACGCTAGCAGATTTCGGAAGAAGATATACAGAACGGAATGTCACAATTTAGACGGAAAAATTAATTCAAATTTAAAGAAATAATATTTTCTGCGACAGAATGTTTAACAACTGTCTGATCTTTGTTTTGCAGGACAACGATATTTAATACACTGGTCACAATTTCTCTCAAGATATTTTCATATTCATTGTGAAGTATCTGTGTCAATTGACAGTCTATCACACATAAAATAGGCACGTAACAAAGTAATCGAACAATATCGCTTATACGGTTTCATTTATACGTATGAGTGGCTGGTCTCATCGTAATTACTGATGCTTTGCAGTACAAGTGTGTGTCGCCTAAATATGTAACTATAACTGTTATGTGATCAGTTAAATATAATAAAAACACGTCTAAATTCAACTTAGTGCAACTACAGAGGCTGAATGTATGCACGTATCAGACTTAATGTTTGTTTTAGGTGTGTATTTTTGGCCTATTTGCCTACTGCAGCTATAATATTAATATTTCTATTTCAATATATGTCTTCCTATCGTATATGCACTTGTTATAGAATCATGTCAGCTTAAGCGATCTTAAAGTTAGTGTGAAGAATTAAAATTAGAAATAGAATATCTTTTATTGGATTCAAACCTCACATGAGCCATTCAATAGATAACAATATCAGAAAATTTACAATAAATAAAATACGTCATATCACATAAATATGCCCATTAAGACTAATATAAATAAGTAAGTCTTGACTATTTTGTTTTTGGTTTTATCTACACATGATCATCATGCAGTAAATTCGCTGCGTACCGTAATTCAAATTTTGTTACATTTATTAAAATGAAGACATAAAAAATATATTTAATGAATAACCGTTATAAATTAATTAATGATACAAATTATAATAGGTGTTTCATCGAGGCTATCTGATCCGATAATTGAAAATTTCAAGTTAAATTCGAATGTAATTTTATGCCTAAGTGAGAACCATGTTTAACAATTTTTAAAATTGTTTTGAAATGCGAGCCATAATACAATTCATAGTGATCTTTCCATAAACATATTGAAAAAGAAATTTTATCAGATACAAGAACCGATTCTTTCTCATAATTTTCTCCAGTATCTACAAATGAACATGTATTTATATGTAAAATGGAAGAAAAAACAAAATATAATAATTTAAACATGGAGAGAGTTTGAAATAAGCGAACAACAAATCAATTGTGTACCTCACCTCCATTTCAAGTTCAATGTCCGAACATGTTTTTTCTACTTTCATGAATCCGGTTTCAATTTGTTTATCCATAAAGCTTCATATGTGACTAAGTCCTTACTCATTTTGCATTTAATAATTATCGTAAATACTACGTCCGGAAAGCATAGTTGTGAAGTTTTGAAAACACAGACATGTATTCACCATTTGACTTAGGTTTAAGTTGTAATGTTCTCTCATTCATGTAGTTAATTGTCCGGTCAATCCGTCTTTGTAAGCTGACCGACAGATTGCGCATGTATTTTGGAAAATAATATTTGATTTCGACATTAAATGCAGTTTCTCTTTGATTGTTGGTAACGCCAAGTGTGTAAAATTAATTAACATATGAAGTTTATTTGTATTAAATGTGCATGTAGGGCCGCTTCAGTTTTTTGTGAAATTTGGGTAACTGCATCCCCTAAAATGGGATGTTCAGGTGAAATGCTTTCTATTCTGGTCCGAAATACGTCTGATACTATTAAATTCCCATTTTAATAATTGATTCAACCGTAATGAGATTAGATATCTGCTCTAGTCATGAAAATCTTGTATTGTGTTATTTTTAGAGAACTTGATATTTTGTGGATCTATTGTAAAAATGATTTTTAATTTATCAAACAATTTGTAACATCGACCATTTAGGAGAGTAGTATTTCAATGCGAAAATGTGAAGGGAAATAAAATTGCTTCCAAGCTTCATCATTGTGAAACTCCACTTCTAACTTTTACTGATCTTGATGTCAAATTATTTACTTTAATACATATTCTTCAATAAAATAAATAATACTTAATCGATCTAAAAATATTCGAATCGATATTCAACGCATTAATCGCCTTCATATTAAAATCAAAATATATAGAGTAAATAGCGTTTTTGATAACGATAAAGGCTATTAATATATCCAACTTTTTTTCATCTAGCGTAATTACATGCTTCCACATTGAACGAATGTTAGTAATTGCCGCTGGATCTTTCGTAAAGTCATGCTAGATTGCATCAAAATCAACTGGCAACATCAATTCAAATGATCTAATATCAGTCATTCTATTATCTTTAAAATGAATGTATAATAGAACTTAATCTATAATAATTGGCACACTATCGCTTAATTACCATAGGTAATTGTTTAGCCATAATCGTTAAAATATCGATATGTATTTCTATATATTTCTAAATTCTGCTTATATAGACGCAGAGCACTTTCATAAAAGTTAATGGTAATTGAATAAGTTAACCAATTGAAATACCAAGGTGAAATATTGTTTATTAGATTTATCTTTCAATATTATGTTTTACAAATGCACCACTGTCAATAACGAGTGCTGATTTCCGGTTATACAAAAGATAATTTAAACCACTAATACTGCTTCCGTTCTGCGGATTGCATATCAAATAACCAAAGAGCTCCTCCAATACACAGAGCAATTAATACTCAGTTGTATCCACCAGTAATATAAGCTTTCAATTCTGTAAATTAACATTCTAGTCTAAGTTCGCTCTTTAGTTCAGTTAATATGATTGTTTCTTATCTTTGACGGATTGCCAGTAGTGATGATTTAATGTCATTATAAATTAATTCTAAACGCGTTTTAGAAAATATTTTTGATAAGATAAAATTTCAATACATTGTCTCATTTAATTCTTAGCTAAAAACTATTTGCTATCTATTTTGTTCGGTAAGTACTCCTTAAACGTAGACATATGAAATAGATTAAGTGAAAACGTTGAAACGGAAGAAACAAATTCATCAGTGTCTATAAAATAAAAGCATTCATACTCAAATATTACGCTTAAGTCTCGGAAAAGCTTCCTGTTAATTCTAGAACATTGCACGTGTTCATTCTCAAAAATAGTTTCTGTCGTTTTTTATGTTCTTTGTTCCATCGCAAAATAATTTTTTGTAGTAAAATAATTTAACGTAATAAAAAAATTATTACTAAGCGTGTTAACCGATAACAATTCTAGCTAGACAAGGTCCTAGCATTAAAAACCTGAAGTTGGTTCGTTTTTAAATTGATTTGGACCATGATTAGAGAATATATTGGTTAATTCGCAGTCATGCATTGTATAAAATGTCTTACCGCTAAATTATATCCACGAAAGTCCAAAATAGATTGAAAGGAGTCGGTAAAGAGAATATCATCATTTAAACTGGAATACAGAAGTCTACAGACTGCCGTTCAGATCACGTTGTCAATTTTTATAGCAATAAAATCAATGATAGAATTTTGTACAAAAGTATGCAGCAAATAAGCATTAAACAAAGATTTACTATAAATGAAGACTCACCTTTTTTGTCCACCGATATTTTTTCTAAAGAAAGGTCATCAGGGTATCTCTAATTCATGATTTTCAAAGTTCTTACTGAGCCAAGTTTTAGTTTATATTAAAAGCACAATCGTTCTTTGTTATAAAATTATACAGCAAAAATGTTTTTCTTAATACTTTTAATATTTGCATAAAATAATTATTTTATAAATAATGACATCTATATTGTTAACGATATTAAATAGAATAATTTGTCGGTTTCTTTCATTTTCTTTCGGTGAATTTCACAAACACGCCTCCCTTTTATCCGCTTTCCATTATGTTAAAAAACGATGGGCTCACAAATACTTCGAATTTTGTAATTTTAGGTAAATTTTGGCGAAATTCATATGTTGGCCTTCCATGATTTTTATGGTTCTTGCTCCAGGATATATTTCAACTTCCCGGATGTTCCTACTTTCCTTTGAACCAATGTTTTATCTCTTCCTAATAATACATTATAGAAATTAGTGTTCCCACACTGTTTTTTGTTAATTTCTTCTATTTGTATAATTGCCGTTTGTTTGGATAGATTTATAACGACAGGTCTCGGGAGATCAGACCTTTTTCCTAACCGGGAAAATTTTATAATATCTGCATTAACTTTACTTTTGATTAAATAAATCAATGTTCCTCCTTCTATTAGTTCAGCATTCTATTCAAGACTAAATAATATTAACTAACCCTTTTTGGTGTTTAATGCCGAAACTTTTTGCGGCAGTATATTCAACAATTCTTTTCCAGATTTATTAAGTTTTGTTGTCACAATTTCTTCTTTTGTTTTCGACGCCATCCAACCCATGGCTGAAAATCAAACTTTATTTGATCTATATTCGTATCTAAATGCGTACAAACACACACCACTTTTTAATTTAACCAAGTTACTCTTGATAACATCATTTTCTTCATTTAAAAATTTCACTGTTTTTGAAGCGCCTCAACGACTTTTTCAATATTAGTATGCAGCAAGATTGGAGCCATTTTAAACCGAGCGCTTAAATTTCGAAAATTAAATGGAATAATAAGTTGAACAAATTTAGGCAATTTTAATAAATGTAGATCAGGCAAGCTTTGTTTTGTGCATCTATTGCTTTTAAAACTTCTTACACACTAGAAATTACGAAGATCATACCTTAAGTAGAAAATTTATTTCTGCCTTAAAGTCATCTTTATTACATGTTTTATTGAAATTATCATTTTAACAATAAATATAGTATAACATATCCTGACGATTTTTGCCCATCTCTGTATATAACAACCCATAAACCCTAGTTTCAACTAACCATCCGCATCCAATAACTGATTTGTTCCCAATAAAGACGAAACCGGTCTACTGGATGAATTGCCTTTTCTACACTATACAATTCTTAGTTAATACTGACATATGTAAGTAATTAATGGGTCAGGTGTTTATATCAAGATCACAATCTTGATTATAGTAATTTTTATCACTGCGCGTGCAACCAATGTTCGTTTAGTTATATAAATGTTTTTTTAATACTAATTCCCAATATAGTGGGGTGTCTGTTCGGTAATGAATGATTGTTTATTTGGAAATTTGTGTCTAAATGGATACCATATAAGCTTTAGCTAAAAGAACAAAAGACTAATCAAGTTATATAAGTTAGTATATAGCTTAAAATTATACGTAGTTTGCGGTGGGGTGGCTCAGTGGCTAGAGCACCAGATTCCGAAGCAGACGTGTCCAGGTTCGAGTCCTGTCCGCGGCAAATTCTGGCCGGTACGCGAAAAGTTCCCGATAAGTACGAAAACGGTCTATTGGATGAATTGACTTTTCTACACTATACAATTCTTAGTTCCTACTAACAATTGTACATAATGGGTCAGGTGCTCATATAAAAATCGCAACCTTGATTAAAAGTAATAGTTATCACCACCCGCGCAACCAATGTTCGTTTAATTATATAAACGTTCGTAATTTTTACGTGGACAACCAGACATAGGTTTAGATGGAACCGATTAAACGACATTTCTCTCTTTCTTTACTACTATCCTATAGTTATTGGGATATTTCATTGATTGAAAAATATAGTCAACATCGACTATTTATATATCTATAGGGCAAATGTTTACACAATCTTGTTTGGTGAATAAGCCTCACGCAAACTTTAACTATTTAAATTACTAAAAATCTCTTTGACAAAATACATCTATAAACGCAAATAATGAATAATATTAACGAAAGTTCGAAGGAACAAACTTACAAAAAATTAATTAGTGAAATTAAAATTGCAATCTTGATATTAACATTATTACTTATATATATATATATATATATATATATATATATATATATAATAGGTATTGCCTAACCTAGCATTCGTCCAGTAGATACTGCCTGCTGTGGAGATCGAATATATAAGCAATTGTGTATAAAGCGTTGCGCAACTAGTAACAAATTAATTCAAATATAAACAGAAGGTTGCAAAAACGGAATGTATAAGCTCATGGGAAAACGCTTTTCTTGCTTTCTGGCGACTAAGAATTAGGATCCAGTATTGCGCCCAATAACAAATCTATACTTTGGTAAGGAATGTGGAAAAATTGGACGGTGCAAACTCCTATTCAAATCTACAAACCTCTAGTAGTGATGCTAAATTTAGATAATATTTTCGAAAATGCGACTTCAAAGCCAACTCACTCACAATGTAAATCTGTTCTCTGTCACAAACAGAGTTAGAACCATATATTTTCGGCAACCATAGTGCTCGCATCAGATACAGACACAAAAGCCATAGTGTTGGTAACATTTGAAGACATGATATATATTTGAAGTCAAATTGACGAAGACTCAATATGAAGTAAGATTCACTACGGCAGGTTTACATATACGTATAGAAAATTGTGGCTTTCACTTTTTCCATATTCCTTACTATAATTTATAATGGAAACAAGGCATAATACCGGCTCCTAATGACGAGTCTCCAGTAAACGCGTAACGAATGTGCACATGAGATTATACGTTCCATTCATCCTGTCTTTGATTTAGCCTTCTGGATATATTTGAAATAATTTGCTAATAGGTGTGAAACATCCAATATACAATTGCATATATATGAATTATCCGCAGCAATCAGTATCTTACTGTTTTATATTTAATTGAATGATGTCTTGATTAGCGCGAAATATGGTAGCAGATATAAATCAAGGCCAGATTGTATTGATTTTCAGTAGTAACGAATGTTAAGAAGTAGTTGTAAGACTTATTTTTGGTGACATATTGCAAACCTTGAAAACTTTAGTGATGGTACCATGCACAGACTGGGTAAGGTACTGACACAACAGTCATAATGTAAACGAAGTTCTTTTTACTAGCTTATATATATATATATATCTATAGAGTATATAGAGTAGTGAGAGAAGTATATAGTATATATATATATATATATATATATATATATATATATATATATATAAATTAATTTATCGAATTTAAAAATCGCGATTTTAATATTAACTCTATTTCATATATATATATATATATATATATATATATATATATATATATATATATATATATATATATGTTTATTTCTAGACACTTTATAAGAATATGGGAAAGAAGCAGTTCTCTTATCTGTTAAAATTTTTTTTCTTTTTGCAAATTGAAATAGTAATATAAATTTTATTCAGGCTCGCATTCCAAATGAATCCCCGTAGTCTTTCTTACGAGGTATGACTTATTATATATTCGTCCTCTGAGGTAATGTAAGAAATGCCTATTTCAGATAGATAGGAGCAATTTGGCTGCATTTAATTCAGCCACTTAGCCCACTAAAACTAATTCGAGCTGAAATATATTAAAACTGAAAATTAAGGATTTTGCAGAACTATTTATTTATGCTTCTGGCCTCTTGTTTCTAAAATTAATAGTACAGTATTGACATTTTATTTGATAAGAAAATGATTCACTGTGTCCGTATTGACTCTGATGTTCTATTAATTAAAGTAATGTGAGTGGCTCGATTCTTACGCCAATCAATAAGAAGAGTTTTCAGCATTCAAATGCTCTACAGTTTTATTTACATTAAATCAGATAAATTGGAAAGACGAAATTTTTCACAAAAAATTAATATTTCAAGTATTACTAAATTGAAATTTAATGCGTTTTCTGACAAAACTGGTACAAGCAATTACAGATTTTGATTAATCAACCATGAAATTTTTTCTACAAAATCCATTTAACTTCAACGAACAATTTTACATTTGGCTACATCTAGTAAAGCATACAATTAGGCTTTAAAAAGAATCTCCTTGAGGGAACACTTCACGGAAAGTTTAGCATTTGTATAAAATGTTAAGCCTAAATTACGTTAATAAGTGGATAGAGGGCATATTGAGCTAATATTGGACAAAATTATATTAAATTTTGTCCGGTAGATCTGGCTGCATTTGCAGCCCTGATCCGTTTTAAGACCTTTAAAAATGCTTTAGCGAATTCCCTAATATTGTTATAATTGCATAACGGCAAGTTAAATTTTTAACAGTCATAAAAAGTTACCTAATCAATTCACTGAAAATAAGGCTCTTTTTAAGTTTGCAGTAATATTACAATGTTTGTGCTAATAAATTTCCTACTTAAATAACAATGGACCATGACGGTTTCAGAGAATCAAGCTGCATATTTAGTATTCAATTGATCCATATATTCGCATTTTAATTTCAGGCCAGTTTTCATAATTATTTTATACCCTCCAGCACATGTCACATTATTTAATGATTTTTGCATTTTTTGGCCAATCGCTTATAACCCTATATGAATGTACTTACTGCTTTCTTGAAAATTAGGACAGAGCACACAAAATTACGTTTTCATATCTAAGGCAACCCACACCTTTTATCAATTTCTCTGAAGAATTTCATGCTTAATTCTTAAATTTTTTCACAGAAATACTTTACTAGTAAACCAATTATTAATTCAGAAATATATCATAACAATCTAACAATTGTCTAAGTGCCCTGTCAAGAAGACATCAAATCCTATCTTGATTTTAATTTCTTACACAGAAGCATGTAATTCTCAATTTGGGTGAACTTTAGCATAAATTTATATCCAACAGGTTGGTATCATGTACCGGCTAGGTTCGCAAAACCTAATACATACTTGCATATATATTAGCTCTTCGCAACAAACAGTATTTAACTGTAATATATTGAATTGAATGATGTCATACTTACCGCGAAATGTGATAACTGATATCGATGAAGGCCAGAGTGTATGGTTTAACTGGAGTAACAGGTGCTCGGAAATTGTTGTAATTCTCAATTTGGGTGAACTTTAGCATAAATTTATATCCAACAGGTTGGTATCATGTACCGGCTAGGTTCGCAAAACCTAATACATACTTGAATATAATATGAAGTCTGAATCTGATTGGAATCGAGTCAATATTAATCAGTTTTCCCCAGGCATTAACGTGGCTTCTTTTATCCAATTATAATATTTGTTTGTCTATTCATTACAAATTATGTCAATATTAAAAAGGGTTTATAGTCCTTAACTTGACTCTCATACCGAGTACTTTTACATGTTCTTTCACACTTAACAGATAACGGACTTAAGATCAATTGTGAAAAACGCAAATTACAACTGCATAGGTATCACATCTCAAGGTATACAAACTTTTTCGCCTAAGGCCAATTTGATCAAGAACATTGCGCCTCCAAAGATTGAAGAAATTTCAGACAATATGTGAAAATTTCAACTACTATCGCAAGTTACTTCCCGGCCAATCAAACCAACGAAGTCCGTTATGTAGACACCTGAGGTATGGAAATAGACTGAGTAACTTCTACTAGTTCTTTGTCATCTGTTGATGAGGAATAAGTTGACATGCTTTCAACTCTTCATCAAATACCTCTATGCTAACATATCCAATCTTCCAAAGACATATTATCTCACAACTGATGCTCCCGAATTTGTAATTGGGTTAAATTCGAACAAGAAATTGACAGAGTTCGGAAGCTAATTAGTTGTTATGTGCGTTTTTTGCAATCATTAGAAACTAGACGCGACATTTTAGGTCGAGAACTCGTCGCTATCCATGACGCAGTGCGTCATTACATTAGCATCATAGACAGCAGGAGATGTTTTGTTTTTATAGATCATTCACTATTAGTTAGCTTACTTCGAAATGCAACTTCATCCGTCGCAAAGTACCCAGTCAGTCTAAAATGAAAGCTGTCACATCTTAATAAATGAAAATTCCATATTTTCCACTTAAAATGCGAACAAAACTTTATTCCAGACGCACTTTCAAGGCCAGACGTCTCGCTATAACAATAATCACTTAACTCATTGTCTCCAAATGAATCTGATGAAACACAATCCGTCCTACGAACAGAGCAACGCTGTGACTATCATATTCTAAGGCCAGTGGCCCTTCATCACAGCAAGTTTGTATGCTGAGTCTGGGAAGATTTACGTATTGTTTACTTCATGGATGCTCAGTTTTTGACACTAATCACTTTATTTTACACCCAGATATTAAGGCGGCCATCAAACATATTGAAAATCATTTCAGGTATCATAAACTTAGGCAGAACGCTAATGATGTGTCTCCGAGTTTGATATAGGCCAAAAGAATAAAGTCATTTGGCACACTCATTTTATGGTGGAACATTTCCTACCAACATCACGACTAGCCATCGTGCACGTCGACATAGTTCATCTGACTCAAGTTTAAGGATCTAGCTTCCTTCTAACCATAATTGATAGATTTACCCTATGGCCCGCAGCCTTGCATTGTGGCAACGTTTCCGCAAAGGAAGTCACTAATGGTTTTGTCACTGCATGCATAGCGCATTATGGTGTTCCCAACGGGATTATTATTAATAAAGGTGCTTACTTCTCATCCGATCGTTTCAGAAATGTCTTACGGTTCATAGGATGCACTTTACGCCCGAAAACTGCCCATCACACCCAGTCTAACAATATGATAACGAGAATGTATGGGGTACTTATAGCCACTTTTGCATCCTCGTCCATTAATGACAACTGGGTGAATGCATTATATTGTGTATTCCTTGAAATGCAATCCCGTATAAGCGAATCCATTAGAACCCCTGAGTCACAACGCTTAAATGGCATGGACCTACGACTAAGAAGTCAGCTCCCACATTTACTACCCGCACATAATGACCAAGAATTCAAAGCTACTGGCCTTAGACTTTATTTCAGTAACACGTCTACCCACCAGCCGAGATATGCTTCTCATCCAGTCTTCGTTCATCCGCAGCTCCATAGATGCAAGAAATTAATCGTTCGTAACGACGATGCCGTTTCCTAACCGTAACCTAAGTATCGCGGTCCTTATCCGATTTTGTTCAGATATTCCAAATAATTCATTATTATGCAAGTTGCGACACTTGATATTGGCAATAAACTGTATTCTATGCGTTTCAGGCTCCACGTGCCTACAATCTCAACCATGTAATAAATTACTTTGCATGACGTTTAACTGATAGATTTTTTCCATTAATTATTCATTATTCTATGCATAACATTTTTGCCCACCACTTGACGTGATCACCTCTTATGTATCAACATGATTTCCTATTTTTATATTCACTTGTCTTGAATAATATAACCAGTTGTTCGTAGCTAACAATTGTGTAGCGTCTATAAATAATTCTTTGGTATTTTGCTATTTCTGCTGCTAGGTTAAAGAAGGCTTAAAAATAATATAACATTTAATTTTCATTTTGTATTATTTAAGCACCCTAGAGAGGCACCGAAGGGCTCACACCTAAGCATACAATTGCTTAATTTAAAAATAACAACTACTTAGAGATAAAGTTTTGTGTAGCAACAATAAGTAGTCACCGGCTTCATATCATGACATAGACAATCATCATGTATACCCATCTTCGAGTTGTCGCCCTCGAACAGCAATTAACCCATCCTGCTTCGTAAATTCCACTTATGCCCGTGCATCTGCTTAAAGTATCAACAAACAGCAAACAGGACATAAAAAGTCTGTGCCTAGGAATTCCGAACATCAAATCTCCGCTAAGACTTACAAATTTTCATGGAATTCGCCAATGCATGTCTCTTTTACTATACTAGGTCCACCAACAGTACTGATTCCGGGTCCTTTTAGTTTTATTTGTAGCGTTGCACGGCACACTAGCCGGAGCAATTTTAATTTAATTAAAGTAGCTACTCGACAGTGTTAGTGATTAGATACCTTTTGTAGCGGAGAGCTAAAATATATATGCAATTATGTATTAGGTTTTGTGCACATAGGAACAAATTAGTTCAATTATGACCAGAAGGATAAATCCAAAAAAGCATGAACGTTCGGCGCTTTCTGTCATATTAATGTAAAAATGTCTTTATGCGTTCATTAAATAATTCCTGTTTCTATTCTTTTTATTAATAACTATTTTTCTTGGTGCGTAAACAAAAGTTCTATTCCAGAGGACCCATACTCATACATGAATTGATATTGGCATGTCTGACAGTGGGTTTTGTCTAAATATCAAAGCACTCGCAATGTTAATCTTTACATTATATTCTGAATGACAATATTAGCTTCGGTAATCTAAGCATTATTATTAAAATTAATAATCACCAACCTATTGATATTCTGAATAAACCTAATATGTACAGTTGAAGTTGTGGATTTAATGGAAGAAGTTACGGTAGTATAAAATGTTTTAAGAACAATGGTAATGGTGACAGTATTAAAAATATAATTCTAGGAGTACGAATAATAGTGACATACTTGTAAATCTTGTCCTAATTGAACAATTATCACATTTTATGTACACTATAGCTATGATAGAATTTAACGAAAACTTTTTTAGATAGAAGGTTTCAGTTAGTTCTATTTCTAGTTAATTTTCTATGGTAACAAGCTACGCCATGTGAATAAATTCTGGCTCGATTTACACAAACGGTTTGGTTATTTGAGGCTTTATTTTTCATGTACAATAATGCCAAAATTAAACGTGAGCAAAACTTTTATAATTAAAACGTAAAATAGGTGCAACCTGTTCTATATACATTTCTTTTATAAAGAAAGGAAAAATACATTATAAGAACAAATCATAAAAAATCGCTTATAGTATATAGAAGATATTAAACAAAATATATCGATACAAAGTTTCACAGTGACATAAAAAATTATAAATTTTTTTTCTCGTTATAATGACAAATGCTCATAATAATAAAAATTATATTTAGGGAGAAAAGAAAATTAATAGTAATGTGCATGTTTATTTATTGCGTCGAAATATTTCGCGAACTCTCTTCAAAATGTTATTTTCTCATTTGTTCACAACTGAACTAATTTGTTACTAGGTTCGCAACACCTAATACATACTTGCATACTTAATTTCTCATTTGCATTTTGAATGATATTTCGATCAAATCTTACAGGTCTCTTCTTCTCGATCAATGTTAGAAGAAGAGTACAAAAAGCTTCATATCGGTATGATCACTTACTAAATCAGACTTTAACTGCATTCAGTTAAAACTGGTGGATGCAGTAAATGCTACATTATACGAAAAATTGTTATGCAGAATATTTAAATAGCCGAATAAATAGCAGGGAATGCTGTTTAGAAATTGTATTAGTAGAAGCGGAGAGTGATCGCCATAAAATTAATCAACGAAAGGAGTTGGATCTATTTTCAGAAGGTTTTGTATAAATACACAAAAGAATATTTTGAAATTGCAATAATACTACCATAACAATCAACAAATTCTTATATTTTTCATTCTATTTAAAAGCTCTTATTATCTTACCAAAATATGTCACTTTGATTACATTATTCGCATTTTATTTCAATAAAAAGCATATTATTTCTTTAAGTGTATTTTGACTACAAGGTTATCAACATGTGTCTTGGTACAGTCAATTAATCCAAACAATGATTACGGTTTCCTACCATTTTTTGTCTGAAATTAGCATTTCTTTATTATATCAGGCATTTTATTACTAAGTTTCTTATTTAGTGAAGTCATTGACAAGAAATGTCAGTTTAGCGTCACTATATTTACAAATGATTAGTTGGATTGTCTAAGGCTTAATCTCGGATATACTATATTTCGCGATACGTGATCAGAAAAAAATTACATAATTGTGGCAATGGTCCCCTTAGTTACATTAACTTTCAGGCATATATATGTAGCATTCATATATAACGTTGACTTAATTTAATATTTATAAACTTGCTGAATTTGAACGAGTCGCCATATTTAGGTGAAAACAGGCAGTCATGATCAATAATCATTATTGATATGAAAATATTTTTCAACTCTGCTGTTCCATGTCTGTGTATACGGACTATTATGCTGTGTAATAGGATATAGTATAAGATTATTTTATTAAACGTGTTTATCGACATTTATCGTGTTACCTTCTTCTATACTATTGAATATATATTACACGTTTGCATTATTTCAGCTCACCTTCTCCTAAAATGCACCACGTTTATTTCTATTGGATTTTTTTCCAAGTAAAGCAAATATTATATTACATTACGTTCCATGAATCAACTTTGAAACACGGTATTACAAAACTAGTAACAAATAACCGTCATTAAGGATTAAATTGTTTATGCGAACAGTAAGGTCATAGACATTAAATGGGCGATACAATATAAACGAAATGAAAAACATTCGAAGTTAAGATAACGTTGTCACAATGGACATCGAAGTTTAAGTTTTCTCGGTTGAGAGTGTTTTGGTAGCAGTAACGCATACGCTGCCAGCACATATGACATACAACCTTGCAGTCTGATGTAAAGCCTTGAGTTTAGACTGTCGGTGCATATAAAATGTGGTGCTACGTTATGTGTAAAAGTATTTGCCTAAACAAACATTGGTTGCGCGAAAGCTGATAACAATTATTAAAATCAATATTGCGGTCTTCATATGAGAACCTGACCCATTAATTACTTGCCTTTATCAGTATAAACTAATAATTTTATAGTCTAAAAAAGTCAATTCCTTCTGTAGATCGGTTTATTTCTTATTGGGAACTCCTCATGTACTGGCCATAAATTCCCGGGGACTGGGCTCGAATCTGGGCATGTCTGCTTCGGAATCTGGTGCTCTAACTATTGAGCCACCCTGCCGCCCGCACTATAAAAAACTTAGTTTATAACGATAAATGCATTTATCTAATGGGTCAGGTGTTTATATCAAGATTGCAACCTTGATTAAAGGTAATTGTTATCATCGCCAGCGCAACCAATGTTCGTTTAATTATATAAATGTTTATTTCAATGCCAACTCCCCATATAACGTAGAATCTGTTCCATAATGACAGATTAGATATAGTTATTTGGAACTTTAGGGCTAATGGGATGCTATACAGGCTCTACCTCAAGGAAAGGCTAACCGAGAAACATTAGTCAGTATAAAACAGAAAATTGTGTGCAGTTTGCAGCGGTGTGGCTCAATGGCTAGAGCACCAGATTCCGAAGCAGACGTGCCCAGATTGGAGCTATGTCCGTGGTAAAATCTGGCCAGTACTTGATGAGTTCCCAATAAGGACGAAACTGGTTTACTGGATAAATTGCCTTTTCTACACTATACAATTCTTAGTTTATACTGACATATTTAATTACCTAATGGGTCAGGTACTTATATCAAGATAGGAACCTTGCGTAAAATAAAAGGATTAGTCTGTCAATCAACATTAAGAGGACAGATTCCGACTGTAGAACCCTAAATAAAACACTAATAACAGAGTTTTCACGCTTGCCTTGGTAGGGCTGACCATCAAATATAAAGATTTCTCTCAATACAAATCATCTATCCTCTGCATATATAAGTGATATCATATTTTGTATACCGCGCAAAACCATGAATAAAATAATTTTTGTATTCCATGCTTAAACGAACATTGGTTGCGCGGGCGGTGGTAACATTTACTATAATCAAGTTTGCGAACTTGATACAAACAACTGACCCATTAACTATTTACATTTTGTCAGTATAAACTAAGAATTGTACAGTGTATACTAACAAAATGTAAGTATTTAATGGGTCAGGTGTTTATATCAAGTTCGCAACCTTGATTATATTAAATTTTATCACCGCTCGCGCAACCAATGTTCGTTAAATTATATAAATGTTCATTTCAATACCGGATGAACTGCCTTTTCTCCAGTATAAAATTCTTATTTTATACATAAAAAATGTAAAAACTTAATGGTCAGGTGTTTATATCAAGTTCGCAACCTTGATTATAGTAAAATTAGTCCATGCTTCATCGGATGACGCACACTAGAAACGACGTGGACTATTCTGCTTCTTCACACAGAGTGGAAAAGCGAATGAAAATAGCCAAAATTTGGCCTGAATCCGAGAACCTTCCTGTGGTAGGATCAATATGCAATTCTGAAAAATAACCAATATAATGACAAATTGGTAGAGATTAAATGATGATTGTGCTTGCTAAGAAAATTGAATCGTAGTTTTGTTTGCGGTTAATGCACGATTTCGTGTTTTAGCAGTAATAACAGCCAGACATCATCAGCGCACGAAACAGGTCAAGCACACTTACAATAAGCACTGCGTGGTAATCCACACGGACAGCATAGCACTAGGCCATCTCGAACCAAGCGATGACACAGAAACACAAAAGGAAGCGATACAAGCATCCCTAGGCGCTGATGGTACTAAACAGAACAGAGACAATGCCAAGGCGGCGTACAGCGATCGCATTACTTGCTTAAAACAATTCTACACAAACAAGACAAAAAATAAGGCGAGTCAATTGTCACAAAAAAACGGCCGCACAGAGAAACACAAAAATTAGGCAGACAGCGGATACAAACACCTCATATCGCAGCACGATGAAAAGGTAACTAAATTCAGCTGAATGACAAATTAATTAATCTCTACGCTATCATGTGTACGTAATGTAAACTACTTTTCGCCATATTATGACAGAAAAGTATAGAAAGGTTCAAGAACGCTTGTGATTTTAATGCGCCAAATGTATCTGACAACGATAGCATTTCAAACAGTATTTAAAATGCTATAAATGTAAATATGAAGCAACTTTTGCAATAGATTAATCGAAATATTATTTTCAGGCTCCATTATATTTTTCAGTGCATTCGTAACATTTGAAAATTTCTTAATGTGAGGCTCGCGTTTGATTACAGATTCATTTATGAAATAATTGATAACACGGGTGTGGTTGAAATAAAACCGGTTAACACGATATGATAAAAATTAAAAATCCTAGAAATTCCAAGATTATAAGGGAAAATCTGAGAAATTCGGTAGTTTATAAAAGGCTAGTGATTTAGTTTGAAGTCATATCAACAGGAAATACTCAACCGTGGTCTCTTTATTGTGACTCCTATCGATTAAAGACCTAAAAATGAGACTGTTACGAAGTCAGTGAAAATATTCCAGTCTATTCCATGTATAAATACCATAATTTAGAATAAATCAAACAACTCCATAGCTGAAAGATAATGAAGAAGGATGAACACGTCTAAGGTCTTGTTTGTATCCAAAAAAGGCATAAAATTAAATACTAATAAGCGTGGAACCATAGTCGCAACAGGAAAATAATTTTGACATAAAATAAATCAATTTAGAACAGTTTGACTTGGCGCCTGTAAATTCCCTAATAAATAGAAAACGTTACATTCAACGTGAATTGTTTATTGAACTAAGAGGCTAATGAAATCTGATAAGCATAATTTTAAATGATGAAAAATTTTCCGAGCTATAAAATTGCCAAATTTCTGTACTACAGAATTTGAGAATTGACATATAATTCAGGTAAAACCCCAAAGAGAACAGTATTTTCTAAATAATGTTGGCAGACTGGCCGAAATAAATGATATATCGACGTTTTAAAAAATAGTATAGAAGACACTGAAAGTATAAAAGCGTACTTCAAACGAAAACTGATAGGAGAAAGCAAGAAACGCCATTACCAAATCGCATAATTATGGTAATCCCTCAATTGAAATTGATTGGAAAGGTTTTGATATTATCAGCCAAATATAGCTTTTAGTGAGTATTGAAATAAACAGCCGCATTATATGGTAAAATACCAAACAGAAAACATAATTTAACACCTACACAAATTCTACGTAAACGAAATAGCTTGCAAAGGTTAATTTTTTTTTAATTTATGGTATAACTTGTTCTTAATTTGGATATAAATAAGAAAATGAACCTAAATAGGAGTTCACAATAAATGGACCATATTACAGATTGGAACGGCTGCACGCTGATATACGAATTTATGTACAGATTAATGACCGGGAGCCAAAGAATCATCTCTACACACACACTACCACACACACACACTACTACTGTGCAGCAGCATCACTACTAATACCAATAATACTACCACAAATACCACTACCACTACATTATTACATATTATTATTATTATTATTATTATTATTATTATTATTATTATTAGTAGTAGTAGTAGTAGTAGTAGTAGTAGTAGTAGTAACAGTAGTAGACGTAGTAGTAGACGTAGTAGTAGTAGTAGTAGTAGTAGTAGTAGTAGTAGTAGGTGGTGGTGGTGGTGGTGGGTGGTGGTGGTGGTGGCGGTGGTGGTGGTGGTGGTGGTGGTGGTGGTGGTGGTGGTGGTGGTGGTGGTGGTGGTGGTATTAGTAGTAGTAGTAGTAGTAACAGTGGTGGTGGTGGTAGTGGTAGCAATAGAGGCAATGGGAGTATTAGTAGTAGTAGTAGCAGTAGTACTAGTAGTAGTAGTAGTAGTAGTAGTAGTAGTAGTAGTAGTAGTAGTAGTAGTAGTAGTAGTAGTAGTAGTAGTAGTAGTAGTAGTAGTAGTAGTAGTAGGAGTAGTAGTAGTAGTAGTAGTAGTAGTAGTAGTAGTAGTTGTTTTAGTAGTATTTATTTGTATATTGGTTTTATCATTATTATGTAAATTATTAAATATTAATATTAATATTATAGGCATAATTTTACTTTATTTTTACAGATAATAGTACGTGTTTTCCTCTTTTCTAGCAGAAACATTTTTAGTAAGATTTTTGCTGATAATTGGTTGTATTTAATATTATTTAATCCGTCCTTTTCCTTTATTTAATACGAAGCTTTCCCTTAGGTATTTTTCTAAATTATCCGTTTCTTTTGTTGTTTATTGTGTCTATCAACCATCGTTATTTCTATTCCCTATTTTGCATCCCTCCATATTATATATGCTTCATTATTTACTAATTTTAATGACGGATGTCCTTAAACCTCGAGACTGTAACTTGAGACAAAAAACTTCCATGAATTGATTTTGTTCTTGCTACGAAAAACCTAATTTTCTCAGTATCAACTTACTAAACGGACAGTCGAGTGTTAAACAAGCTTATTAATTTTGATAAGTAAATTTGTGTGGATTTAATAAGCGTAAATATACAAAATGATCTTTCTAACAGATTGGAAAATTAATTTCGGAGCTAATTGGCATTTAAAAATCCCTTAAGTAAACTTGAATTTTTTCTGATGTATAAATTTGGATACATAACAGTCTCTATGTGTATGTGTGGATACCTTTACGTGCGAGGAATGTATGTGATTCGCAGTGAATTTGGAGGCCTCAATTATAAGCATATGACTGGTAGCTCATTCGGAGAAATTGAACAAAGACCAATTTCAACAACGGCCAGTCAATGGGTTATCGTACGCCCACGTGCATATATTACATACACCTCAAGATAAACGATGACAAACTTCTAAAAAGAAATAACTTAAAGAAATATAATGCAACCATTTAAAATGATGAGTTCCCAATAAGGACGAAACCGATCTACTGGATGAATTACTTTTTATATGCGGCGGGATGGCTCAGTGGTTAGAGCACCAGATTCCAAAGCAGACGTGCCCAGGTTCGAATCCTGTCCACGGCAAATTCTGGACAGTACATAATGAGTTCCCAATAAAGACGAAACTGGTCTACTGGATGAATTGCCTTTTCTACACTATAAAATTCTTAGTATATACTGACATATGTAAGTAAATAATGGGCCAAGTGCTTATATCAAGACAGCAACCTTGATTATAATAGTTTTTATCACCAACCGCGCAACCAATGTTAGTTTAATTATTTAAAATGAGTTTTTTTCGATTCTCTTACAGTCATGTTTAATTTGCGCTTCAATTTTCTGCCGTATGCACGAGATAATATTCATTGAAAATAAAAACATTAACTTTTGAAACTTACAGTATTGAGTGAAAATTTTTATTCTTTGAAATAGATTGAAGCAATTTTACTGTGTCTTGGCTTGATTTCTAACTATAAACCTGAGAACGAGTTTGTTATCTCTAGTCTCATTAAGTTCCACACAGGACTTGCAACAATACTAAGAGTCAATCAATTTTCAATAGCAAAATTGAGATTATATTGTCACCAAACCTGCGGAAGAGAATTGACCAAGACCGAATTTTGCGTACGAATTGGTAGCATTTTTTAGGCGTATGTAGCTCGTAAATTTGTATGATCTGATTCGATTTATGTGCAATGATCATTCTGTCAATAATGCGTGGGTGCCACAAAATATTGAAATTAATTTGGTCAAGCTCTTCCAAAATTTCTTTATTGCGCAAAATATGGCAAGCCTTGTGATTTTGTATGATGGAACAATCGGTCTTCTCACGATATTAATTTTAAAAATTTCAAATTCTGTGGTCTAACAAATAAAATTATTCTCAATAAATACAAAGAGCTAACATTATCGCTTGTCTCACGCGGGATATTTCAAATTCTGAAGATAACTAGATCAACAGCAACTGTAGAAGTAGTCTGCAGCAGAGAGAAGCAATCTCAGCTTACTTATATTGTATCACTTGCATTCAAATGTTTCTTTTACATTGAAATAGTTTACTAATACGCATCAAAATATTTCTTTTTCAGGTTCTCTGGATTATATATCGACGAGCTCCCGCTGTAAACTTCTTTGTTTGTGTCAGATTAATGCGCAAGAGATAATACTTTCCGCTCATGATGTCTCTGTTTTATCCTTCTGGTCATATTTGAAATAATTTGTTATTATGTCCGCAACACCCAATACATAATTTAATATATACTAGTTCTCCGCCACAAACAGTATCTAACTGTTATATATTTAATTGAATATTATCATGATTATCGCGAAATATGATAAAAGATATCAATGAAGGACATAGAGTACGGATTTGCTGGTGTGACACGTGTTCAGCAATAGCGGTAATTGTCAATTGTTTTTAACTTTAGCATACATTAAAATTCATTGTATTGGTACCATGTACCGATACGGCCACCATAGTTTTGACACCATGTACCTTTTCGGCAACCATAGTGTTGGTATCAGATACTGACACACTAGCCATAGTGTTGTTAATATCAGGCTATCGACAGGTAATAGGACAATCGAATATTTGATATTTGACGATGACTTTTAGTTATAGTGAGATGTTACACTTATGCATTGCGTTGCAACCAAAATTTTAGAATACGTTTAAAATTTTATGGCAACCCACTGATCTTACTTTGCCTCAAATTTAATTTATTATTTGGCATCGGACATAATTTTACTAATTTTTTTAACGATGTTGTCGTTTCCAGAGTCACTGTCAAACTTTCCAGCGAATACTTCGTTTGCCTAATTAAACTTTAAAAAACAATTCTTCCACGCGAGTGGGAATTAATTAATTAGCTGGTTATTGTTTTGCGAAACAAGGACCATAACGATTTTTTCTTTTATAATCCGAATATTTCGGTGTTCCATTTAGTAAACCCTATTCAACTGAGTGCTCACCTCTCTAAGAATTTTGCAATTATTAATTCGGCTGCTTGGGCTACTTTGTTACCTTGAATGCGCTAAGACTGTTTCTGTGTCGATTTGAAAGGAAGATGAGATCTATGGCTCCATTAACCCTCTAAGGATGCGTTCATCTGCTATTGTTTAAAATTAAATGTCACGGAAAAGTTCGTTATGTTTCCGTTCTATTAAAAGCTAGGTTAGTGTTAAAAGGCAACCCGTTCACAGAGTCGTAAAGCATTATCTTTTTAGTTATACATCGTGATATCAGATAAATCAAATTTTTCAGCGTTTTTGAGACATTAGATTGAGGAATTAATATTCAGTAAATTATAAAAACTTTCTTGCTACTCCAGTCCATTCATTTGAGCTCAAAATCCCAACTTCTCGCGTTTATTTGATATAAAACAGAACTAAGACTTATGATAAAATTGGTTTTCCACAAAATTAATGCATTTTTAGTCTATGATTGATCAATATGGTTAAATATAATTGTAAGCTAAGCGCTTGGAGGCAATAATCTGCAGCAAATGTCTGAAGTTAGCTAGTTATATCAAATTTATATAAAGTTACTTTCTACGCTGCATCTATTTAAAGAAAATCGAATTCGTTGGATAAGCGAATACCTGCAAAACTAATTTTAATGTCAAATACGCCAAATCCACTTAGCAATTCTGGCTGTTGACGGGAAATGCAGAATATATGAGACCAGCAATCATATCGCTAGTACGTACCATTTTCAATATACTTCACCGAATCCTGTCGCATCGTACGTTCACTATCCCAGAGATACATTAATGGCGGAAATTTCGTTATAATTGATCGCAAACGAAGTCCATTAAATTTATTATAATCCAGTTGTGACCAGAAGGTTAAACCAAAGGCAGCATGAACAGAAAGTATAATCTCATACTATCTTTGGTTTATCCGTCTGGTCACAACTGTACTAATTTGTTACTAGTTTCGCAACACCTAATACATGTAATCCAGTAGACTGGTTTCGTCCTCATTGGGAACTCATCACGTACTGTCCAGAATTTGCCACGAACAAGATATGAACATGGGCATTTGATGAGTTCGCAATGAGGACGAAGCCGGTCTACTGGATGAATGCCTATTCTTCACTATACTGACAAATGTATGTACTTAATGGATCAGGTGTTTATAGCAGGATCACAACCTTTGTTATATTAATTGTTATCATTGCCCGCTCAACCAATATTCGTTTAATTATATAAAAGGACGATTAGTGACAATTAAAATATTCAATTAACAAAATACAGTTGAGCGAACATTGGTTGCGCGGGTGGTGATAACAATTATTACAATCAAGGTTGCGGTCGTGATATAAACACCTCACCCATTACTTACTTACATATGTCAGTATAAACTAAGAATTGTATAGTGTAGAAAAGGCAATTCATCCAGTAGACCGGTTTCGTCCTTATTGGGAACTCATCGTGTACTGGCCAGAATTTGCCGCGGACAGAACTCGAACCTGGGCACGTCTGCTTCGGAATCTGGTGCTCTAACCACTGAGCCATCCGCTGCATGCAAGCGTACGTAAGTACATACATACATATATACATATACACATACATACATACATACATACATACATACATACATACATACATACATACATACATACATACATACATACATACATACATACATACATACATACATACATACATACATACATACATACATACATACATACATACATACATACATACATACATACATACATACATACATACATACATACATACATACATACATACATACATACATACATAAATAAAACATATATACCTATCCGGCCATGAAATTACTTGATTTATGCTTCTACGAATCCAGCTAGCCATGAGGATGCCCTTCGTAGCCTGATTATCAGGATGTGTCAAAAGCCTTCTTCGGCAATATTCATATCAACGTAAATTGCGGTCCTTAACTGAATTCAGTCATGAAGGCACATCTTTGATGGTCAATGTCTGTTCAACTACTCTATATTCCGCCATCATGACAGAAAATCAAACCGAATAGATGCTATGGGATTTCAATCAGTAAGCCCATGTATCATCATCTGCATTATGATCAGCAATACAAAAGTGATTAGCAGTTAATGTTTCATAACAATATAACCATAAGGTAAGGAACAAAAAACAAGAAACATTTATCTTTAAAGTAACAACAATGACAAAAATATTAATTTTGACACTCAAATTATTAAAGGAGAGATTTATGAGGAGGAAGATCTAGTTACTATTAATATATTTAACAGTTAACACAGAGACGTGAAGCAAACTAAACCTCCACACAACTCAATTATAGCCAAGTAAGCTTTAAGGCAAGGTAATATCGGAAATACAGCTTCTTAGCGGTTTACACTGTATCACGTTATAAACACAAATAAATCGCGCAGCTAACTCGGCCTAAATGAGAAAAGGAAATTACAAAGACGCTTCTGCTGGAAATCAGCAATAAGATCGCCACTGAGCTCGACTTAATTACATATCACACGAAGTTTCAACCGAGCAATGTTATGCAGACGTGAACCCCATCCGGGCAGAAGTTTGAGTCCCATAATTCCCAATTTGAATGTTGTTGTTTTTAACTTTTTCTACCACGTCTAATTCTGCCAACCTTGCATCTTATGCCAATCTGGTGCCGGGTGAGAGAATAATGTTCTACTAGGCAATCTAATTGAAGACATACGTAAAATATGGTCGAGCTAACGAAGTTGATCAAGCTTGTTTTTCTAATTTGGAACACTTGTTGGCTGATCCATAAATACGCCTACGGATGTCAACATTTCTCATTCATTGCTGATAACCTACATGTGTTATACTTATCGAAAACGGAAGTCGAATGTCGGCAATCGTCAAAAAACATCAACTCTTAGGGGCCAAGTCTCACTGTTGTATAAAAAAACTGCGCGTACAGACGCATTGTAAAAATTATATTGGGAATAGAGTAAAATACTCGCGTTTCTCAATAAATGTCAAAGATTCGAGAAAGTTACACTAGCTTTCGGGATTATCATATTCACCTTTTCAGGCATATTGACTGAGTTTATTATAGAGCTGCCATGTTGAGTAAATCTGTCAACTATATCCATTTTTGAAGATAGGAATAATGGTCGACTTACTATGAGCAAGCGTAGTAAGAGGAAGGTTAGTCAACGCTCCAGAACTAAGATCGCCACCATCCTTAAATAAACTCAGCAATAAATCATCGTGGTCTGCAACTTTGCAAAGTTTAAGAGATAGGATTAAAATCCGTTTTCATAACTCTGACTGGCTAGTGCCCGCGGGTCGTCAGGCCAGAAAATTCGATGGCTACGTGTCAATCGTATAACAAAAGCTAAATAGATAAACATTAAAACCTTGGACGTCGAAAATAAATCCAATAAAATTTACAGTATAATGGTGACCAGAATGTCACTAAGTTAGTTATGCAACTGAAAAACTATTAACTGATATAGCCATTCCTCTCTTTCTAACTGTGCAACGCAATTTAGCAAATCTGACCAGAATATTCGGCATCTCACCAAATAAGAAACGACTAAATAATCTAGATTGGTAAGGACGTAGAATAGCTCGTACCGATGGTTGAATCTGTGTAAACCATTCGAAGATGTTGCAACGCTTCCATGCTGGTTCATACCCGTTAGCAATATTTAGTTCGTATTCGTTCTCATTTGCTGCGCAGATAGTAGCAAACTACCTTCGAGCATTACAAACTAAGGTTCGACCTTAAAATCTAGAAATAGGTGTTGCTGTTTGAAGAGCATGCTTGTTAGTAGCGACAAAAACAAATGCTCGTTTTTCGGATGCCATCTAGTACGATATCATCGTAGACGCTTGTGGCTCATTAGGAGCATTGGTGTTCCTAATTTGTTATGATTTAATTAATTTAGAACAATTTTCTTGTAGGTAAAACGATTTCCAAAATGTATAAATCCACGTTTTTGAGTAATTTTGTGTAGTTTGTGAGTAGGTATGTATGTATGTATGTGTGCATATATATATATATGCTTGTGGTCACTACGTCGTTAGGTAGAGAACTCGTCGACGAAGTGCTTGATCGCTTTCGTAATGTGGCTGACCAGTGCACCGGTCTTCAAGGTTTTTTATTCTTTCAATCATTTGATGGTGGAACTGGATCGGGATTCACCTCCCTACTGATGGAACACCTGTCGCATGAATACGGCAAGAAGTCAAATCTGGAGTTCTCCGTGTACCCAGCGCGATTGATTCCAACTGCCGTTGTTGAGTCATCTAACTCTATCCTGACGACCCACGAGCACACCGAATGTGCCTTTTTGGTTGAAAATGACGCCATCTACGATATCTGTCGCGTAAATGTATTCGTATCCATGTTGGTCAAGCCGGTGTGCAGATTGACAATTCCTGCTGGGAGTTGTATTGTTTAGAACACGGTATTCAGACTGTAAAGGACACCAACACTGTAGCTATTGAGTCAATACCTGAAAGTAATAGTATGATAACGCCAAAACTTATAGAAAAGACTGCAGTCATAAGTCCTTTCGGATCTTTTGAATAATTTTACATGAATTTTAGTCTCAAGTGTGCCACTCAGACATTTTAGAGGTTAATGGACAACATATTCAAGGATGACGCCGATTGCTGTATGTCATACCTTGATGCCATAATGGTTTTTAGTCCAGACGTAGACAAATTTCCTATCAAACTTATTCTTTATATTGAAGAATGTAATGGGATTTTGAAAAGATATATAACCGAAAGTCAAGTTGAATTTGAACCAAAGTGCCAAACAAATTGCTTAAGCGTTTATTATATTGGGTTTACAAGATGCTGAGTAAATTATTAGTATGCTCATGGTTATACGAGTTAAATTAAATTTAATATATTAGTAATGGAAACACTTCAACAGTGGATGCAAATGTTATGTTGCCCTTAACCATAGATATTCCGGCCTGACGACCGGCGGGCACAAGCTTGTAAGCCCGGGAATGGTAGCATGAACCTTGCCGGCTCTAAGTGAGACACATTATCCCGTTTCATGTGAAGCCTCGAGTTTGGCATAACTGCGTGAGCGTGCCAGACGCAAAGGGCAAGTTTCGGCTGCTGAAGGAAACTTTGACAACTGGCGTCTGGGCAGATAGTGCTAAACAGCCTTGGTTGGCAGACTATCTTGCAGAAGGAAAACTCCAAATACAAACCATCCTCACTAGGAATGGGCGAACTAGTGTTCTTTTACAGTCTAAATGTTACCATGAAAAATACGAATTACAATGCTCACTTCTTATGGTTATATGGCAGTGAAAAATTGATCGATTTTGGCATTTGTATGGCTGTGCATCATCATGATGATATATATGATATATATGGTTATGCATAACGACAGTTTACGGTTGTTAGTTGGAAATATAAGTATAAAAGTATAACATATATGCTCCACCTGCAGGAAACTCTAATTAAAAAGCAGTGCTTCGTTTAGAAATCAAATTTTTATGTTGCGTGCGGCAGTTCTGCCTCGGAGCTTAGAGCAAAAGACTCCGAAGCGGACTAGTCAAAGTTCGAGCCGTTTCCGCGGCAAATTCTGGCGAGTACACGGAGGGTTTCCAATTAGAAAGAATCTAGTCTATTAAATGAATTGCCTTTAAAACCTTATACAATGTTTATGGTATACTTACGAACGTATATATATATATATAAATATATATATATATATATATATATATATATATATATATATATATATATATATATAGAATACGACTGGTGCTTTAATCAATATCGCCAACTTGATGTAAGCAATTGTTGACATCGCCCGTGAAATCAATGCTTGTTTTATTATATCAATGTTCAATTAAATATCACTGTTCAATGTAGCGTGATGTGCTTTCTATGAGGATAGATTGGGAACGATCAGTTGGCACCTTAGTCTTAAGATGACGCCATATACGCTCTATGTAAAGGAATCGCGAATACGGAAACATTGATTAGTATATAACCGAAATTTTTTTTGTAACCTTTGCCAGGTTGGCCCGGTGGTTAGAGCAACGGATTACTTGTCAGACGTGCCCAGTTTCAAGCCCTGTCCGCGACAAATTCTGGACAGAATGTGAAGAGTTTCCAGTAAGGTCGGAACCGGTTTACTAGATGATTTGCCTTTTACACGGTATGCAATGCTCAGTTTATACTAAACAATGCATGGATATAGTGGGATTGGTGCTTATATCAAGATCACAACGTCGATTTGCATAGTTGTCTTTAGATGTTTGTGAAAGCCACATCCAGTTTAAAGTTGAAGCAATTTTTAAAATCGTTAGTTGCGTAAGCAATAATTGTATTGCTTCAGCTTGGATGTGGATTGATGGGTTGGCAGAGAGCGAGTGACGTTTGAATTCAATAACTATTTTCAAAATAATATTTGGCTTATAAATTAAAATTTTGTTTATACATTTTTATTTTAAATATATGACTAAACAATTTTTTAAATAAAAATGCAAACGTACTGAGGCCTTTCTACTATGAGGACCATTAATGTGTATGCAAGTATTAGTATTCCATGACTTCAGCTGCATTAATACTCATTTAAAAGATGCGAATGTATACATATGATAGAAATAATAAACATATTACCCACAGTAATGAATGAATAACCCTGTAGAATGAAGCAAACACACTCATTTCAATAAGTTTTCAATGGAGCCTAATAACTAAAAAAAGAATCTATAACACGTTAGGTATGCATGACTTCTAAAAGAAACGCATTAAAGTTTGTCGAGGTTGTTCTATAAATGCTAAACAAATTGTGCTTTTGATTTTGTAGTAGATTAGCATATCTATATACTTTTTCTGTTTTTTTATCGTTGAATGACATCGGAATATTAATTTCGTTAAATTGGTAACTCGTCTTTTAAAGAAAACGTTCACATTTTCTGATCGTGGAGATGCTTCTTCTATGTTTGTAGTGTTTATTATGGTTTTGTTTGCTTAAGTGAGGGTATTTGACTAGAATCGTACTGCTTCTATATTTTCCAGTCCAGTAGACTTTCCTGGCTTTATGGTACATTAGTTAGTTGCCTATTTTTGCATAAATATCATTGTTTTTTCCAATGCTGCTGCCGGTATTACAATTGATGTCATCTGTATAAATGAAGTTTTCTATCCTTGTTGAAAGTTCACGTGGAGTCTACTTATTCGTGGCCCGTCAAATATTCCATTCTGTTAGTGGAATATTTGAAGGTTCAGCCAGTGTTACTTCTGATTGACTTACCGTGCTTTATAAATACTAATTAATTTTTCCACCTCGTCTTTGGTAGAATTGAAAAGCTAGTTGTGCTCACGTGTGCCCTGTTTGTGTTTTATGATCAATAACTGCTGATTTCACGGATGGCGTCACAGCTCTATAGGTTAAACAAGTAGGCAGGCGTTGATAGATTCTTCTGATAAGATGCTTCATATTGATCCGATGTAAGTGCTGCCACACATGAATTTGAAGTTATAAAAAGTAAGAGATCTAGGTAGAGAAGTTAGCGTCCCAAAAGATTATCCTCTTTGTATCTAATGCAAAACAACGTATTATTCTAATGTTAAATGATATGAGATCTCCTTGGATAGGTAGTTTCTACGTGAATCGCACGTGCTCTCATGCTATTTTTAATCAATTTATAGGAAAATTTCTTAAATTGAAGGACCTTCAAATGATGGCACTTTCTCACGATCCTTTGCTCAGAACAGATCTTTTGGTTCGGCCAGGTACAATATTTATCAGGTTTTCTCTATAAGATTCTTTGGCGCTGTTGTTATCATCAAAACTGTATCGCTTCCTGAGTCGGGGTGACGGATACATCTTTCGTCGTTATCTTTGAAATGTTGAATACGGAGAAATGAAAGCATGTCGATTTTATCTTTCCATAATGTGAATTAATATTTGAATCAGCTTTGTTGACTTCTATTAATTTTTTTCTCGGCTAAATATCATTGGCAATTAATAATGGTTGGTCGCTACATATCTTATATATAGCGTGTACTGTCCAATCATATTTCTTGGGCCAGTTTATTCTTGGATGTACATACACAAAATAGATATGTGCTTTGCTGAAAAACTTCGTATAGGATATACGGAAGCACTCACCATCACATAAAACAGTAACATTTATTGTTATCTCTTTTATGTTATTCATACCATTCGGGCAATTAAAAAACAAATTATTGATTATTTTATTCGGAACTATTCTTATCCTTTCACTATTTGTCTTAGTTCGAAGATATCGTTAATAGCGTTTGTATTGATCATATTTCGGAATGGCTGCAAAAACTGACATAAGAATTTTTAGTTAGTGCTATGGCACGTTGTATTGATGTTACTGGAGGTATTGGTATTACTGCAAGACTTATTTAAGTCTCGTTTGTAGCATTATTCTCATTTGAGGCCGGGAACGCTCAAATGGTTCTATCTAAGGCTGACGTGAATACAAAGGAAAGTCCTCGCAGATGTGCACGAATTAAAATGAAGCAGATAGGACAAAGATGGAAGCTGCATTCGAACCGTAGAAGTGAATATGAAATAAAAAATATTAGTATTTTATTTTATTAAATGGACGCGCTTTACACGAGTAGACTCCTAAAAATAATTAATTAAAAATAAAACATTTTTTGAGCAAAATGACTTGTGACGTATTAGTGAACTTAGTAATGATATTATCTGCACAAATGAACACTATGACTTCGGAGTTTGAGAGAATTAAATCTAGGCTAGACGACATCATCATAGTAAATTCTGAGTGAACCCGCATAAATGATCCAACCTATATCGGTGAAGTCAACATTGTGTAATTTTGTCCTTCTATATGCCCGTGCAAAATTTGTTCGAAACAGTTTTGCTTTATGGATTATTAATGGTTCTTAATTTACTCTATGATCTGCCATCAATGTTTCAGCGTGTTCGATTATATTTATTAATGTGATATTGTTTTTATCTCGGTGTTATTTGTCATCTTATTACAAGGCGTTTTGTTTGAACTCAGATTAACTATCCGTTATTTCTCTTATTACGGACATATAAGCGTCAATTTGTGACTTGCATGTTTTTGAGACCTGTTTTGATGTAGTGAGTTTCTCTCAATTTTAAGCTTCAAAGTTCAATTACACGTTTCATTTTTGAAATTTTTATTCTATTAAAACTCTTCCTATATGCTTCTGTTGTGCCTACTATATCTGCTTTGAATTCTTGTGTATTAAATTCTGGTGTGCTAACTCGAGCTAAATTTTATATTTAATTTACAAATTAAGGTCTGTGTATTGATAATTTCACAACTGTGGAGGCAGTATTTCCTCGAACAAAAATAAAGCCACCATTTATTTTTCAATTTTATACACCATTTCTGGCTGAAATGAATAATATTGAAAAATAAAAAAATATTCTAGTAATTTCTCGAAAAATCTTTGTATAAATCCCTTCGTACATTTGCATACTAAAATTGTGTTCCGTTTCAGCTTTCTGTATTTTGTCCTCTCTGGTTGAGTCGATATTCACCTTTTTTCCTTAAACTTCATATAATCTTGAACTGATTTATAACATATATAAATATTATATTCATCTCAAAAATATGTCTTATTAAAATTAGGTTAATTTGCATTAAAGCATATTGGGGAGGTCAGGAGCATGTAATATAATTAACCTGTGTTTAATGTCAAATCTAATTCTAGATAAAACAGTTGGGTAGCGGTGTTGCGTGAAAGTTACTCACTCCTAGTACCTACTATATAGCTAATTAAATACAACTTTGATTGTCATGGATGCTAATCTTAAATATAAGGACACAACAGGCATCACTGTAAAAGTCGTAGATCTTAGCCTAATAGACTTTTATGAATTTTCTAGGTCATCAAACTCCAGTTTCACATTCTCATTACCTTAGACCAAACGCATATAAACAATTTCGGACTGAAACGAGCTTGGCGACTTTGGGGCTCGCATTAGAAAATAGGGAGAGCGATTCAACAAATTTTTGTGAAAGTTGCACTGGAATTTTTGAAAATAACGGTTTTTAAATTATGGGAACTTTATATTTGATATGACATTTATCTTAACCTCTTATGTGCTCCTTCACTTCTTTGTATCGTACAATATCCCTTAACGTTTCCAGTTTTCTTTTTTGGGCATATGGACAATCTTTGTCTAGTACTTACACATTTCTTCTGAGAGATAGTATTTTTCTCCAAGACACTCAAATAGCTGAGTGCTTGATCATTGGGTGTTTTACGACGTTCGTTGAGAAAACGCTTGGGAACTCTTCTAAGTGGAAAAAGCTAGACAAGTGTTATAATATATGAATTAATGTCTGCGCTTTTTCCCAATAACAAATCAGTTATGCACAAACAAACGTTAAATGCGATGGGGATGAAAAAAAATTAAATCAAGTGTGAGAGCTTTATATATACACCAAGCCCATTATATTTCTATTTTTCAGTATAAACTAAGCATTGTATAAATTAACAAAAGAAATTGTTCCGGTAAATCTTTAAAGTAAATTTGCGAGCTTGGTATAGTCACCAATCTAATTATATCTAATAAGGCGCACAACATGACTAAACCACCGTCAATCACCTATATGCCTAACTTATAAATGCATTGCGGTTTGATCCCCATTTGTCAGTTGGCCGTCGTTGTCTGATGATGATCATGGAATGTCGAAACGCGTCAGTACGTGTGAACGACGGTAGTTTTACTATGCTGTATGGCTGGTTAAATATAATAGAATTAGTGTTTCTAACAAACTCATAAAATTGATCTAACGAATCAGTATCATCACACATGCAATGAATGATTATTAAATTCAAAAAGTAGACCGGTTTCGACTGTATTTGTAACTCTTCCAGTATATTCCAATTTTTTAGCCGCAGACAGAATTCAAACCTAGGCACGTTTGCTTTTGAGCCTGTGACTCTAACTACTGCGCAATTATGTCGCTTTTAAAGGCAATTCATCCTGTAGGCAGTTCACGCTGTGGATACAGCCACAGACTCCAAAGTAAACGTGGACAGTTTCGAGCCTATTTTGAAGGGTAATTCTAGACGGTACTTAAAGTGTTTCAATAATCGACGAAAATGGTCTATTGGATGAAATGCGTCTACATATATATATATATATATATAGTATATATATATATATATCATATACGGATATATATATATATAATTCATAGTAAGACATTTACGTGTGCAAAAAGAAAAAGAAATTTTATCAGATACAAGAATCGCTTCTTTCTCATATTCTTCTTAAGTATCTACAAATAAACATCTCTTTATATAAAATTGAAAGCCCAAACAAGATTGAAAATTACTATAATCAAGGTTGCGGACTTGATATAAGCACCTGACCCATTAATTACTTACATATGTCAGTATAAAATAAGAATTGTATAGTGTAGAAAAGGCAATTCATCCAGTAGACCGGTTTCGTCCTCATTGGGAACTCATTGTGTACTGGCCAGAATTTGCCGTGGCCATATCATACATGCATGCTCTTCTGCGCATTTGGACGATTTCAAATGTGAAGCCTGATCAACTAATGTAGCCTTGAACCAATATTTATTATCAATAACTGTAGTTTCTAATTCAGCTGTTTGTCCAAATAGCAATTCAAATGCTACCTCAAAATCAACAACGCATTTACTATAAGGATGAATTTCATAATTTTGGCCCATCGTTAGTGCCTCCATTAGCTAAGTGGTTAGTTCGTATACTGGAACCATTGTGCAAACTACTAGATAATTATTCGGTCGCCGATACGTTTGAGTTTGCTGACAGAATTTAAAATATAAATGTTAAAAGCAAGACTATGATGTCGTTTGTTGTTATGTCTGTGTTTACAAATGTTCAAATTGACGAAACCATTGACATTATAATCCAAGCTGTAGAACAAGTTATATTATCCTTTCCGGTGCCAGGTCACACTCTCCACAGGCTTATCATATTATTTACGTACAGTTTCGCTTCACTGGAAACATCCTTAAACAGATTGATGGTGTGGCAATGGGAGCACCCTACATCCAGTATTGGTTGAGATTTTTGATGGGCATCTAGAGAAAATATCATCAAGGAGTGACAAATGTAAATGTGCTCAATATATGCATTACGTGTATGATATTGTCCTTGTCCTTAAAATTAGGTCGCAACCACATAAATTGCTTCAAAATTTCAACAAAGCGCATAGCAGTTTCGGTTTTCTGTCAGAGCACGAGAAAGTTGATTTTCAGCCTTTTATAAATGTATTATTAAAGTAAGAAACTATTGATAAATTAAATAGAACAATTTAGCATAAACCAACCTGGTCTGCACAGTATTTGCATTACAGCAGTTTTGTGTCGTTTCAATATAAATTATCAACAGTTCGTGGTTGCTTTTATTATTATTAAAGGAAACACACTTGTCTTTTCCAGAAATCAAAGAGAAACAGCTGTTAATGTTGACTTCAAATATAGTTTCCCAATATGCATGCACAAGTTGTCGATCAACTTTCGTAGGCCGATTGACCAGACGGTTAATTACTCGAATAAGAGAACATTGCAACCTAAACGCCTGTTTTAAAGCAAATGGTTAATACACGTCTGCAATTGCACAGCACATCGTTGAAACCTCACACGTATGTTCTCCAAACGTAGCATTTAAAATAATTACTAAATTAAATAACAGAAAGGAGTTAGCCACATACGAAGCTCTATGGATAAACATATTGCAGCCGGATTTATGCAAGCAGAAGAAGCATGTTCAGGCATTAAGCCTGAACTGGAGTGGATGCACGCAATTGTTTGGTTGTTCACTAGTTTCTCATTCCTTTCATCATTAAAATTTTCAATCTTGTTTGGGCTTTCAATTCATATATAAAGAGATTTTCATTTGTAGATACTTAAGAAGAATATGAGAAAGAAGCGATTCTTGTATCTGATAAAGTTTCTTTTTTTGCACCTGGAAAGAGCACTCTGAACCTTATGAAGGCTCGCATTCCAGGAGAATATATATTAGTTTATACTGACAAATATATTTATGTAATGGGACTGATGTTTATATGAAGATCGCAACCTTGATAAATAACTCAGCAGTCATTCGATAAGAAGAAAGTACACTTATTAAGTACTTTAATTTGGATTTATTTGTAAATACTTGTCATTTTTTTCATATAAATTTAAATCACTTTTTGATAATGTCAGTTTTCCAAACAATTGAATGAAAGGTTTTTGATATTTTATTATTTTTGTCAAATGAGTGTATGGTCTGTGCTCTAAGTTGATGAGTGTTTCTCTATACCTGTTAAGTCTAATTTCTTTATCGTTATTTGGTATCTAGTTATGATATGCATAGTTGTTGCTAGGCCCGCATTAACTATTATCTTATTGCATGTATGCTAGGCTTGCACAATCAATAGCATGCAAGCATACTCTATGTGTTAATGTAGTATACGATCATTAATCTAGAGTTGATATTGTTTAATTTGCGATATTTTGTAAATATTTTATCATTAGTCCGACCTTGCTTTTACATAAAGGAAATTGTAGTTGTTCTCGCTTGGTACCCTGTTTTGATTATCTGTTCGGTAAATGCTATTTTAGCGTATGATCTTTTTAATCTCTGAATGAAATTGTAATGGTTTTATTGATGGATTCTAACGAATGCCATAGAATAATTGCACCACTTCAAAAACCAACCCACAACCAAACGTAGCATAGCAAATACAACCAAAATAACATTCTTTTACCAATCTAGAAAAAATTGTATGTATCAAGGAAGGACCACGGGCCTCGCAGGAAGCAGAAGCCGTAAGACTATATATATATTCCAGATTTTGAAACAAATGCGTTACGATGCAAGTATGTATTAGGTTTTTCGAACCTAGTAACAAATTAGTTCAGTTGTGACCAGAAGGATAAACCAAAGGCAGCATGAACGGAAAGTATAATCTCATGCACATTCGTTTCGTGCTTACTGGCGACTCATCAGTAGGAGCCGGTATTACGCCCTTAACCACTATATATTTGGTAGAAGAATGTGGAATAATAGGACGGTACAATCTCCTAGACGAATGTGTAAACCTGTAATAGTAAAGCTAACATAATCTAAAGTCAACGACAATACGACTTCAATGCTAACTCACACTATATAATATATATACCGAGTCTGTAAAGGATACTAACACTATGGCCATTGTGTTATTAACTGATACCTTTTTTTGAAATCGATGAGTACCGGATACTAACACTATGGTTTCCGAGTCGATACATGATACCAACCCGATGGATATAAATTTATGCTAAAGTTCACCCAAATTGAGAATTACAATTTCCGAACACCTGTTACTCCAGTTAAACCATACACTCTGGCCTTCATCGATATCAGTTATCACATTTCGCGGTAAGCATGACATCATTCAATTCAATATATTACAGTTAAATACTGTTTGTTGCGAAGAACTAATATATATGCAAGTATGTATTAGGTTTTGCGAACCTAGTAACAAATTAGTTCAGTTGTGACCAGAAGGATAAACCAAAGGCAGCATGAACGGAAAGTATAATCTCATGCACATTCGTTTCGTGCTTACTGGCGACTCATCAGTAGGAGCCGGTATTACGCCCTTTAACCACTATATATTTGGTAGAAGAATGTGGAATAATAGGACGGTACAATCTCCTAGACGAATGTGTAAACCTGTAATAGTGAAGCTAACATAATCTGAAGTCAACGACAATACGACTTCAATGCTAACTCACACTATATAATATATATACCGAGTCTGTAAAGGATACTAACACTATGGCCATTGTGTTAGTAACTGATACCTTTTTTTGAAATCGATGAGTACCGGATACTAACACTATGCGTTACGAGTTGGGAAATTCTGGACAGTATTTGTTGATTATCCAATGAGGACGAAACCAGTTTACTGTCCGAATTTCCTTTGATACCAGATGAAATATTTGGTTCAAAATAAAAAACATATTTATATTTAAAATCTTGTCGTGCGACTTAATTTCAATATAATTTTTCAATTAGCATAACGTCTGTTGACTAAGGAAAGATTGGAGGTTGCTTGTTAGAACTTTGGATCTTAAGTGGTTCCAACTAGGTGCCTTCTGAAGGAAAAGTTAACTAAAAAAGTTGCCATATGACTTAAAGTTTAGTGTAGTGTGCGGCAGATTTATAATCCCAAAATCAAAAGCAAATACGCCCTAGTTCGAGCCCGCTCTTTGAAAATTTTTGACAAAAGTTCTCAATAAGTACGACGCTGCTCTACTGTATGAATTGAATTTGCAACCTGTTGCAATGCTTAAATGTTGTCGTTCCTTGTGCAGAGCTGTCACCTTTCAATTTGATTCCACAAATGACAGTTACGGGAAAATTGATAGCACTTATAAGTCGGTAAAATCTTGATTTCCCTACATTTCCAGATGCGTCGTTTTCCTTTGGCCTTGATTGATGATTTCTCATTGGTCTCATTGCTCTGAAGACGTTCAAAATGTGTTCATCCGAAATTGTACTTGAATCGGTGTATTTTAAATTGTGTTCAAATTTTGGGGTCTTAATTTACAGTCCCATTTTCAGGGTTGACACCAAATTCACAGAAAAAGGCCAAAGAAATCTGTGCGCTTAAAAATGCAACGAAATCAATATTCTATCGACCTACGAGTGCTACCTAACTGCAATGTTTAGTGTATCTTGACAATATATATATATATATATATATATATATATATATATATATATCGTTGTTAAATTTTAGTGACGCTTTTTAGGATTATATTAACATATATTTCAAACTATTGATTCTTCTAAATATTTCTTTTTATATGCGCATCTGTAAAAAATAACGAAAATTAACCACTTTGCCAATGGTTTGTTTATTGGTTGTCACTTTCGGATTGAATGGCGATGTAATACACACACACAAACACACGCACATATATATATATATATATATATATATATATATATATATATATATAAGAATATTGCAAAAGCGTAGTTTAGTTGAATGCTGACTTAGTTACTCTGCTGATCGAGACAATTAATGCTCACGTTTTTTTACTAGATATCACGTGCTTATGGCTCACAGTATATCATCCAAGAGTAGTCTAATGTACCTATTCTTATTGTGTATTGCACCACAGAAGTTATGTTTGCCAAATTACCTATTATTGGTAGGCGTATTCTTTCAGCATAAAACAGTCTTCGCTATACACAACACATTTAAGCGAAAAAAATAAAAGCCACTATTTCAAAAAATAATAATTTTTTTCAGGTATTAACTAATAGCATATGACCCCACGAAAAGTTATGTTGTTTATCTAAAATATCATTTTCATAGTGTTTTACCTTCATACTCACAGCACACAGTGAAATATTGTACGTGTCAATCTGTATAAGATAGTGTGTGTTTTGGTAAACATGATAATAATGATGATGATGATATGTTTTACAATGCACAATTTGTTGTGATCTCTAGTGGTTTATTATTGGCGATGTTCTGAGACAGACAACAGAAATGTAAAACGCAGGAGTTTCCTTTTGTCACACATTGCTTGAGCAATTAGGAGCCAAGATTGAAGTATTATTCATTAGTTTTTGCTTTTTTATTCACCCTGAGTTTGGTATACTTTCTTGTTTAAAATTTTTTAAAATTAGAATAACTCATGCATACTAGCTTAAGTTCTACGTAGATTAAAATAGGTAGCGTCAGTTCAGGTTGACTGTTTTTCTTTGCATTCACATTTACTCTGACACTGCATTTTGTATAAACTAAATTAATCAAAATGGCATATACGTGTGTCTAGGAGAGCACCGTATTTTGCCAACAATACTTCGTCAATTATATAGCGGGTTTGAGGAGTGGTACCAGCCAAGTTGATGGATCTACTTTTGATGGTTCAACAGTCGTTGACCTGTAAAAATAGAGGCCAAGCTGGGATCTATTTTGCTTTAAGTTGGTGAATTAATCGAGGCGACATTGGTTAATGCTCATAATATAAATATGTGAGAGGCGCTCGACACCAGCAAACAAGACGAATCTATCCATTTGTGTTGTGCGACTGATTTGATAAAATGGGATTGATGCTTATACCAAGCTTGCAAACTTGATCTAAATAATAGTTATCACCAGTTGCGCAATCAATGATTGTTAAATTTTATATCTTATGTATATATATATATATATATATATATATATATATATATATATATTGACGTCGTACTCTGATGATGATCATGGAAGGTTGACTATCTTTTTTTGTTGTTGTGTGACTGGTTAGACGCAACGAAATTGGTGTTTATATCAAGCTGGAAAACTTGATTTAAAGAATCCAGTTTTTTGTTCGTGAGTTGTTGGCATGAATTTCGGAAGGCTGTATGACACAAGTGCTGCATTGCCGCATGGAAGATGGGCAACTTATTACCCATCATCGTTTAGTAAACACCAATCCCATTGTATTTAACCATGGGATTGGTGTTTACTTCAAGCTCGCAAACTTGATTTAAAGAATTGTTACCACCACCCGCGCAAACAATTATTGTTAAATTATTACCCATCTTTCTTGTTAATTTTTTATACTAGAGCTAAAAACATGTTTGGTTTTTAGTTGATTTGATGGTGCCTTTTGTGAAGAAATTTTGTCTTAATTTCTCTAAATCCTATTAAAAATCGGTTAGCCCGTCTTTCTTCTTCTTCTTGGGTACTAGGGCGGTCCTTCTATTTGGATTTGGTAAAGGCGTTTGGCCCGCAGTATAGAAGATGGAATACGTGGACGGGTAGCTATCGGATGATGGAGTAATTTGTGATGGTCTACTAAAGCCATCTCCAACTTAAATTCAGTCAAAAGCATAAATAGCATGTTTCAAAGTGATAAGACGTGTTGTTAATGATGGTTTTTCAGTACCAACCTGGCTCTATATGAAAGAATTCGTAACTCATTACGGAATTCTTAATTGCACATACAAATATTTTTTTATTTCATAATGTTTATTCTGTTGCATAACTTTAGTTGATGAAACGTTGTACTTCACTACTTATTGATCTGATCTATTTAGAAGCATAAATTCGTACACTTTAATGCTAATTCTTCACAAAACTACCAACATATCATTTATTTAAGAAAAATGAATGATTTATAAAGAAAATTGACAACATACACTGGTTGTGAGCAAGGTTTAGCGCTTTAATTTAAGTTGAAGGTATATAGATTAACTTTCTCTACTACAGTGTTACTGACGAAAACTTCTAAAGTTGGCGTTTATAGCTTGATAGCATTGCACTATATATATATATATATATATATATATATATATATATATATATTACTGCGTCATTGTGATTATCTACCCTATGATATCCGCAGATTATATCGACACTTCATAAATATGTACAACTAGAAGGTTGCACCTTCATTCAAATCCGCATAAATAGCAAAATATTAACGCAGGTTTGCATTTTCTAAAGAAGTGCAAGTAAGCACGAAATAAGTTAAATTTTCTTTCAACGGTATATTTAATTTAACATACTGGTTGCCTTGGGAGTAAAGCGCTACTTTGCACATTATATTATCACCACAACTAATAGTCGTTTAATTATAACCTTAGAGGATTTTCTTTTTCATGGAACTTCTTTTAACCAAATGCTCCGAGTGGAACTGCATCTTTTGTTTTGAGGAACTTTTTGTGTTCCGAGCCGAATTCACATGGCCTAATAGTATTATTAACATCCAAATGCAACTCCTTCTAAGGGCCTTCGATTTTCCTATTATGAATACAGAGATAATCTAGTTTATAGTATAATTTATAATTATAATCTGGCTGATTTTTATTTATGTAGGTATGGGACAATGTAGATTAGCTAGCATTTTGGAAAGTAGATATTTACGTATGTAGATATGTGGTATACTTGTGTGTATATAAACACATGTTCGTACGCATACGTGTGTGTGTTTTTTAGCTTCTTTGTAATATACTTGTATGTGTTTATATATGTGTATACCTGTATGCAGGCGTAGAATAACGTATTCACTTATTATTTTATTTATCTATGCATGTTTACATGCATGCCAGTAATTAAATTTGCATGATTGAAGAAAGCATATATTTGTTCTCAAGTGATAACGAAAAATTTCTAAGTGTGCATTGCCCAATTCTTTGATAACAAGTAAATATTAACTTAAGCCTAAAACCAAAATGGTTACAGTTATTTTTTATTGAATGATATTTAGATCCTTATTCATTTTGTGGAAACTGTTGTTACCCGCAGATGTATTTAGTCAGAATTTGAATTGTGCTAATCATGCAGACGTACGTCTTATCATTTTTGCATATTTTTAATCGATTCTACGTTAAAGTTATGTACATAAAGAGAATTTATAGATGGTTTTTATTAAAACACTAGTTTAATTATAATCAAAAAGATTAATAGGGAGGTTCGTACTGCCAGCAGTTTTCTCGTTCTATATGTAGTGTCATAGCCAAAATCGGTGTGAAATTGTTACAGTTAGTTCATCTAATATTTCATATCTTTGATAGAGTTGGCTAAGTAGCGTTATCTGCATAGAAATTCCTTAAATTATACATAGATACATACATAACCACATACATAAATCCATACATAAATATAAACATACATACATACAAAAATACATACACAAATGCATACATACACACATGCATACATACTTATACACATACACATACATTAATAAATACATATATCCATAAATACATGGATAAATATATACATACTTTCATACATACATACGTAAATGCATACATGCATACATACATACATACATAAATACATACATGTCTACATACATACATACATACATACATACACACATTCATACATACATGCATACATAAATACATACATATATACATACATACATACATACATACATACATACATACATAGATAAACTCATATATACGTTCATACATGCATATGTATGCATGATTTAATACGTGGATAAATATATAAATACATATAAACATACATATATAAATGTATACATACATACATACATATATAGTTACATACATACATACATACAGACGTACATACATATATGAATACATGCATGCATGCCTGCATACATCCATACATAAATTCATACATGTATACATTCATGCATACTGACATAAATAAATACATGCATGTTTATATAATTAGGTACATACATACATACATGAATCACAATTCTCCAATCCACATGTTTCAATGAGCAGTCAACTGGACATATGTAATTAAATTTATAGTGGCGAGAAACAACTACAAAGAAAAATACAATCGTTTAGATAAGCTTGCCGATGACTCTACAACACTAATCTGTTATGCAGCTCATGCAAATTTCGACAGTCGACCGATAATTCCTTGGCTGCTGACTGTCAGCTTTATCATTAAGCATATTAGCACTAAAAATAGAAATACCCCTCATTCGATTACAAATGATGATATTTCAATCGACTGAGATGAAAGCTATTAAAATTTCGTGCTTCAAAATGACTTGGATTCATGGAAATAAGGAACATAGTGACTGACAACTCTATATAATTAATTATTGGAAATAGATCGCGTCGTCATATATACAGAAGCATTTCCGTATGAATTTATTCACTCATATGTGAATATATACAAGAGGTTAAGCATGATATATGTATGCATTTATGTAGGCGTATATGACATTATGAGTGTGTATGTATGTATGTTTATATGTATATATGCATGAATGTAGGCATATATATATATGTATGCACGTATTTATATATGTATGTATGTATGTATGTATGTATTTATAAAATTATGCTTGCATGTATGAATTTATTCATGTGTGCAATTAAATATGTGTGTGGTATGTATGTATGTATGTATGTAAGTATATTTGTATTTATGTATGTATGTATGAATGTGCGTTCGTACGTATGTATGTCTGTATGCATGCAGGTATGTATGTATGTTTGTTTGCTTGTATTTATGTATGAATTTATGCATGTATGTATGTTTGTATCTTTGTATTTATATATGCATGTCTATATGTATGCATATATGCCTGTTTATATGTATGTATTCATGATTGTCTGTCTGCATGTATGTATTTATGAATGTATGCGAGACTACTAGAGGTGAGAACCGCATGTCTAATTTTGCTTCCGTTATATATGCATTGCGGTTTTATCCTCGCTAGTCAGTTATATTATATAAAGTGCATATTAGCGAGAATTCAAAAGAAACTTTTGGATTGCTGTAGTTTATACTGTGGCTTACGAAGATTCAAGCACAAAATGTTAAAATCATGCCCATTATTTCGAATTAACTCGTCGTTTTTGTGTAGGCATCGTGGAAATACACAAACATTATGCGCTTACATTGGTGGTATATAATATCAAATGGGTTTGTTCGCACTTCGATAGTAGATTGGCATTCAGTCCTCAAATGAGCACATTAGAAATTGCCGTGAAAGCCTAAATAATTGCGCTAAATCTTTATTTGGAGTAATCAACAACTAACTGACTTTTTAGAAACTTTTATTTTAGCATGAAAACGTAGATTTTACTATCGTCATAGATGAAAAACTTAGAGATAATATTTGGATAAAACACAAAGTATTAAATTTAACAGCTAATAGTCTCGGAAAATAGAAATTCTGTTTTGAAATTCGAAAGCTGTAAATTTTGCATTCACAATCTAACGATTAATGCAAAGAGGGCAATTGTGCATGACATATCCCTTGAGGCTTAAGATTTAAAAATGAATTATACATATTTGGTTACAGCAACAAAAGAACACATTTTAAAAACAAACTGTAAAGACTTATTTATTTATGGGAGATTCCGTGTATTTTATCGTACACAAAAGTATTCGTCTATTTTTATACATAGAGAAGGCGCTCATGACAAGAAAAATATAGAAACCTTCGGATATTTTCTTGGATTTAATAATAGTTAGAATTTTTCAGTTAAGAATTCAGTCGCAAAAAATGTATAACAAAATTCAATATTTTAATTCTATCAATTAAACAGAACGCATAAAAATTTAGAAAAATCAAGGGCCACTTAATTAAGAATAATTTCTAATGGAATATGTGACAAAGTATTATTGCATTTCACCAAACGTACATAATTATTTTCAAATTTGACGTTTCGCCTTCTAAGTAACAGTTTTTTTATTGAACTAAAATGAATTCGCTGTACAATTTAACATTCAGTGTTACTTTTATTTAGTTCGAATGTGTGTCGAAGAGATGAAATCCGTTTTTTTGTTAAGGCAAATTTTATTACTTTAACGTGATGGTTTGCAGGATAAGAAAGAATGCAATTTTCAATGTTGCGTATTCTTTCTATAATTAAACAAACATTGCTTGCGCGGGTGGTAATAACAATCACTATAATCAAAGTTGAGATCTTGATATAAACACCTGACCCATTAAGTACATACATTTGTCAGTATAAACTAAGAATTGATTAGTGTAGATAAGGCAATTCATCCAGTATTATTATAATCAAGGTTGCGGTCTTGATATAACCACCTGACCCATTGATTACTTACATATGTCAGTTTAAACTAAGAATTGTATTATACAGAAAAGGCAATTCATCAAGTAGACCGGTTTCGTCCTTTTTGGGAACTCATCACGTATTTGCCGCAGACAGGGATCAAATTTGGGCACATGCTTCAAAGTCTGGTGCTCTAACCACTGAGTCGGCCTGCTGCACATTATACTCAATTTACAATTAAGTACTAACTAATGTTTCTCGGTTAGCCTTTTAATTTAGGGGGACCTCATGAGGCATCTCTTTAGACTCGATGTTCACACTAACCATCCCCAATCTGTCATTATAGAACAAACACAACACTGTTTTTTGAATGATTGCCCAATGCGGGCGTCACCTTGAGAGTTTCCGAGAGTTCTTTTCGTGGGTTGTCGCTTTGCATTATCAATTCCGCAAGTGTGCATCGAGTTCGTTTTCGTGGTAGCTGGGTGCTGATTCATCCATTTCCTCCGAAGGCTTCAACATTATTAATAATAACCACGGGAAATATCCAGTGGTTAGTATGAACGATGTTGAAGCCTTGGAAGAAAGGGGGCGTATCAGCACCCCAGAAGTTAAAGTTGTCTTTCTTGACTGTTGTAACTATTATAACCGAGATAAGTTTTTGTTTAAAATGCATTTGCGATTTATAAATTTAGAAGCATGCTTTTAAAATAACTTCGTGTTCAGATGAATATGTACAACCAGACAGATTTACATAATACACTCACACGCAAACCGAGATTTCGCTTATTCACGCTGGTATGACAGAATTCACCTGGTAGCACAGGCATTTTCAGAATGATCGTAGAAGTCGTATCAAAATTGGTAATAACGGTCGCTTTTATGGAATTTTGGCTGCAGACGGTTTTTGTATAACCACTTTCTGAACAGAGTTCATGGCTCTCGAGTGCTCGTCCTCTTCTTTTGCTACTATAATGATGTAACCAACGCGTTGAACGTCCGTAACTAGGCCATTTCTATCGGTTTCCACCTCGTGAAGTCGAGATGTATCAAACTTCAATATCGGCTTAAATTTCAGCTGGGATATCATTGATAAGCATTGCACGCCTTAAAATCTTTCGTGCTACATTTTAGAATGCAGCTGATGAGTATGTAAGAGCTACATCTGTAAAGTTTTAATTTAAATGACAAAACCAGGCAGTAAAACGAAGTGCAAGTGTGTGTAATTCACATCTTATGTTCAGTCGAATCCTGGCCTCGTTTGACCAGGTTCCCTACTTGCACCTTGTACGAATCCTATTTATAAAACTATAGACCATCTTTGATATAAGACAGAACAAACTGAAGCCGAAATATGACCGAAGTCAAAGCGCTTGCACACGCCTACATAAGCGAATATCTGAATTAGTGGCGAAGATGACATTTGGTCTAGAATTTGAATATAATTAGGTATTATTGCATTATGAATCAAATTGTGTCTGGCTTTTATCCTCTTACTTTGTTATGGACATATTTAAATATCCAAATTATGCCTCAAATAAGACGACCAAATAGTGAATCGGTCAAATTTTAACATGGAACTCTATAGCAAAACTACAGTCAGTAGCACGTACTGTTTAACTGTATTATCCATATATATTTACGTGGTGAAAGCTGCAAAAAACATTAATGTTCATAGCTGCATATATATGGTGCAGCCAAGCGCAATGTTTGTGAGACCACTAGAGATGAAAACCACATGTCTCATTTCGCTTTCCATATATATATATATATATATATATATATATATATATATATATATATATATATATATATATATATAGCAATTGATTCTCGCTAGCAAGTTTTCATGTTGTTGGTGTTAACATCTAGCTAACAAACTTAATTTAAAAAATCATTACCACCACCCCCGCAGTCACTGATTTTTTAAATTTTATTACCTATAAATATGTGGCTAAATTGTAATTTTCGTGGTTGCATAGATATTGTGCAGTCGACATTTCCAGTAAGTTACAATGATAGCGAGACTACTAGAGGCAATAGCTGCACGTCCAAATTTTGATTTTCACATTTATGCATTACGGTGTGATTCTTGCTGATCAGTTTGCCGTCAAACTCTTTTGAAGATCAAGGAAGTGTGTGACGGGTGGTTGTTTGGCTGTGATGTTCGACAACTGGTTAAATATAATGGAATTCGTGTTAACTTCAAACTCTCAAACTTGATTTAAGAAACGGATACCACAACTCGCGCAATCAATGACTGATTAATTAAGCGAAAGCTGCAAAAAGTTAATGTTCATTACTGCATAGAAGTTATACAGCCGACATTTCCTGTTAGGTACAATGCATGCGAGACAACAAGAGGTGAGAGCTGCATATATTATTTGGCTTTCGAAATATATACAATGTGAAATTGATGTACGCATGACGAACTGTTGTTGTGCTTTGTAATTCGACGACTTGTTAAATACAATTTTATAGGTGTTTACTTCAAGCTGGCAATCATGAATTAATGAATTGTTACCAACACTCACGCAATCAAAATGATTTAATTGTATTACCTATACCTATATGGCGAGTGATGAAAAGAAATCAAGTTCGGGACTACATAGAATTTTTTCAGCCAACATTCCCTGTCAAGTACAATCTAGGCGAGGCTACTAGAGGTTAGAACTGCATATCTAATTCTGCTTTCCAAATGAACGCAATGCGGTTTCATCCTAATTGGTCAGTTTGCCGTCGTACTATGATGATGATCACGGAAGGTCAAAACGCGTCAGTGTGTGCGACTGACGGTAGTTTCGATATGTTGTTCGACGATTGGTTAAATGCAATGGGATTGTTGTTTACTTCAAACTCGCAGACTTGATTGAAAGAATTGTTACCACCACACGCGAAATAAATTATTGTTAAACTATATTGCCTATGTATGTTTAATTGGCCATAGCTGCAAACAGTTAATGTTCGTGATTGCATAGAAATTGTGCAGCCGACATTTCCAGTCAAGTTCAATGTATGCGAGATTGCTATAAATGAAAGTCGCATATCTAACTTTGATTTCCATATATATTCAATGCAGTCTGATTCTCGATAGTCAGTTTGCCGTCATACACTGCTGATGATCATGGAAGGTCAAAACGCGTCAATGCGTTGCGGCTGGAGGTAGTTTTGTGAGGTTGTTCGACGACTGGTTAAATACAATGAGATTGGTGTTTACTTCAAACTCGAAAATTTGAGTTAAATAATTATTACCAACACCCGTGCAATTAATAATTTTTACTTTGTAATACTTATAAATATGTGGCTAACGATGCATTAATTTGATGTTCGTGACCACTTTGAAATTCTTTTAGCTGATATTTCAAATCAAGTACAAGGAATGCGAGACCAATATAAGTGAGAGTTGCATATTTGATTTAGCTTTTAAAATATATAAATTGCAGTGTGAACCTCATACCCTGATGATAAACATGGAAGTTCGAAACGTGTCAGTACGTGCTACTAACGGTCATTTTGCTATGTTGTTCCACTTCTGGTTTAATACAATGCAATTTGTGGTTACTTCAATCTCGCAAACCTGATTTAGAGAAATCAATGATTATTTAATTTATATACCTATAAATAGGTAGCATAAGCTGCAAAAAGTCAAAGCTCCTGACTGCATAGCAATTGTGCAACCAACAATTTCTATGAAGTACAGTTTATATGAGTGTACTAGATCTGAGAGCCGTATATCTAATTTGCTTTCCTATTATATATTCATTGCGAGGTGAACCTCGAAAGTTAGTTTGCCGTCGTACAGTGATGATAATCACAGAAGGTCGAAACTTGTCAGTACGTATGACTGACGGTAGTTTTGCAATGTTTTCGGAAAACTGGTTTTACAAAATTTGATTGTTGTTAACTTAAATTTTGCATACTTGAAATAGTGAACTGTTATCACCAACTGCGTAATCAGTGAGTGCTTTATTGTTTTACCTATGAATATGTGGCGAAATATGCAAAATGTTAATGTTCGTGACTGCATAGAAATTGTGCAGCCGACATTTCCATTCATGTAAAAAGTATTTGAGACTACTAGAGGTGATGACTGCATAGAAATTGTGCAGCCGACATTTTTAGTAAAGTACAATTTATGCGAAACTACCAGATGTGAAAGGTGCATATTTTATATTGTTTTTCAAATATATGTATCGCGATGTGAACCTCTTAAGTCAGTTTACCGTCGTACTCTTTTGATGATCACGGCAGGACTAAACGCTCCAGTACGTGTGACTGAAGGTAGTTTTGCTATGTTGTTCGACGACTGGTTTAGTACAGTGCGATTTGTGTGTACTCCTGTCTCGCAAACTTGCTTTAAAGAATTGTTAACACCACCCGCGCAATCAATGATTGTTTAATTTAAAAAAACTTTAAATATAGGACGAAAGTTGCAAAAAGTTAATGTTCGTGATTGCATAGAAATTGAAAAGCGGCCATATCTAATCATGTACGTTTGAGCGAGATAACCAGAAATGATAAATACACAGTTCATTTTTCTGTTCAAATATATGCATTACTGTGTGATTCTTGCTTTTAAGTTTGTCGTCGTACTCTGATGAAAAACAAGGAAGATCGAAACGCGTCAGTACGTGTGACTGACGGTAATTTTGCTATGTTGCTGTTTACTTTAAGCTCGCAAACTTGATTCCAAGATTTGTTATCACCACCCGTGCAATCATTAATTGTTTAATACATAAAAATGCTAATTTGGCCAAAATGTTTTATGTTTTTGAGTCTTTTATAATGAAACTTTGGCCTGTGTTAAAATCTTTATGCGTCTTTCTGCATCGTTTGCGTTTGGAGCCGGCCTAGACGAAAAGTGTGCCATTGCCTGCAGTCTAAGTGGACGTTTCTTAGACACACAGCGGATTGTAGTTCGGTATTTATAGTCTACTAATGGACCTCCTGCATGTTGACGATGTAGTTCTAATAGCATACGGGCTCCCAGGAAGCCATTAATTCTCCTCATAATGTTAAGACGAATGTTTCAAATTGATATTGTCTGTCAAGTTCGATCCACAGTCCATGATCGTTTTGAACGAAAATTTGTTGCCTAGTGAAATCTTTCTTATTATTGTGGATTATTCTGGAACTTAACGAGCGAGTCTCAGATCCTTACTTATTTAACTATGTATTATTACCTGTACGTGTGTGTGCTTAAGAAAGTGAATATGTTTGCATCACAAGCTTAAAAATTTATGTTGAAAGTTTTTCATAATTAAAAATTAAACTCAATTATTGAAACTGCATAAAACAAAATAATGTATTTTATGTCTTGTTTTCGTGAAGAAATGCCTGAGTGTTAAATGAATGTGATAATAAATGTACATATGCATACTGACTGTTATTGCAATTTTTTCTTCTTTTCTATTTTAATGAATGATCAGCGCGTTAATTTTAGTGCTGTTCACAATTTAGCTTAACGATTTAAACATTTTCTAATCGCATGGCTGTCATTGCTTGTTAATTGGAAGGCACTTAACTGTGTTTTTATCTAGTTATTCATAAAACTTTTCATATGTGCATCAATTACACTGATTTGAAATTATTTTCTTCATCCATTCAATATCACCGGTCGTGCATTATATTCCAAATAACTTTAACTATTGTAAAGTATACAATGAACGTACTCGTTTTAGAAAACTTTGAAAAATGAAACATTAAATAATTCTTTAAATCAAATTTTCGAGCTTGAAGTAAGCACCAATCCCATTATACTTAACCAGTGGTCGATCAACATAGCAAATCTAACGTCAGTCACACGTGCTAATGCGTTTTGAGCTTCAATGATCACCATCAGAGTACGATGGCGTACTGTTTACCTTTATTGTTCGAAGATTGTTTAGATATATTTGGATTGATGTTTTCTTCAAGCTCACAAACGTGATTTACTGAATTGTCACCACCACCCGCGGAAGCAATGATAGTTTAATTATATTACCTTTACATATGCGGCGAAAGCTGCAAACAGTTAATGTTCGTGACTGCATAAAAATTGAGCAGCCGACATTTCCAGTCAAGTTCAATGTATGCGAGACTACTAGAGGTGAGAGCCGCATATCTAGTTTTGCTTTCTATCAAATGAACGCAATGCGGTTTGATCCTAATTGGTCAGTTTGCCGTCGTACTCTGATGATGATCACGGAAGGTCAAAACGCGTCAGTGTGTGCGAATGGTGGTAGTTTTGTTATGTTTTCGACGACTAGTTAAAAACAATGGGATTGTTTTTTACTTCAAACTCGCAAACTTGATTGAAAGAATTGTTACCACCACACGCGAAATCAATTATTGTTAAATTGTATTACCTATATATGTTTATGTGGCTAAAGCTACAAACAGTTAATGTTCGTAACTGCATAGAAATTGTGCAGCCGACATTTCCAGTCTAGTTCAATGTATGCGAGACTGCTACAGGTGAGAGCCGCAAATCTAAATTTGATTTCTGTATATATATATTCAATGCAGTTTGATCCTCGATAGTCAGTTTGCCGTCGTACTCTAATGATGATCATGAAAGGTCGATACGCGGCAGTGCGTTGCGAATGGCGGTAATTTTGTTATGTTGTTCGACGACTGGTTAAATACAATGGGATTGGTATTTACTTCAAGCTCGCAAACTTGAGTTAAAGAATTGTTACCACCACCCGCGCAATCAATTACTGTTAAATTGTATTGCCTATATATGTATATGTGGCGAACGCTGCAAACAGTTAATGTTCGTGACTGCATAGAAATTGTGCAGCCGACATTTCCAGTCAAGTTCAATGTATGCGAGACTGCTAGAGGTGAGAGCCGCATATCTAAATTTGCTTTTCCATATATATTCAATGCGGTTTGATCCTCGATAGTCAGTTTGCCGTCGTACTCTGATGATGATCATGGAAGGTCGAAACGCGTCAGTGCGTTGCGGCTGGCGGTAGTTTTGTTAATGTTTTCGACGACTGGTTAAATACAATGGGATTGGTGTTTACTTCAAGCTCGCAAACTTGATTGAAAGAATTGATACCACCACCCGCGCAATCAATTACTGTTAAATTGTGTTACCTATATATGTATATGTGGCGAAAGCTGCAAACCGTTAATGTTCGTGACTGCATAGAAATTGTGCAGCCGACATTTCCAGTCAAGTTCAATGTATGCGAGACTGCTAGAGGTGAGAGCCGCATATCTAAATTTGATTTCCATATATATTCAATGCGGTTTGATCCTCGATAGTCAGTTTGCCGTCGTACTCTGATGATGATCATGGAAGGTCGAAACGCGTCAGTGCGTGCGACTGGCGGTAATTTTGCTATGTTGTTCGACGACTGGTTAAATACAATGGGATTGGTGTTTACTTCAAGCTCGCAAACTTGATTTAAAGAATTGTTACCACCAACCGCGCAATCAATTATTGTTTAATTGTATTGCTTGTATATGTATATGTGGCGAAATCTGCAAACAGTTAATGTTCGTGACTGCATAGAAATTGTGCAGCCGACATTTCCAGTCAAGTTCAATGTATGCGAGACTGCTAGAGGTGAGAGCCGCATATCTAAATTTGATTTCCATATATATTCAATGCGGTTTGATCCACGATAGTCAGTTTGCCGTCGTACTCTGATGATGATCATGGAAGGTCGAAACGCGTCAGTGCGTTGCGGCTGGCGGTAGTTTTGTTATGTTGTTCGACGACTGGTTAAATACAATGGGATTGGTGTTTACTTCAAGCTCGCAAACTTGATTTAAAGAATTGTTACCACCACCCGCGCAATCAATTATTGTTTAAATTGTATTTCCTATATATGTATATGTGGCGAAAGCTGCAAACAGTTAATGTTCGTGACTGCATAGAAATTGTGCAGCCGACATTTCCAGTCAAGTTCAATGTATGCGAGACTGCTAGAGGTGAGAGCCGCATATCTAAATTTGATTTCCATATATATTCAATGCGGTTTGATCCTCGATAGTCAGTTTGCCGTCGTACTCTGATGATGATCATGGAAGGTCGAAACGCGTCAGTGCGTTGCGGCTGGCGGTAGTTTTGTTATGTTGTTCGACGACTGGTTAAATACAATGGGATTGGTGTTTACTTCAAGCTCGCAAACTTGATTTAAAGAATTGTTACCACCACCCGCGCAATCAATTATTGTTAAATTGTATTGCTTATATATGTATATGTGGCGAAAGCTGCAAACAGTTAATGTTCGTGACTGCATAGAAATTGTGCAGCCGACATTTCCAGTCAAGTTCAATGTATGCGAGACTGCTAGAGGTGAGAGCCGCATATCTAAATTTGATTTCCATATATATTCAATGCGGTTTGATCCTCGGTAGTCAGTTTGCCGTCGTACTCTGATGATGATCATGGAAGGTCGAAACGCGTCAGTGCGTTGCGACTGGCGGTAGTTTTGTTATGTTGTTCGATCGACTGGTTAAATACAATGGGATTGGTGTTTACTTCAAGCACGCAAACTTGATTTAAAGAATTGTTACCACCAGCCGCGCAATCAATTATTGTTTAAATTGTATTGCCTATAT
>JAQBSW010000016.1:355000-410978 GCA_029291075.1 Eudiplozoon nipponicum
GATGAGCGTCCAGTAAGCACACAACAAATGTGCACGAGATTATACAACAGTTCATGCTGTCTTTTGTTTATCCTGTCATATTTGAACTAATTTGTTAATCATGTCCAGCCACACAAAAGTCAAGTGACTAATGTTTCACTGCCATATACCCATAAGGAGTGGAAAAAAAAGTATATAAGTGAATTTAGACAAATTATTATTGAGATTTACGAGAGAGAGAGGGGTAGAGAGAGGAATACCTTGCTACTATGAGTAAGTTTATCAGGATAACTCACAGAAATGAGGCAAACTAAACCTCTCCACAACACCATTATGGCCAAGTTAGCATTCGGGCAAGGCGACATCAGCAATACAGCTTCCTTGCGGATTTCACTGTATCACGTCATAAAAAACCAAACCTCGCAGCTAACTTTGCCCTACTAAGAAAAGAAAGTTACGAAGATGATTCTACTAGACATCTGCAACAAGATCGCCACTGAGCTCGATTCGATGCCATATCGCTAAGGGTTTCTAACCAAGAACTGTGATGTGCACGAGGACCCCATCCCGGCAGACGAGTGGATCCTATACTAACCAATTTGGATGTAAGTGACTTTAATTGTTTCTGCCATGTCAAAATCTGACCACCTTGTTTCTTACGCTAATTTGGTGCTGGATGAGAGAACAGAGCTCTATTGGGCAATCGGAATGAGGGCATACGCAAAACGTGACCGAGCCAACGAAGTTGATGGAGCCTTATTTGCTTTTCTAAAGACGAGCACTTATTGTCAGATCCAAAAATACGTCTAGGGATGTCAACGTTAGTTATTCGTTGTTGGTAACCAACATGTGCTATACTTCTCAAACAGCGATGATCGAACGCCTGTAAGCGTCTCAGATCATCAACTCTAAGAGGCCAAGTTTCACTAGCGTATAGTAAGACTGCGCGTACCGATGCATTATAAACACGACCTTTAAGGAAAAGTGAAATATTGGCGTTTCTCCATAAATGATGAGGTTTCGAGAAAGCTACTCTAGCTTTCGAGATCCGTATTCTCACCTCGTCGGACATATTTCCTACGTTATTGATAGAGCTCCCAAGATATGTAAACCTGTCGACTATGTCAAGATCTTCATTCTGCAGTCGAAACGTTGAAGTGAGTGGTGGGTGATCTTGTAACAGTATCTTACATTTAGAGGGTGCGAATTTCATACCGAAAGACGGAACAACGTCTGCTTATCTATTTAAGGTGGTCTGGGCAGCATGATGATTGTCGAATAATAGTACGATATCGTCCGCATAGTAGAGATCGACTAGTTTATCTCCCGGGAGAACTTCAACTCCAGCGTTCTGAATGTGTGAGAGAGTGTTGTTCATAATAGCATCGATTACAAAATTAAACAAAAATGGGGAAAGTGGACAACCTTGACGAACACCACTGCTGGTTGTAAAGTTATGCATTAATTCGTTGTAGACCTCAACACGACCAGAAGTATTTGTGTAGAGAGCTCGTAAAATATTAATAAATTTTGCGGGCACACCGCTCTTCGACAAGATATGGAATAAAACATTGCGATCCACCGAATCGAATGCAGCCTTGAAGTCTAGAAAGATGACTATTGTGGAACGGCGATATAAATGGCTCTGTTCGAGAACTTGCCTTAACTGAAAAATATTGATATGATTGTTTATTTGTACACACATTTATATTCACACCGTTCGTATACTAACATGTTTTGTCTTTGTCTTTTAGCATGTATATCTGCATTATATGATGAATAAAGCCTAATATTTTAGGCAACTCTTTCTTCTGACTTGTCTAATCATTCTGCCCGTTTGCTGTGCTTGTTACTGTGATTCAGAACAATTTATTCATCATATAACCCAATCATGGAACGCCTACTCAGACCAGAAAGATTTGATGTTGAACCTAGTGCACCAGATGCAGCAAAACAATGGAATCAGTGGTATCGTACATTCTGTGGCCTCCTAAAATCAGTCGAATCCATGAATCCGGATAAATTAGACACTCTTATTTCCTACGTCTCTCCTAACGTATATGAACACATCGTTGACTGTGATACATATGATCATGCTATCAAAACTCTAATGAATCTCTATGTCAGACCGAAAAATGAAGTCTTTGTTCGTCATATACTCGCGACTACTAAACACGAAAATGGACAAACATTGGATCAATTTGTTCAGATTCTGAAATCGTTAGCTAGGGAGTGCAATTTCAAACCAACTACGGCCGAGGAAAATCGAGACGATGCTCTGCGCGATGCCTTCATTAATGGAATCCAGTCCAATTCAATCAGACAACGTCTCTTAGAACACAACTCACTTAATTTTCAAGCGGCTTTTGATCAAGCACGTGGTCTCGAAATGGCGGAAAAGCAATCATTATCATATCAAAACTGTTTGAATTCTGCACACACTGCAACGGTTCAGCCACTCTGTCCTTCATCAACCTCCGATAAATCTACAGATAATCTTGTTGCTGCTGTTAAACAAAAATGTGACTTTTGTGGGTACGATTATCATTTAAGATGGAAATGTCCGGCCAGAAACGCCTTCTGTAAAAGTTGTGGAAACAAAGGACATTTTCAAAAGGTATGTCGCTCTAAGAATCACCGCCCAGTGGTTTCGACGCTTCATCCTACCATATCTGCAACTGTATTAGCTGCTGCTCCTGATTGTCTCACCAAATGTGTAATAAATCTAGAAGTCAATAACATAAATTGTCATGCTCTCGTTGATACAGGCAGTTCCTGTAGTTATGTTTCAGAAGCCTTCGTTTTGAAAAATAATTGGAAAATTCACTCCTCACGAGAAACAATAACCATGGCGTCTAGCTCATTATCGAGTCATACCAAAGGCCATTGTTTTGTGTCGATTCAATACAAATCATGTGTTTATAAAAATATCAAGCTATCTATACTTTCTGATCTTTGTACTGACGTACTCCTCGGTCATGACTTCCTTGGATTGCATAAAAGTGTAAATATCTCTTTTGGTGGTCATAAATCGTCATTCACCGTCTGTTTACTGAAACCTGCATCTGTTACGTCCCCGCCTCTTTTCCACCATTTAACTGCTAACTGGAGGCCTATTGCTACGAAATCAAGAAGGTACAATCGAATGGATGAGATATTTATCCGGGATGAAATAAACAGATTAGTTTCTGATGGCATTATCGAACCTTCAACATCCCCGTGGAGAGCACAAGCTCTCGTGGTATCGAATGAGAATCACAAGAAACGTATGGTTGTGGACTACAGCCAAACGATCAACAAATTCACACTATTAGACGCCTATCCTTTGCCGAAAATAGACCAAATGGCTGAAACCATTTCTATATATCATATATATCACTTTGGATCTCAAAAGCGCTTACCACCAGATACCTATCCAAGAACATGAAAAGGTATTTACTGCTTTCGAAGCGTATGGACGCTTGTTTCAATTCCGTCGCATTCCCTTCGGAGTGACGAATGGTGTCTCATGTTTCCAAAGAACTATGGATCATATAATCGCACAGGAACATCTCACAGATACAATTATACGAACATTGGTTGCGCGGGTGGTGATAACAATTATTATAATCAAGGTTGCGGTCTTGATATAAACACGTGACCCATTAATTACTTACATATGTCAGTATAAACTAAGAATTGTATAGTGTAGAAAAGGCAATTCATCCAGTAGACTGGTTTCGTCCTTATTGCAAACTCATCAAGTACTGACTTTCACACACTATACAATAACAATTGTCATTCGATAATAATCCACAGGCACCATTTGTCTATGTGGACAATGTGACAGTTTGCGGGAGATACGCTTGAACACGAAACAAATCTCAACAAATTTCTTAATGCCGCTAAAAAATATGGATTGACCTTAAATGAATCAAAGAGCATTTTCGCAGCTAAAGAAATTACTCTTCTTGGTTTTCAAATATCGAATGGAAAAATTAAACCTGATCCTGACCGATTAAAGCCTTTACAAGATCTCCCACCACCGTCGAATTTGCAATCGCAACAAAGAATTGTGGGATTTTTCGCTTATTATTCGCCGTGGATCTCCAACTTCTCCGATAAAATTCACTCACTCGTTCATAATCGAACTTTTCCTTTGCCCGTCTCTGTGAAACAAAATTTCGATGATCTTAAAAAAGAATTAGCCGTAGCAACTCTAGCTTCTATTCGTTGTGATATTCCGTTTGTCGTCGAAACTGATGCTTCGGACGTAGCTATTGCTGCCACTTTGAACCAAGATGGAAGACCCGTGGCGTTTTTCTCTCGGACGTTGACGCCATCTGAAAAACATCACTCAGCTGTTGAAAAAGAAGCCTATGCCGTGGTTGAAGCTATTCGAAAATGGAGGCATTTACTTTTGGGTAATCATTTCAAACTTGTCACTGATCAAAGATCTGTTTCCTTTATTTTTGGCAATCTAAATCGAGGAAGAGTGAAGAACGATAAAATTGTGCGCTGGAAAATGGAATTATCACCTCACAGCTTCGATGTTGTCTATAGACCCGGAAAAGATAACAAAGCAGCAGATGCACTAAGTCGATCCTGTTGTGGTGCGCTTCTAAATGGACTGGATTTAAAACAAATACATGATTCTCTTTGTCATCCTGGAATTTCTCGTATGCTCCACTTTGTGAAATCTCGTAATTTACCATATTCTATTGATGAAATTCGAAAAATGACCTTGAGTTGTGAAGTGTGCTCTGAAATCAAGCCCAGATTTCCTTCGGCAATTCAAGGCCAATTAATCAAAGCTACCCAACCGTTTGAGCGGTTATCTATCGATTTTAAAGGACCTCTTCCTTCATCAACTCGTAATCGTTATCTACTGACGGTCATCGATGAATATTCTCGATTTCCCTTTGCATTTGCTTGTCCTGATCTTAGCAGTCACACCGTCATACTTCACCTGTGTCAAATATTCGCAATGTTTGGGATGCCTTCGTCCATTCACTCAGACAGAGGTTTTTCCTTCATGTTGACCGAGGTACAAAATTTTCTTCGGGAAAAAGGTATAGCTTCGAGTAGAACGACTCCTTATAATCCCAAAGGAAATGGACAGGTAGAAAGAATGAATGGTACCTTATGGAAATCGATCCTTCTCGCTCTCAGATCAAAAAGGCTTTCAGTTGAAAACTGGGAATGCGTGCTGCTGGACGCATTACATTCAATCCGTTCATTATTGTGCACATCTACCAACGAAACCCCTCACGAGCGTCTTTTTCGACACAATAGAAGGTCGACTTTTGGTACCACACTCCCAACCTGGCTTACTGTTCCTGGCAAAGTTTTACTCAAGAAGAATGCTAGAGTTTCTAAATATGACCCCTCTGTGGAAGAAGTTGAACTAATTCATTGCAATCCTAACTATGCGCATGTTCGTTTTTCTGATGGAAGAGAAGATACAGTATCTATCCGTCAATTAGCCCCGAAAGGCTCCGACGCACTGATGAATGAAGCTGGAACTAATATGGGACTCTGTGAAAATGAACCGGTTGTTGCTGATGAACAAACCTCCTATAATGACGATACCGATAATGATAATGTTAAGGCAAATGGTGAATCTACGGATAACTCAAATGCTCGTGACCTATCAGAGAATCTCGAAAACCTTATCAATCAACAACAACGTGTTCATCCTTATAACTTACGAAGTGGAAATGTTTAAATACTATGTTTTCTCAATCCTCTTTGAATTGTTACTATAACAGTCTTGTTCCGACTCTGACGCTACGCTACAAATCGCAGTGGAGGAGAATGATATGATTGTTTATTTGTACACACATTTATATTCACACCGTTCGTATACTAACATGTTTTGCTTTGTCTTTTAGCATGTATATCTGCATTATATGATGAATAAAGCCTAATATTTTAGGCAACTCTTTCTTCTGACTTTTCGACTCACTCTGCCCGTTTGCTGTGCTTGTTACTGTGATTCAGAACAGTAGCCGAAATATTTTGTTGGAAAGCGAAAACTACTGGATGACTTCATGTGTCGGTCAAAACACAGATGAGATAATACTTTTAAACCTTTTATATACGAATTCCCAATCACATACGCGACTCTTAAACTTCAATTTTGAAACCAAAAATGTTAATAGCGACGCCTAGTTAGTTCTATTAAATAACATATGTGAACAAATACTTTTCATACTTTACTCTCTTTCACTTCTGAGATTTAGAGAGTAAAACGAAAAAATCATCAATATAAGAATCAAAGATTATATCTTATTCTTCAACCGAGCGCCTGGATCTAATATACACAACTGAATATTCGCGGAAATTTCAACAATATGATATCTTGCATATAGTATAAAACTAGGAAATAGGAGGCCAAGGTAAGTGCAAATTCCCAAAGACCATATTTAACCACAATGCACGTAATTCATCATCATCATGCACGCCATACAAAAATCAAAGGCGACTAATGGTTCACTGCCATATAGCCATAAAGCGATATATATATATATATATATATATATATATATATATATATATATATATATACAAAAATAATATTTTAGACACATTATTAGTGAGATTTACGAGAGAGAGAGAGACAGAAAGAGAACGAGTACCTAGTCATTGTGAATATAGTTAAATCACAGAAGTGAGGCAAACTAAAATTCTACACAAAATCATTATGTCAGCATTAAGGAAAGACAAAATCGGCGATACAGCTTCCTTGCGGCTTTCACTGTATCAAGTCATGAACAAACCAAACCTCGCAGATAACTTTGCCCTACTAAGAAAAGTAAGTTACGAAAATCAAGCTACTAGACATCTGCAAGAAGATCTCTAATGAGCTAAGGATTTCTAACGAAGAACTATGATTCGCACATGGATCCCATTCTGGCAGACGGGCGGATTCTATACCACCCAATTTGGGTGTAAGTGATTTCAATAGTTTCTGCCATGTCAAAATATGCGAACCTTGTTTCTTACGCCAATCTGGTGCTGGATGAGAGGACAAAGATCGACTGAGAAATCGAATTGAGGGTATACGCAAAACGTGACCGCGCCAACGAAGTTGTTCGCAATTCTAAAAATATGTCTATGGATTTCGACGTTGGATATTCGTTGTTGGTAACCAACATGTGCTATGCTTATTATAATCAAGGTTGCGATCTTGATATAAGCACCTGACCCATTAATTACTTACATATGGTAGTATAAACTAAAGTGTAGAAAAGGCAATTAATCCAGTAGACCGGCTTCGTCTCTATTGGAAACTCATTATGTACTGGCCAGAATTTGCCCTGGACTCGAACCTGAGCACGTCTGCTTCGGAATCTGGTTCTCTAATCGTTGAGTCATCTTGCCGCAGAGTGCCGCACTTTTTGGCGATCATCATGGATAAGTGTTTCTTCTTTACTAATCTAACTCATGTCCTAAATCACGGCTGTTATCCCATCCATCAAGGATACATCTGCGCTGTGCTTTCTTAATATTTCGACACTCCTTCTCGGTGACTTAATTCGCCTTAGTAAGCAATGGCATCTGCGGTCGATCCTTTACGGTTATCAGTTACTATATCCGAAACCGGTCAACATTTGTAATAATAGACAAAAATCAAACTCTAATTGTTCTGGCGTTTCATAGGGATAAGTATGCGGTCTTTCACCATTCAATCTAGAACCTTCACATATTCATGCTAAGGATAACCAATTCAAACATTTTAAATCACGATTACGAACTTGCTATGAGGTGGTTCAGTGGTTAGAATCATGGGCTATGAAGCAGACATGCCCAGGTTCGAGATTTGTGTCCGTCAAATTTTTGGACTACTTCACCAGTATCCAATAAGTTCGAAACCGATCTACTAGATACATCGCCTTTTCAACGTTAGACAATGCCTAATCGATACTGACAAATGTAGATACATAACGGAATTGGTGTTTGTATCAAGATAGCAAACAAAATTTAAATAATTTTCCAGGATGAACTCCGTACCATTCGCTCATAAATGTCTGTTTGATAATCCTTACAGGATCTAATGATACTTCAACGGATAATCACCAGACTGAAAAAAATCAGCTTGCTGATTGCTGCCATTTGTGCTCATTGTCAAATACGATACAAATGATGTGCACATGCTGCACTTAACTGAACTACTGAATTCTGCTGAGAATCGAGATTCCGTCATTTTTCCTGAATACATTCTAGTCAAAGCTACCTTCTATTTTGGTATCCACAAGGGGTTCTGCTATAAACAGGAGGTAGCACTTTTTTAACCATCTTTTACAGCTCTATTACTACATTTACAGATAAACAAATGATAACCATAGTGTTATTCACAAATACATAATTCTCCTTTTGATTAGTACCTTGATATTTCAAATTTTATGGACAAGTGGCCTTTATTGCGAAATGAAAATTTATTCATATTATTAAATGTATAGAATTTATTTTTTTATTTTAAACACCAATCACAGATGCTGCCCATATGTATTTTCTTAATAAATTTGTAACTGATATCTTTTGGTTATACTATAAATTATCATTTCCCTACTAATGCAAAAAAAATATCAAGCACCTATAGATTTTCTCTACAGTCAAAAATATTTACACTCGAAAAGAAACGTCACACATGAGGGAAATATTAATACAAGTACCATACGACGTAATATCCTCACTTCATAAGCATGTCTCAGACATGTATAAATCCAAGAAAAAAGACTATTAAAAATGTCCAGAATAATTTTACATAAGACCAAACACTCTCCAGACAATTTATCAAGTAAACAATTTAGACATTAGTAAAAATCTAGAAAAAATAATACTTTAAAATAGAATTTCAACACAAGACCAGAACAGATCTTCATTAATGACCTTACATCCCTAATTAGTAAGCCAAAAGTGAAAAAAGTCATTGCACAACAAGACAAGATCATTTTTGCAGTTAACTCTACGCCCAGTATCCCAGTCGCCATCACGAAAAATAGCACCACCCAATCAACAGAGGAAGCTTCGATCACAGAATACTTAGTAAGTCCCAGATGGCTATTGAAAAAGGTACAAAATCCCAGCCAAACCACTTCAACAAAGGCCATACAATCCTCACATAGAACAAAATATATCAAAATTATTGTAGCCACAACAATAGACACAAAGATATCATCATCAGTAAATCATTCGTGAAAATAAATAAGAGTAAACCCAAAAAAGACGTAAGCAGACTCAAACAACCGTCCTTCCGACAAAAAATATTAAGATATTCTAATATAAGAGCAAATTGGTCTTGATGGCGGAAATCCGAATTTACCTTGATCCAAAATAAGTTGCACTATGTACAATGCAGGTGCTACTGCATGTGGCATTGTCGGCCTCGGCAGAAATAATTATTTGCTCCATGTAAAATCTATGGAAACATGCGAAACAAGGCGCCAAATTCCACCTGGCTTGGCTCATAATAATACTCGTTGCAATATAAGACGCCAACTGAACCACAATCTAAAAGGCGATCTCGAATCATTTTGGATCATAAAGGCTGAATAAATGGTAAAAGCGTTCGCATCTAGTAATAGTCTCTGTTTGTTCCAACTTATTCGCACAACAAATCAAAGAAAATTACAAGTTTGCAAAACTATAAATGATAGTAACAATCATTTAATAACCGATAAAATAAGTCGTCTTGATAGGTGGGCTGAACATATTAAAAATATCAATTTTCTTGGCCACCCGCGTCAGTTTCTATTTCCAAAAGCATGCCTGTATCAACAGTGTGGAATTTTAGTCTCGAGATATCAGAGTTATAAATACTGGATGCAATCCTCTCTTAAATGTCGCAAATTCGCAGGTCCTGATGATTTGCTTTCGGAATTGTTTAAAGATGGTGGCGATATAAATTCGAGAGCATTAACTAAACTTTTAGTACTATATGGAGGTGATCGTATCACCTGATTGAAATGAGTCGGCCATCATTCGTATCTTCAAAAAAGGCAATCGTAATTCGTGTGATAACCATCGTGGAAGAAGCTTGACTAAATTCGTGTATAAAATATTTGCTTCGATTATCCTACGTTTTCTTAGCGCTTCACGCGAATGACACAGTAGAGAACAACAAGCCTGATTCAACACAGGACGAGTTTGTATAGATTATATATTTACATTAAGGCAAGTTTTTAAACAGCGACATTTATATAACCGTCCCTCAAAAACCGCCTTACGAGACCTCAAGGGTGCATATGACTTGATGGATCTCAGTTTTATTCCATATTTTGTCGAACAGTGGTGTGCCCACAAATGTGTTAATATTATACGCACTCTCAACACAAATGTTAATGGTCGCGTTAAGGTCTACAAAGAATTAACGCACGACTTTACACCTAGCAGTGATGTTCGTCAAGGCTGTCCACTTCCCCCTTTTTATTTAATTTTATAATCGATGCTATTATGAAAAACATTCTTCCACACATTCAGGATTCGAGTGTTGAAGTTTTCCCGGATGGCAAACTAGTCGATCTTCACTATGCAGACGATATCGTACTATTATTCGAAAATCGAGATGCTGCTCAGGCCACCTTGAATAGAATAGCAGACGTTCCGTATCTCGGAAAGAGATTCACACCCTCTAAATCTAGGACACTTTTACAGGATCACCCACCACTCACTGCAACTCTGCGACTGCAGAACAAAGTACTAGACATAGTTGACAGGCTTATATATCTTGGGAGCGCTATCAATAACAAAGGAAATATGTCTGACGAGGTAAGGATGAGAATCGCGAAAGATTGAGCAGCTTTCTCGAACCTTCGACATTTATGGAGAAACGCGAGTATTTCACTCTGCCTTAAAGGTCTTCATCATGCATCTGTATGAGCAGTTTTACTATACGCTACCGAAACTTGTCATCGTTGACTATTGGCGTCGAGTCGATTATTTTAGACATTTACAGGCGTACGACCACCATTGTGTGCGTAGCATAGTACATGCTGTTTACCAACAACGAATAACCAACGTTGACATCCGTAGAAGTATTTTGGATCTGTCAACAAATGCTCCTCGTACTCAAAGTTACTCTCTCTCTCTCAACTTGTGTGTAAATTATTATTATTGCCGTTATTTATATATTTTTGCGTCTTATGGTTATATGGCAGTGAAGCATTAGTCACTTCTGGATTTTGTATGGCCGTGCATGATGGTGAAGATGATCAGTAAATCCAAAATCCCAACTAAAATAAAGCCTCAAAACCAACTACTCAGAATGCATTAACGCACAATACAATAAAAACGAAAGCATAACACGTTTTTTCAATCCTATGATTAAAACACGACAATGATCATTAAGCAAATTGAATACAAAGATTTACTGATAGAACACAGAATCTCGAAATACGCCATAAAGACACAATCATTAAGCTAACAGAATTTTCAATATTATAATTCAACTTGGATTCATGCAATGTTCTTCAGCCAGCAAGACAGAAAGGCTACTATGACGTCGCATTCACTAATAACGACATTGAAAAGGATATTACATATCACAAGTATGTCACAGTTCGATCACCTATAACAGCAACAATCAATGCACCCGCATTTGGAGATTCCTTCACACAACTTCGACCTACAGAGTGTCTACTATTTAAACAAGCCAGCAAAATGTACAGTACTAGCGAGACCACACCACTAACAAACTATCTCTAATACATAAAACAGGCTTACGAAGAATCATGAACGACAATTACAGTTTCATAAATAATCACGCGCTAACACCGCTATAACGTAGAAGGAAGCGGTTCAACTATACTAACAAAGCTGAAACAAGTGGAATTTAAATTTAAAGAATTAGGAAAACGCACAAAAATGAAGAGAAATACCCTATCATCATGCTTACTACAATACAACCACCTAAACTGCACGAAGCTCGAAAATATCTGAGGAGATATTATTATGATAGCTATACGTCAATAAAAGTTAAGTGTCTAATGGACCCATCTAGTATCTATCAACTTGTTCTTTAAATCAGTAACCTCATATGTTATTGGTCTATAATTACAGCAGCATGCTAAAGTTCCAAACTTACCTTATTTAAATGCAACAGATTCCGTTTAAACTTTTGCCAAAAATGGAAAGCATTGAATTAACAGATTCAAGACTAATAGGTCACCTTCACACACTTCATGAAATTCTGGACAATATCAAATTTTAACTGATTGAACAAGTGTGTTAAGTTAAATCCATCTTGTAAGACAAACATGATCACCCATTATATGTTAAAATTTCTATTTATTTATTGGCGTCCAGACTGATTTGTTTTCTATGATTAACCAAATTAGAAACTAATCATTTTCCCATTTCATGAATGTCTATTCCTTGTATAATAAGTAATTATGCCATTATTCGTATTTCAAACGTACGATTATATATGAAAAACGTCACCACACTTCCTTAAACAACAACGCTGTTGTAATATTTCTAGATATCTCTAAGGCTTCTGATTCATAATACATACGTGTAATCGTTAAGGAGCTCGCTAACCTGAATCCTTGCACAAACACTTAAATGCATAAATAAATACTGGTATACAGACAATTGATCGTCAAACTAGATGGATGGCTATCTCTTTCCTTGCCTTTCAATGCCTGAACTCAACAGTGTACAAATAACCAATTTTACTTTGACATTGCATTCCATTTAATGAAAAGCGCAATTAAACATGGTAAAACTATAAATTATGCAGATCACACCACAATGGACTATCAAATCAACATAATAAGTCTAGCTCAATCGTTGTTAAATATTCAAATCCAATAGAAAGTTTTATTCAGACACAATAAACACCTTGGAGTGATTATTACAAATAGCACTCACCGAAAAGTGTAAACACATCTTCAAAATCTATATTAAAGTACCACTTTTATGTAACTCTCTCGAGAAAGAGATATTATAACTAAATAAAGTATTTCTTTTCTTGCATGCATTGTACAATTCTTTTTTCATAAACGATGTACAGCAACCACTCAACGTCACGTATAATCATACATTCTATTATTTGTTTGTGTAATGATCTTTCCACTTGTGAGCAAGATGACTTTTTTGTCACAATAAAATGTTTTATTAGTAAGAAATAAATTAAGTAACAACAAAACAGCTAAATTTGACAACAAATTTTTATGCAAGTGCATACAAAATACAAAGGATAAGAGTATAGGAAGGGCAAATGAAAAAAACAATTAGAAACATAATGAATGAAGCAATAAATCCATTTATCTCACCATTATCAAGATACGTCACATTTCAATATTTCAAATAAAAAATCATAAAAATGCTAAAAGTTAAACTTAAAAACGAAACGCAATAAACAAACTGTGCATGATTATTAAAGCCTTTTAATTAATTGAACGTATTATTATGAATTTTATTAGAAAACCAGTTGTACAATATTATATATGGTAATAAAGTAGACTCCCTAAATCTCTATTTGAAAAATGCATGTGATTTCATTATTAAATAATTCTGGTAAATTTCAACAAAATATAGCTGCAAACGCCCCGGCTTCAAGTAAATGCAGTACGACGTTACAAACTTGGTTAAGGTTCTCTGAATATAGATTTGGTACTGATAGGCAGGCCCTTAAGAGGACCTGGTCGTTCGGTCTCCTAAATTATGCAGAGTGTGAAGATGTCCTAGAGCCTTGGGTGGACTCTGGTTGTTGTTGCTCCCGTTGTCGAGTTGTAATCATGATGTGGATAAAGTCGTTCAGGTTCTGCAATTAATTGGCTCGTCTCGCTGGTTGTACCGCAACAAGATGAGTCACGGATGTAGCCAATTGTTGGTGAAACTATCAAATCACCAGCGTAGGTATTGACAGCCAATAGAACACACACGCGTAACGCAAAGCAGAATGCAAATGCGACAATTGACTTGCATGGTAAATTGACGTGCTTAAATGGCATGCCATAGTAATATATGTCTACTTGAACACTATTGGTTAAACGGCAAGTTTCGCTTTTTTCTCATTGGTGCAACGTAAATAAAATTCAATTTAATTTACGCAATATGTCGGCCATTAATTTGTGTCGTTACAACACTTTCCTCTCTGAAAAAAAAGGAAAAAGGAATCCTCTCTGCGAGGCTAGATAAGAAATGCATGAAAGAGTTCGAACCAAGTTAAGCAAAAATATGATGAACCATAAATGCTGGGCTTAAATAAGCATATTGGTTGCTTCAACAATGATATGATGCCAGGTAACCACTAGGAATTGCTACACAAATTGTTAGCTCTAGTGGCCGGTCATACCGCGTGAGGCAAAATAGAGCAGTGTAAGTTTTGGGAGCCGCAGCGTGAAGATTTCGAGGTAAATCGCCTCTGAATTTGCCAGGTTTAAGTTAAAACAGAAGCAGGTTGGATCGTCGTCAATATGTTTGTGTACGACCAAAGGAGCTAGAGTGCTCGACGTTGTGCTCATGACATTTGTAGAGTGGTCTTTATGCAATTGATGAATTTGAGATATGCATTGAAAGTGGCCTGTACCATGATATGAAGCTGATCACTACTTAGTGTTGCTACACAAAAGCGTTGGCTCTAAGTAGCTGGTCATACCAAAATAGGCAGTGTAATGTCATGTGTGAGAAATACATAATGTAAAAATATATACATTAAAATCAAAGGTAACTGCATAAAAATATGTACACGAACATTGCCTCAGAGATGGTATAATACCAAAGAACTGTTCAAAAATGCTACACAATTGTTAGCTAAGAACAGCTGGTTATGCCACGTGAGACAAATACGAAAAATAACGTAAGGTTAAAAATATTTTGATAGTTAATGTTAATGTTTAAAAAAAATCAATTACGCGTTATACAAAGCAGGATATTGAGATTGTGGGCAGACGGAGCCTGAGACGTGTGTAGAAGGTTGAACGCTCTGAGGATCAGGCGGTTCGATAAACGGTTTCAATCTGTCTATGCTTACTGATGTCGGTGTAGCGCCTTGCCTAATAATGAAGTATTTTGGTTGTCTGAGCAAAATCGGTTAAGGACCGCGATACTTTGGTTGTAGTTGTGCAACAGCATTATTGTTGCGAACGAGTATTCTTTTGCAGCTGTGGAGCAGTTGGTGAACGAAGACTGGACGAGGCGTGTGTCTCGGCTGCTGTTCAGACATGTTACCGAAATGAGGTCGAAGGCGGGTAGCTTCGTCTTGTGGGTCATCTAGTGCCGGTAGTAGATGTGGGAGCTGACTAGGCAGGCGTAGATCCATGCTATACAAGAGTTGTGACGCAGATGTTTTAATGGATTCACGAGTACGGGAACGCATGGCAAGCAGAACTAAAGGTAGTGCATCGACCCAGTTGCCATTAATGGACGAGGATGCTAAAGCAGCTTTGAGTTCCCTATGTATTCTCTCTACCATACCATTAGCTTGGGGATGGTAGGCAGTCGTCTGGCGTAAGATGCATCCCATGTACCGCAAGGTGGTTTTGAAACGATCAGATGAGAAGCAAGTGCCTCTGTCCGTGATGACTTCATTGGGAACACCATAATTGGATATCCATGCAGAGATAAAACCGTTAGTTACTTCGTCTGCAGAAATGGTGCCAAGAGGTAATGCCGCAGGCCATTGTGTAAATCTATCGATCATAGTTAGAAGGTAACTGAAACCTTGAACCTTTGTCAGATGAACTATGTCGATGTGGACGATGGCTAGGCGAGAAGTAGATCGAAAATGTTGCAACTTAGAACGAGTGTGTCGTGTGATCTTGTTTTTCTGACAAATAGCACACTCTGAGACCCATCGTTTAACATTCTGCCTAAGTCTGTGACCCAGAAACGATCTGTAAGAAGTCGGACAGTCGCTTGGCTTCCTGGGTGAGAAATTGATTGAATTGAATCGACAACGTTTCTCTGAAGGCTGGTCTGCAGAACTGGCTTGTTGGGCTGCGTACCCGTGAAGTAAACAATTGGTAAGCCTTCCCACAGACGGCATATGAACTTGGTTGGGTGACGGGCTATTGATCTTTGAATGTGAATGTCACCGCGTTGTTCAGTTCGCAGGAGAGTTGGCGTTAGTGCAGGTTCACTGAGTGCCACGGAGTTGACAGTGAATGGTGACGGCGAAGGTGGTTGTAGAGAGACGTCTGGCCTGGACAGGGCATCTGCAATGAAGTTCTGCTTGCCCTTGACGTGAAAGACGTCAAATTGCCATTCGCTTAGACGAGAAAGCTGTCTTTCCACTCTGGCAGGGTACTTGGTGATAGATGAAGTTGCGTTTCGAAGTGCGCTAACTAGTAGTGCATGATCTGTGAAAACAACAAATCTGCTACTGCAAATGATGCTGATAAAATGGCGCACTGCGTCGTGGATGGCGAGAAGTTCTCGGCCGAAAGTGTCGTACCTCGTTTCTACTGGTTGGAGAGTACGCGAGTAGAAACTGATAGGCTTCCGAACTCCGTCGATCTCTTGTTCCAACGTGGCTCCAATAGCGAATTCAGAAGCATCTGTCGTGAGTAGAAATGGCTTTTCAAAATCTGGGTGTGTTAGCATTGTGGCATTTGCTAACGAGTTGATGGCAAGTCGAAGTAATTCCTCGTCTTTGGATGACCAAGCAATGATGGAATTCTTGCTAAGTCCTTTTCGGTTCCGCAGGTGCCTGCACAAAGGATAAAGTTGTTTTGAAAGGCCCGGAAGGAACTTGCGATAATAGTTTAATACTCCCAGGATTTTCTGCAACTCGCTAACAGTCCTTGGTGACTTGATATTCTTGATTGAATTCGTCTTTGACGGCAACGGTTGAATACCTTGAGCCGTGATACGATGCCCCAAAAAGTCCACGGATGTAGTTGCAATCTGCGTCTTGTCACAGTTGATCTTGAGTCCGTGGTTGGATAAGCGTGATAGGACATTTCGTAGATGTTTCGCATGAGATTCTAGATCTGGACTGAATACCATAATGTCATCGAGATATGACATACAATAAGCAGATTCGTCGCGTAGTATGTTGTCTATGAATCATTGTAATGTCTGAGTAGCACACTTAAGTCTAAAAGGCATGTAAAGATATTCAAAAAGGCCAATTGGAGTGATAACTGCAGTTTTCTCGATATCCTCTGGTGCTACCGGGATGTGATGGTACGCTTGTCTGAGGTCAGTCACTGAGAAGAAATTGTTGCCATTGAGTTTTTCAGGTAAAGTGTTAATATTTGAAATAGGATATGCATCAGATTTGTCACTGAATTTAGCTTACGGCAGTCTCCACAGGCTCTGTACGATCCGTTTGATTTAGAGACTAAGTGCAGTGGTGACGCCCATGAACTTTTCGATGGTCTGATGATTCCCTCTTCCAAAAGCCTTGAGAATTCTTCTTGGACAGCTTTCAGCTTAGCAGGAGCCAGTGGTCGCTTCTTGAGTGCAATAGGTTGTCCTTCTGTGACGATATGATGCATCGTGTTGGAGACTCATAGCTCTGACTTGTTAAGATCGAAAAGCGATTTGTATTTTCGAAGAGCTGCTTATATCTCTGCTGAATGATGCACTGGGGTTGGCTGAATGACCTGTAACTCCAAACGCTCGGAGGCAAGTGTCCAAAAGTTTTGTTCAAGTCCGGTGGAGGGGTCGATGATCTTTTGATTGGCAAGATCAACAATGAGCCGAAATTTTAGAAGGAAATCAAGGCCTATTATATTATGTGAGACCTTGGCAATAATGAAGTTGTGGGAAAATTCACGTCGTAGACCTATGTTGAGTGTGCGGTATTGGCAGCCATAAGTTGGTATGGGCTCGCCTGTAGCTGTTGCGAGAAGAACGCCTAGAGACATCTTGGCCATTGAATCACCTTTGAGAACTAAGACTGCCGCACCTGTGTCTACGATGAACTCTTCGCAAGTTTTAAAATCAAGAAGGTGCAGAAGCTCGTTGGGCTGTTTGGCCGGGTCATGCAAACAAGTAGGCTGGTGATTGCGACCGGCATTGTCTGTTTGGTTCTCTATGTGAAAAATTTGGCGTGGACGAAAAGAGTCGACAGGGATGTCGGATTGTAGTTGGCTTCTTCCCTGTAGCGCCGTTGATGCCGTTGATGTGCAGAAAGTACGGTCTTCTACTTCCTGCGCCAGACGTTTCCCGATACTGATGCACCCTTGTGCCTGCGGTCTGTTGTCCTTTCCGTCAGATGTGGAAATTGACACTCATTTGGAAATACTTCGGAACGACAAAGACAAACTTGGCAAGCATAAAAAACTTCTGGTGGTTATAACACCAGTGCTTTGGGCATACTTATTGAAGGATTGCGGAGATCTCGATCGCCGCCTACCATTATAATTTGACTTGGAAACGAATTTTGGTCGAGCATTCACTTGATTTAGCTCGGATTTGGTAATAGCCAATCCTTCTAGAACTTTGGCCATGTTCGCCACTGTTCTCTCTAAAGAGGAGAGTCTATCATCTTGCGGGGGTGAAGAAAAGGATGATGGATTCACTTTGGGTTCCAAAACCCTATATTCTAACTCACATCTCTCAGATAAGTCATCTATAGAGAGAGTGTTGTGGAGCTGTCTGGCAAAGAGTTTTAATGTTTGTGGAAGATTGTTAATAGAAAACAACCTTAGCCTCATGGTCAGAAATGTTGGTTTTATACCAACGTTTCCGTAATTCCCTCAGTATTTCGATGGGGTCAAGATGTGGCATGTCTAACTGCGCATATTTGTTTATTATCTGCTCAGTTTCTGTGGGCCCAAGCAAGGACTCTACTTCGTTTTGTAGACCCAAAATGGGATTAGGTAGCTTTCTAATGGCCTCAAGCTTAGAATAAATCCGTCGCTGCAATTCAGAAGGTAGTTTAGCAAAAACCTTCGACAGTTTTTGATGACTGTCATAATCAGGAAACGAGGAGAAAGCGGAGTTTACCCGCACAAAGAACAGTTCACTATCTCCATCCCAAACAGGATTATAAATATCTAAATTTGGACCTGACATTCTAACAATCTTACGGGATCTTAAAAGCATAAATTTATAAGCAATATAAAAATATATAAATATACTTTAACGAAACGCTTACCCACAAAAAGCTTCCACAGGTGTATGAGCGCAGAACAAAAGCACGTCACAGTAACTTCTTCCAAAAATCCGCGATTGAGCCTGTCGAGTACGTACGGTGTCGTTTTGTACGTAGGAAAGATGAACAGAGGCCCCGTTGGCCTTTGATGCCAATGTATTATTATTATTATACCCACAAAAAAATTCACCACAAATCCACGAATATATACCCAACAAAATTCACAGAAGACAACGATCAGGGTTAAGAAAACGTAAATGTTAATCTATTTTTATCCCAAACAAATGAAAAATGGAGTCAATTTTATTTATACCAAAAAAATCAGAACAATAATCAATATCCTGGCGCGGTCGCCAATTTTGTAAACGCCCCGACTTCAAGTGAATGCCGTACGACATTACAAACTCGGTTAAGGTGCTCTGAATAGAGGTTTGTTACTGATAGGGAGCCCTTAAGAGGGCCTGGTAATGCGTTCTCCTGAATTATTCAGAGTTTGAAGATGTCCTAGAGCATTGGATGGACTCTGGTTGTTGTCGCTCTCGTGGTTGAGTTGTAATCACGATGTGGATAACGTCGTTCAGGTTCTGTAATTAATTGGCTCGTCTCGCTGGTTATAACGCGACGAGATAAGTCACGAATGTAGCCAAATGTTGGTGAAAGTATCAAATCACCAGCGTAGGTATTGACAGCCGACAGAACGCACACGCGCGACGCAAGGCAGAATGCAATTGCAACATCTGACTTGCATGGTAAATTGCCGTGCTTAAATAGCATGCCATGCCTACTTGCACACTATTGGTTGAACGGCAAGTTTTGCTTTTTTCTCATTGGTGCAACGTAAATAAAATTGAATTTAATTTACGCAATATGTCGGCCATTAATTTGTGTCGTTACAGTAGAGTTGGCGAAATTGTCTTGTTGAAGATCTGCGGCAACACGGTAGTGGCTGGCGCCCGTAGAAATAAGATTAATAGATAATCGTTCACGTATGACTAGTTGTGCAGCAACAAGAATATTTGTGTGCCTTAAGTGCAAGTGACAAGGTGATACAGTGTGATAAATGCAAGTCAATAAGTCGGTGTTGGTAAACAGTGAACTAGAGAGAGTTAAAAGAAACATGTTGCGCGACAGGGAATAGAATATTTACCTGATTATCGGGTTGCGATCCGATTTGTTTGCATCCACTGTCTTCCTGATTTTTGTTCCATAATTTTCGATATCCAGATACGGATATCTTTTTCAATGGAAAGCTCATCATAATAAGTTGACAATCAATATGTCAAGTGGAAATATTAGTTTATACTGCCTCATTTATACTTGTTGTTAGATCTCTTAAGCATAAAATGCTAGGAAACCAATTTGACAGACACTTTCCTAGCATTTTATGCTTAAGAGATCTAACAACAAGTATAAATGGGACAGTTTAAACTAATATTTCCACTTGACATATTGATTGTCGACTTATTATGATGAGCTTTTCATTGAAAAAGATATCCGTATCTGGATATCGAAAATTATGGAACAAAAATCAGGAAGACAGTGAATGCAAACAAATCAGATCGCAACCCGATAATCAGGTAAACTAGAGAGAGTGACCGCAACCACTCGTAGCGCACAGGGAAAAATGTCAAGTGTGTGATAATGCGTGGTAAAAGCACCGTGCTTATAAACTTGTTTTGGTGCAAAATCGCAAGCCATTGGTTAACGGCAAATTTTGCTTGTTTTAAATAGTACCGCGTAATGAAATTTAAATTTCATCTTGGGAATATGTCCGCAAATTTATCTGAGCCGTTACATCACTTTTCTCTCTGAAAAATCCCTTTGGCGAAGCTTGATATGTTATATTGAGCACCCAGTTTAGCAACTGGGTATTATTTTGCTTGTAACATTTTTTTAATTACGGAAAATGCTGGGCTGGTGCATGCTTTTTGGTTGCTTCAACGATGATATGTTGCCAATAAACCACTAGGTATTGCTGCACAAATTGTTAGATGTAGTGGCTCGTCATACCGCGTGAATCTAAATAGAGTAGTTTGAGAGGTTTTGAGAGCCTCAGCGTAAAAATTGCAAAGTGGGTCGCCAGTGAAGTTATCAGGTTTAAGTTGAAACCCGGGTAGGCTGGATTGTCGTCAATGAGTTTGAATACGACCAAAGGAGCCAGTGTGCTGGACGTTGTTGTCATGATATTTGTAGAGAGTGTGCACTGTGCAATTGATGAAGCTGAGATATGCATTAAAAATAGCCTGTACCTTGATATGAAGCCGATGATTATATAATATCGCTACACAAGGCGTTAGCTATAAGTAGCCGGTCATTACAAAATAGGCAATGTGAGCTCAGTTGTGAGCCAAACGTTGCATGAGAAAAATGTAAAAAAATTATGTACATGATAATCAAATTTTAACGACAAGAGTGTACTCAAACATTGCCGCAGAGATGGTATAATACCGAAGAACTGTTAAAAAATTCTACACAATTTTGAGCTAAGAACAGCTGGTTATACAACATGAGACAAGTGAGTATGAGAAAGGTAACAAAGCACGTAGATCCATAGAGATCAAGTCACGTTAAATGGGGCGAAATTGGTGTGCAAAAGTTAACAATTGATACTTAGAAAAACGAAAAATTAAGATTAAAAAAGTTATCATTTATGCGTTATGCAAATAAATCTATTGCTCGGTTGGAATAGTAGGAATGATGAGCCTGAGACACTTGTAGAAGGTTGTATGTTTCCAGGATAAAGCGGTTCGATAAATGATTTCAACCTGTCAATGCTTACCAATGTAGGTGTCACACCTTGCATGAGCAAAATCGGATAAGAACTGAGATAGTTTGGTTGTGGTAGTGCAACAGCAGCAGTGTCGTTACGAAGGCGTACACTCTTGCAGCTATGGAGCTGCGGGTGAATGAAGACTGGACGAGGAGTATATCTCAGCTTCTGTTTACCGAAATGAAGTCGGAGGCAAGGAACTTCGACTTGTGTGTTACCGTTTGCGGGTACTAGTCGTGGGGACTGACCAGACAGGCGTAGATCCATGTCATACAAGAGTAATGACGCAGACGTTTTAATAGATTCAGATGTACTGGAACGTATAGCAAGTAGGACTAAAGGTAAAGAATCGACTCATTTGCTCTTAATGAACAAAAATGCAATAGCTGTTTTGAGTACCTTATACATTCTTTCTACTATACCGTAAGAGTGGGGCTGGTGGGCAGTCGTCTGGCGCAGGGTACATCTCATGAACGGCAATATAGTTATAAAACTATACGATGAGAAGCAAGTGCCACTATCAGTGATGGACTTGTTGGAAACACCATAATGTGCTGTCCGTGCAAAGGTAAAACCGCTAGTAACTTCGTCTGAATACTGGTGTCAAGAGGTAAAGCGGGCCACAATGTAAATCTATCAATCATAGTTAAAGGGTAGCTGAAACCTTTAACCTTTGTCAGATGAACAATGTCGATGTGGACGCTGGCTCGACGTGAATTAATTTGGAAAAGTTGCAGCGTAGAACGAGTGTGCCGCGTGATCTTGTTTTTCTGGAAAATAACACAATCGTTTAGCGTTCTGCTTGAGCCTATGACCCCAGAAACGATAAGTAAGAAATCTGACAATCGTCTTGCTTACTGGGTGAGAAAGTGAGTGAATTGAGTCGAAAATTTTTCTCTGAAGGCTGGTCGGCATAACTGGCTTGTTGAGTGGCGTACCGGTGAAGTAAACAATTGGTGAGCTTTCCTAGAGACGGCATATGAACTTGGTGGGTTGACAGGCTACTGATCTTTGAATGTGAGTGCCACCGTGATTGTGTTTTCGCAGGAGAGATGGCATTATTGAAGGTTCCTTGACAGTCACGGAGTTGATTATGAAAGGCGACGGCGAAGGTAGTTGTAGCGAGGCGTCTGGCGTGAAAAGTGCGCCTGCAATGAAGTTTTCTTCGGCCTTAGCATGAAAGGTGTCGAATTGCCATTCACGCTACAGCTGTCTTTCTTCTCTGGCAGAGTAATTTGCGACATATAAAGTCGCGTTTCGAATTACGCTAACTAATGGTGCATGGTCTGGAAAAATAATAAATTTGCTGCTGCTAATCATGCTGATACAATGGCGCACTCCGTCGTGGAATTCGAGGAGTTCTCGACAAAAACTGTCATAACTGGTTTCTACAGGTTGTAGATTACGCGAGTAAAAACTTATAGGCATCCTAACTCCGTCGATCTCTTATTCCGATGTGGACACAGCAGCAAACTCAGAAGCATTTTTTGTGAGTAGAAATGGTCGTTGGAAATCTGGATGCGTTAGCTTTGTAGCGAGTTGTTGGCGAGGCGGAGTAATTTCTCGTTCTCAGTTGGCCAAGAAATGACGGAGTTCTTGCAAAGTCATTTGCGATTCAGCAGGTGCCTACACAACGGATAAAATTCTCTTGATAAGCCGGGAAGGAACTTGCGATAGTAGTTAAGGATTCCAAAAATTTCTGCAGCTCACTTACAGACTTTGGTGACTTGATGTTCTTGATAGAATTTGCTTTTGACGGTAAAGGTTGAGTACAAAATGGCGTAATGCGATGCTCTAGAAAATCCACGGATTCAGTTGCAATCAGAGTCTTGTCATGTTGATCTTGAGTCCGTGGTTGGATAAGTGTGGAAGTACATTTTGATAATGCTTGGCATAAGCTTCTAGGTCTGGACTGAAAACTATTATGCCATCGAGATTTGACTTACAGTAAGCAGCATCGTCGTGGAGTATGTTGTACATGAATCTTTGAAATGTTTGATTTGCACACTTGAGACCTAAATATATGTAGAGGTATTCGAAAAGGCGAAATAGGGTGATGATTGCAGTCTTTTCAATATCTAATGGGGCTACCAGAATGAGATTGTAGACTTGTCTGAGGTCAATCATTGAGAAGTAATTGCTAACTCTGCGTTTTTCAACGTTGCGTTTTGAGCGCAATAAGTTGTCTCGCTATGACGATATGTTACAACATGTTGGAGACTCGTAGCTCTGACTTGCTGAGATCGAACAGAAACTTGTGTTCACAAAGAGCTTCTGATAACTCTGTTGAAGGATGCAGTGTGTTTTGGCTGAATGACCTGTAACTCCAAACGCACGGAGGCAAGTGTCTAAAAACTTTGCTCAAGTCTGGTGAGAGGTCAATGATATTTTGATTTGCAAGACCAAAAATGAGCCAATATTTCAACAGGAAATCAAAACCCATTATGTTGTGTGGTACCTTGGCAACGATAAAGTTGTGAGTAAATTCACGTCGTAAATCTATGTCGAGTGGGCGATGCCGGCAACCGTAAAAACGAATGGGCTCCCCTGTAGCTGTTGCAAGTAAATCGCCAAGAGACATCTCGGCCATATAATCACCATTGAGAACTGAAACTGCTGCACATGTGTCTACGATGAATTCCTTGCTAGTTCTGAAATCGAGAAGATACAGAAGTTCTTTGGGTTGTTTGCCCGATTCATACAAACAAGTAGGCTGGTCACTGCAGATGACACTGTCAGTTTTGCTGTCTATGTGGTATATTATGCGTGGACGGAAGGAGTCAACATAAATGGCAGCTGTAGGTGTTTGAAAAATTGTACATGAAGAAGAGAAATTCTCTTGTTCTTGGTTGTAGTCATCACCAGTTTGGTAAATTCGGGCAATTTCGGCATTAAAAAATTTTGGTGATTAAGGCAACAAATTTTTTGGCGAATATTGGCTGAATGACTGAGGTGGTCTTGATTGTCATTTACTCTGATTTAGCCAGTGTTGATCCGTTGTTCTTTTAGCATGTTTCCTGTCAATGACGATTCGTTCAAGAATTTTACTCAAATTTATAATAAATCTCTCCGTAGTGGATAGCCTAGCGGCATCAGATGTGAGACTAACGGATGGAAACTGAGCTAAGATAGAATTCAGAGTATTCATGTTTGGAAGTTTATTACAGGACATTAAAGTACGTAAATGTACCTAATATATAAGGAATTATAATTTTTAAACTTACATGCCCTATAAAGATATAAAAATAACTAAGCACTTTCCAAAATCTGCTTCTACATTTTGACACAAACACAGAAAGTTGAGGTTACAGATTTGAGCGATATAATCACAGAAAACTGATGAAATCCGCCTACACAAAATTAGAATCAAAATCAAAATCTGTTTGAGACAAACGTAAAAATATTGAGCGATTTAACCACAGAAAGCTGACGAAATCTGCTTCGAAAGTTTGGCACTGTTTGTACGTAGGAGAGAAAAGTTTTGAACGACAGAGAAGCACCAAAAAATCTGCTCCCTTTATTAAAATTACAAGGAAAATCTCAAAAAAACCTTGACTTAGAAATATTCACGAACAGGGTGAAGAACAGGATGGTTCGGCTTGCAATCGTCGTTTTTAATATAAATCTCCAGGAAAATAAAAAAAGGAAAGACAACTTTATTTGTAATTTTGCATAAAGATTTGTGATATCAAAACAAGTTTAAAAACAGTACTTACCTCAGAATTCTAACGCGGTCTCCAATTTGTAAATGCCCCGGCTGCGGGTAAATTCCGTGCGACGTAATAATATGGTAAACAAGCCGCAGATAATGAGAAATGACACAGCGTTGCAAATGCAAGTCCAGAAATCTGCCTAGTTAGACTATCAATTATAGAAAGAGAGGGAGAGAGAGCGCGACAGCAATCAACCGTAGCGCGCAGAGTAGAAGTGTCAAGTAAGTGGCGTGATAATTTCACCGTGCTTATATACATGTGTAGGCGCAAGGTCGCACGCTATTGGTCAACGGCAAATTTTGCTTGTTTTAATTAATACAGCGTAATGAAATTTGAACTTTTTTGGCAATATGTCGGCGAACAAATCTGGGTTGTTATAGATAGTTTACTACAGTTTTTATTCTGCTATTATTAATTTATTCCGTGATGTTCCTTTGGACGATACCGATGTATCGGGTAAATTGCATCCCCGACACCGTTTTAATTATATAAAAATATAATACACAATTTAATTGACTGAGACTGGACCAATGAGAGCGCGCAATTTATATACCAATCACGTGTGACCTGCATTTACATTTAAATGCAATACATTTCCTACGCAAAAACTCTAAACTGCTTACTATCTGCATTTAATGTAATCTTTTAGCTGTGCTCGCGATCTACGCCTGTTGTCTTACTTACCAAAGGTTGGAACAATGAAAAGTGTTTCTCAATTTTATCTACAAAATCACTTGCAAATATGAGACGCTGTAAAGGGACTTTTCTAACCTCTAAAGTATCAGACTCAGTGTGTACCGAAACCCCAAGATTTATCCGATGCATCTAGTTTTGGAATCTAGTGTCAGTTTAAAATGAGTCAAGAAATCCGTCGTAATGATATTGTAGGGGTATTTTTGCGGGGTTGCTATCTAGTTCGTGATTCTATACCCGCCCTACATATCAATGGTGGCTATTATTACTACCCTAGCACCTACATTGTCTCTGATCCATTTTGTATGGTTGATGTGAGAAAGCAGAAACATGGTGTTATACATATATTGTACACAATGTAGCAAATAGAAATATAATTCACAGTTAGTCCACATTGACCATGTGTTGGTCGACAATAAAAACCGATTTTAATGCAAGAGTAAATCTTAAACACCATTCACAGTTAAACTAAATTGTCCGTCTTCTAGACGGCAACAGTTAAAATTATTTATGTTTATAAATAATAATGTTGTGCACACACACAGTTATTCGCATACAAATGTCTGAGTTGAACTGCATTTATGCCATCGATTTAAAATACATGATGATACTAAAAAAATCATCGTTAAAAGTTATCACTAAAAATGAATATATAAACCGTTTAAAGATTTCATTGATAAAACTCGATTGAAAATACATGATGATATTGATTAAGTCAACGTTAATAGTCATAACTAAAATTGAATATGTAAACCGTATACAGACTTCAATGATAAAAATTCACGAAACTTTAGTTCACTGCTTGCTATGGTTTTAATTCATTTCAATATATTAATAAATTCTTCTATGTGGACAGTAAGTCCTTCACATAAATTACGAACAATCCAACTAAGCGAAATAAATCCGCAGTGACACAATATTCCACCGCGTGATCCTCGCGGATCGCGCGTGGTTCCTCTTATTTAATAAAAACCCTATTAATTACAAATAAAATTGCAGTTCAAGAAATAACAATAAAAACTGCTTGAAACTAACAGAGATTGTTCCTAAAATCACAGTTAAGAGAAATATTGTGGAGGAACAGAGTTAGAATATTTGACCTTAAAGAGCACTGTATCAAACATCGTTGGATTGTAACACGGAGCCGCATGTTACATACACCCCTCCGACAATGAAAATTAGTACACAATGAAGGGGGCTAACCTTACAGGAGGTGTTATTGCTTTGTCATACCGTGTAACGACTGATTTTGGTTCTGTCAACACTGATACTGGTTCCTCTATCTCTCGCGTTCTTGGACGGATGGTTAGGTCAAAGTGTTCGAGAAATTCACATCCAATGATGTTTCTGGTCGTGTTGGCGATGATGAACGGATATTTGAAACATCTTTTTGAGTTGGAGAACGAGATTGTGTGTACTTGTACCCCAAACGTCGCTATGTTGGAGCCATTGGCGCAGGTCAGACTGCTGGTGTCGACTGGGTGGGTGGGTTCGAGATAATTGTGGCGTAGTAAGCTTACATCTGATCCAGTGTCTATGAGAAATAATTCGCCAGAGGTTGCGTCACGGATGAGAAAAGATGTTGATAGTGGCAACTGACGACGAGACTGGTTGCTGGCATTTGGGCGTTTGAAGCATGACTTGACTGGAGCCGTCGCTGTAAATACAATAGTTTGATTGCGCTCTACCGCGAAAGCAACGTGCTTCGAGCCATCAGACGTGGAGCGGCCAACAATCTTGGGGTGCTCAGCCTCTATTGCCGCCGAGGAGGTTGACCCCACCAGTTTTCCGAGCCTTCCATGGGCGGATCCTCCTGAGTTGTTGAGGGTGACCGCGCCCACATGAACGTCGCGTCTGTGCGCGAGAATATGCTGCCGTTTCGGAGGCAATAACGTTTGGAGTGGTCTTCATCCAAAGTGCTTGAATTTCACAAAATATAGATGTTTATTAATTCCTTACTGGCTGTGAGTTCGACGAAACGGGGCACCACTTATGTAGGGGTATTTTTGCGGGGTTGCTATCTAGTTCGTGATTCTATGCCCGTCCTACATATCAATGGTGGCTATTATTACTACCCTAGCACCTACATTGTCTCTGATCCTTTTCGTATGGTTGATGTGAGAAAGCAGAAACATGGTGTTATACATATATTGTACACAATATAGCAAATAGAAATATAATTCACAGTTAGTCTACATTGTCCATGTGTTGGTCGACAATAAAAACCGATTTTAATGCAAGAGTAGGTCTTAAACACCTTTCACAGTTAAACTTAATTGTCCGTCTTCTAGACGGCAACAGTTAAAATGATTTATGTTTATAAAGAAAAATGTTTTGCATACACGCAGCTATTTGCATACAAATGTCTGAGTTGAACTGTATTTATGCCACCGATTTAAAATACATGATGATACTAAAAAAGTCATCGTTAAAATTTTTCACTAAAAATGGATATATAAACCGTTTAAAGACTTCAATGATAAAACCCGATTGAAAATACATGATGATATGGATTAAGTCAACGTTAATAGTCATCACTAAAATTGAATATGTAAACCGTATAAAGACTTCAATGATAAAAACTCACCACACTTTAGTTCACTGCTTGCTATGGTTTTAATTCATATCAATATATTAATCTATTCTTCTATGTGGTCAGTAAATCCTTCACATAAATTACGTATAATCCAACTAAGCGAAATAAATCCGCAGTGACACAATATTCCACCGCGTGATCCTCGCGGATCGCGCGTGGTTCCTCTTATTTAATAAAAACCCTATTAATTACAAATAAAATTGCAATTCAAGAAATAACAATTAAAACTGCTTGAAACTAACAGAAATTGTTCCTAAAATCACAGTTAAGAGAAATATTGTGTAGGAACAGAGTTAGAATATTTGACCTTAAAGAGCACTGCATCAAACATCGTTGGGTTGTAATATGGAGCCGCGTGTTACAATATGGTTCTTGAAATCGGCTACCATAAAATTCCACTTAAAGCAAGATTTCTGTCCGAAAGTTACCGACAGTTTTTTATCCCCATAATTCCTATCAGACTACCAATGTCTGTCCATAGTTGATAATCAAATGTGGGAAAATCTGTTTCCACCACATCTAACCTAACTATACTTACATCTGCACCGGTGTCTATGAGAAACTCGAGACCAGTCAATTCGTCTCTAATAATGATTTTATTGCTGGATAATCGGGCAACGCCTTCAAGATCTCCGCTTAAACAGAATCTAAAAATCTTACCTTCTTTGTCGGTGCTCTTCCCTATTCTCCTTTTTTTCGTCTTTGACTGAAGTATTACTTTTATAGACACATCACGGAGCCTGCGTAGTGGAACCTCTCTACAGCTTCTAATAGCTGCGGTTTTATGTTTTTCTCAGGTGAGAAATTTCTCTCTACCGGCATTGTACTTCCTTTCCACTTGGGTCCACTTAAACGCGGGTATATTCAGTTTTATCCTTGGAACTTGGCACTTCGTCTATATTCACAATGTGCCTTACACCATCCGCGTGGCTCATTGAAGTGTTGATGGGAGTGACTTCCTCGATGCCAAAAATTTCTATTTAAGTAGCGCGCATTTTCCTGTAATATCATGATAGTTTCTGTATCTGCTCTGCCTGGCTGCATTATGACTGAATATGCTGTTAAAGCATGTACATGTGGTTCCTGCTTTTTATACACACAGTCTAGTCCTCTGAGTTAATTTTGCCATTCAACTTTCATTGTCTGAAAAACCTCAATTGTGGCTCTAAGTCTGGTTGGTAGCTTAGCTGTTAAAATGTAATTCACCACATCTCGAGATATATATAATCCGGAAGCTTTTGTATAAAGCGACCGTATAATTCTAATGGAATTTGACGCCCCACCTTTTCTAGGCGCAACAATTCACATATTTGTGCCGAACTTACCGGGTGATATCTCTGTTGAAATTCGGCCATTAACAACTCAGAGGCCCAGTGCGGTTCTTCTTTAACAGTTCTGTTTCTAAAATAATCTAAGATGCTTTCGAAGTTCACTGGCAATGCCATCTAAGCTGCAGCAAATTTCTCCATAGGTTTCACAAGTTGTAAAGCTTTAAATATCATTTGGGATATCTTCTAATCGAACTGAATTTTTTTCGGATTTATACGGATGTCAACTTATAATGTTTGGTCTGGCGTGATCGCTATATTTTGTAGAGACTCTAGCGCTATTAGCTAATGTGAGCAACATAAACACCAAGTCAGATTCTGTCATAGTGTGCCTATATGAGTAGGATAAGTTAGTTTTCTCTTTCATATCTATTAAGTTCATTCCTAAAATACCTTGAACCAAATAATCATAGTCCTCAAATTTCATATTAGCCTCTTTGTTAATCACTATTAACTACATATTTTAATAACCTATTAATAGGCAAAAGACCGTGTAATTCTTACGGAACACTGCACCCTAGTATATAACCTGGTAAGACATTAGACGCGAAAAACAAAATTAATCAATTACCTGTTCCTGAGTGATCCCAATATGCAAAAATAAGAACGCAAACTCGTTTTTAAGAATTATATTGTGAAGAGCAAAATTTGTAGAAACGAACTGAGAAATAAAATGGCAAATGAAGCTTGCTAGAGAAAATCAGTCCAGACAATTACAGAATAGAGAAAACTCAAATTACGCACATTTCAAAAGTATATATACTGCAAAGTATTTATACAAAATATGTTCGAGAAATTAAACGAATATTTTCTTTTTTAATAATATTTATTTCATTCAACTACGGTGGTTTAAATTTATCAATAAATGTTACTTTAATTTTACAGAGGAAATATCTTCCTCTAGATTACCAACGCCTATTCAATGAAATGGCTAGTGATCAGTAAAGCCAAACTCTTTATCCTGCGCATCCAGGCGAATCGTAATGGATTCAGTTATTAATCTGATTTCTCCGACGGACGACCTTCGATTTGTAATTGGCACATACTTCTTTGTATAATCTACCAAAGGATAACTAACTCACGAGCAGGAGAATTAAAAAAGTGCCTAGGTGGACTTTTGAACATTATATTCTGCTATTGTACTCTAATTCGTCATAGAATTAACCGGTGAATAACACATTGGCCATGTTAATATTCACCGACAGTTTGAGATAACCACCAGTGTCATAATATACCTATATATGTCGGTATCAACGAAACACTGTATAATGAAAACAAGGCAATTTGGCTGTTGGACCGGTTTCGTTCTTATTCGGAACTTATCACATACTGCTAAGAATTTGTTGCGGACGGGGATTGTATCTTCGCATGTTCGCTTCGGAATCCTTTGCACTAACAACTGAGCCAACATGCTGCATGCTACACACAAATTTTAGTTATATACTAACTAATACTGCTTGATTAGCCTTTCATTTAAGTGAAGCCTATATGATATTTCTGTTTACGTTATATTCAAACTAAGAAACTCAATTTAGACAAACATGGTTTTCCTTAGGGTCGCATATACGAATTCTACTTTTAGACAAACATTCTCTTAACGGTGATTTTAGAAACAATATCTGTTAGTTTCAAGTAGTTTTAATTGAGATTTCTTGAACTGCAATACGCCGGTCACATGCATTGGATTTATGTGACTTAACGCTCAAAGCCAAGATTTATATACTTTATGTATTATCCCTTTACACCTGGCTATCAACAACTCTGCTAAGACATTCTGGATTTATATTTTCTTTTCTTTTTCAATCATTCACATAAAATTACTAACTATTTATCCAAGAAATTGTGGATCTATATATTTTGTACATTTATCATTCACATGAAAATATCTATCATGCTGAGACATTCCGGATTTATTTATTGTGTTTATTGTGATTACTTTTATACCGAGATAGAAACATGTGTTGAAAATATATTATTTTGTTGCCGTCTAGAGCATTGTCAATTTGGACTAACGGTGATTTATAATTTACTTGACAACATTGTGTACAATATACGTATGATGATTTGAAGTAGCCTTCTCGCATCACCCATTGGAAAAGAGTCTGAGACAGATCATAAGAACGGCCCTCAACATCAGCTACCAGGCATATGTAGGAATGGTATAGCATTGCTAAATAAGTAGCTACCCCGCAAAACCTCTTACAATAACCACAAAACCTCCTACATAAATGATGCCCCGTTTCGTCGAACTCACAGCCAATAAATAATTAATCAGCAAATCTAGCCTATGAGAATATCAAGCATGCACTAGTCCTCCCGATAGCCAAGTACTTCGGAAGATTGCCACGGAATGGTGAATCCGGAAAAGCAGGGAAAACACACAAGAAAACAAATCCTGAGCCACAAATCACAGCGAGCTACCCTCTCGAGATCACAATTCTCGAAGACAGCCACACGATGACGGGTGAGAACGATGAAACACTACCATCTATACTTGACAGCGCGTACACACAAATGATGACGTCTAGCTCAAAAAATGCGGGAAGCCCAGTGGCGAGCCCAGCAACAAGCCGAATTACCACATGGACTCAGTATAAGGTATGCCAATTCGATCCAGACTACCTTGACGAGTGGATCGACGATGTTACTTTATTGGCCAAGGAGTCCAATATAACAGACGAGGGCTCTATATTTTTTAGGGCTTGAGAGATAGTACCAATGTCTTTCAGACGCGGGCTCAAATATATCCTGAATCAAAATACTGACGGCACATGTTCGCAGCCATGGCAGAGCCTGCAACGCGCCGTCAAGCAGCGCCTGACACCAAATCGGGAAGACAGGCTTACAGAATTGATGAGCCATATGTCCCTAAGTAGCCGCACGCCTTCCGAGCTATATAGGGAAATGGAGTTGAAAGCCTCTTAATTCAATCTAACCAAGGAAATCTTGATGCGACAATTCATTCAGAAGCTTCCTTTGGCACTCCACGTTTCTGCATGTATCCGTTGAAGTGCAAGAAGACGTACTGCCAGCACGTATAGACAAGTGTTGGAAGAAACACCACTGCAGCTCACCTGTCTCAGAGCCAGGTTGCACCACATCAAGCTTGTCCGAGCCTCAATCTATATCATTGTCAGCTCAAATTAATGTCACCAATGAATGCCTCGTCAGCCTACTCGAGAGCCTCACCGTCAGACCAGATTCGACCACGGTCTATTTAGTCAACTATAGACGCGACCAGAGCAGGCGTGACCAGCGTCGACCACCGTCTCGAAACACCAACAGGAGGTCGACGTCCAGAGGCCGGGCCACAGTTCCACAGCTACTGGCGGAGTAGTGTCCGAACCACCCCAGCTATGGCCACTTCACGCCCTATTGCCTCAGAAATGGCTGCACATTCCCGCGCACAGACGCGACGTTCAGATGGGCGCGTTCATATTCGACAACTCAGAATGATTTGCTCACGGATGGTTCAGAAAATTGCTGGGGTCAGCTTCCTCTGCGGCAGTAGGGGCTGATTACCCCATGATTGTTGGCCACCCAAGTCTGATGGCTTGAAGCACGTTGCTTTCGCAGTAGAGCGCAATCAAACTATTGTTTTTACAGCGACGGCTCCAGTCAAGTCATGCTTCAAACACCCAAATGTCTACAACCAGTCCCATCGTCAGTTGCCACTATCAACATCTTTCCTCATCAGACGTAAACTTACTTCGCCACAATTATTTCGAACCCACCCACCCAGTCAACACCAGCAGTCTTACTTGTGCCAATGGCTTTAGCATAGTGAAGTTTAGGGTACGAGTACAAACAATCTCGTCGTCCAACTGAAAACAATGTTTCAAGTATCATTTCATCATTGCCAACAAGACAAGTAACATCATTGGACGTGATTTCCTCGGACATTTCGACCACACTTTACGTCCTAAAACACGAGATACGCACTGTTGACACTCAGTTGCTATCATCAGCGCTCAAACACACGACTCCGCCAAAGCAGTCTCATATATTCAGCTAATTCATTAGTTCCTCATGTACCACAACTGGACGATGTTCTAAAGTGAAATGAAGAGATTTTCAAGAGGAAGCGTGCCATCATAGCTCGTCGTATCATCGTTTCAAAGCCAATTCCACATCCATCCAAAGCACGTCCACTGGCACCACGAAAGCATAAGGCCGCCGAACAAGAATTTGCCATGCTACGCCAACACGACATGTGTGCAAGATCAAGCTCATCATTTGCGTTGCCTGTGGTAGTGGTACCAAACAAAGGACCAGGAACATTCAGAGTGTGCGGTGATTATCGTTTTCTCAGTTCTTGCAGTCTGTCTGATTTGTACATCCTGCCAAATCCAGCTGACCTACTCAGATTTGCTATCGGTCATGCTGTGTACTCAAAACTCAACCTAGTTAAAGCCTACTATCAAGTACCGATGGACAAAGACTCCGTATCAGATACTGCACACAAATTCACAGGAGGTGGCACTCACGAATATCACTATATGCCTTTCGGTCACAAGAATGCCTTGCAAACATTCCAACGCGTTATGGACGAAATACTAGATGGTGTACCATTAGTAATTCCATATCGAGGCAACATCCTGGTATTCTCCAACTCAATGTCTGAACTTATGCGTATATTGACATTCTACTCGCACGTCTAGCAGACCTTGCCCTCTAGCTTAATTGCAACAAATATGTCTTTGCACGAACGTCAATTGAATTCCTCGGTCATCAGATTTCCCTGGAAAGCATGACATCTCTACCTGCTAAGTTTCGTGCCATTCAAGATCTACAGCTGCCAACAACCGTTCGAGCGTTACGACGATTCTTGGGTAAAATGACCTACTATTTTCTATTCGTAACTTGCCATGTCAAGATTCTGGCACCTCTTTACAAATACCTCGTGCCAGAAAGACGTTTTGTCAAGAAATCACAACTGATTCAGCTCAACGTGGAAGACATGCAGGCATACGAGGACGCCAAAAGGGCTTTATGAAAAGCGACCATGGTTTATTCACCTGATTGGTTCTTCTCGCAAAAAGTACAACCTCGCGAGACGCGATATGATACATTAGGGTTTAGAATTACTCAATATCTACCGGTCGATCCTAAATTTCCACACATATCTGGATGGCCGAATGTTCAAAATCTAAACCAACCACCTTCCTCTACTCCCAAAGCTCAGAGGAAAGAAAGAGATTTTATATTCATGACATATCAACTCGCAACTTACAAGAATACACGAGTATGAATATGAAGTCATTCACGTCAAAGGATCAGAAATGGTATTTGCAGACTCCCTGAGCCGTCCTGCAGAACTCTGTGCCTTTATCCTGTGTCCTTCACCTATAAGTACTCAGGAATTGCAAGCAGCACAGCAAAATAGCCCATCACTTTGTACATTTGATGTCAATCGCTTGAAAACATTTGATTATGATGGAACTCTGTTTCAATGTGAAATAAACGGCGTGGGCCCTCGTCCGTTTATACCAGAAAAACACCGTCAAAAGATCTTAGAGTTTTACCATTCAATGAGCCACACATCTGGCGAAGCCTCAGTAGAAATTTTATCCAGAATGTATTTTTGTCAAGAAGTGGGCAAAACAATGTCTAGAATGTCAGAAATGCAAAGTGACGTGACACACATAAAACGGCGCTACAAGTCATCCAAGTGCCCAAAGTACGGTTCACGCACATACACGTTGATCTGGTAACCTTACCTGCCATGAACAATATACGCTGTCTACTGTCAATAAGGATCGCCCCACTCGATGGTATGAGGCCATATCGCTGCCATACATGAATCAAGACACTGTCAGTTATGCTTTAGAGCTCAATTGTTTCGCTCGGTTTGGTGCTTCAGGTGAAGTGACAACCAATCGTGGCGCAAAGTTCCTCGGCGAAGAGTTTTCTGCCCTACTGAAATACTATGGTGTCAAACACTCCGTGACTTCGGCTCGTAATCCTAGAGCAAATGGTTTCGTCGAAAGGCCACACCGGGGAATGAAAGAGGCGCCCAAGGCTAGCCCAGAAAAAATTGGCTTGCGACTTTGTCGAAAGTACTCCTATCAATTTGTACAAGATCTCGAGAGCCGATCAAATGTAGCTCCACTGAAATGGTATTTGGCGAATGTCTACGGCTGCCTGCCGAACTAGTCCGATCACGCTCTGAAACTGCAATAACGATGAACGATCCGGCATTTCTGTTTCCACTTCGCAGTTACCTATAATATAATGCTCCGAATCGGCTGATCTGTCCTACACGTCAGCAACATGGTCCAATCTACAAACGGAAAGATTTTGAAGTCTGCAAATGATTCTTCGTCAACAACGATATGAATAACAGGATTCTACGCAAACTGAAGCGCGATCCTTATCGTGTGTTAGATCGACATCAGAATTATATAATTTTGGAGACCAATGGTATAGCTGAATCTGTCTCCAAACACAGATTATCCCCGGCCGATGTTGATCCAAATGTCTTCCTGTTCCTCGATGTTGACCTATCGGCAGAAAGACGATACTTCTACCTCCAGACAGTTTCGCTGACCACGGGCTGACGTCCGACATCAGCAACTGAGTCAACTGACGCCGTCATGCCGCCGCGAGATATAGAGGAACCAGAGTCAGTGTCAACGGAGCTAACGTCAGTGTTTATTTGTTACGGCAGAGCCATAACACCACCTGAAGGTTAGCCTCCTTCATTGTGTACTAACTTTCATTGTCGGGGGAGGGGCATGTAAAGCGCGGCTCCGCGTTACAACCCAACGAGGCTCAAATTCGACAAATATGGTTTTCCTTGAGGCCACATATACGAATTCTGGTTTTAGACAATCATTCTCTTAACTGTGATTTTAGAAACAATCTCCGTTATATTCAAGTGTTTTTAGTTTAGATTTCTTGAACTGTAAATTTATTTGTGATTAATAGGGTTTTATTTAATAATAATATGCCGGTAACATGCAACGGATTTATGTGACTTAACGCTCAAATCCAGGATTTATATACTTTATGTGCTACCTATTTACACCTGACTATCAACAACTCAGATAAGGCATTCTGAATTTAAATTTTCTTTTCTTTTTCAATCATTCACATAAAATTACTAACTATTCAGCCAAGAAATTCTGAATACATATATTTTGTGAATTTATCATTCACATGAAAATATCTACACTGCTGGGACATTCCGGATTTATTTATTGTGTTTATTGTGACTACTTTTATACCGAGATAGAAACTTGTCTTGACAATATATTATTTTTTTGCCGTCTAGAGCACGGTCAATTTGGACTAACAGTGAATTTTAATTTACTTGACACTATTGTGTACACTATACGTATGATGATTCGAATTAGCCTTCTCGTATCACCCATTGGAAAAGAGTCTGAGACAGATCATTAGAACGGCCCTCAACATCAGCTACCAGGCATATGTAGGAATAGTATCGCATTGCTGAATAAACAGCTACCGCGCAAACCTCCTACAGTAGAACATACACCACGCTACCTGTGTAAATGGTATAGAATTCAACATTTATATAATTAAACGGAGATTGATTGCGATAATGAGAGATTGAAATTTGTTAGTTGGTAACTTTTGATCAAAGTAAATGCCATATTGGTTAAATACAAAGGCCAAGTTAACCAAATAATATTAGTTAGTATGTAATTGTGTGTAGTCAGCAGCAAATTGATGCAGTACTTAGAGCAGTAGACCTCGACGCAGATGTACCTATTTTCGAGCCCTGTCCGCGGAAAATTCTGGACAGTATGAGATAAGTTCTAAATTAGGAAGAAACTGCTATACTGATTGAATTTCCTTTATTATATTATAAAATGGTAATTTTGTACTAATCAATGCAGGTATATTGTAACACACGGCTGCGCGTTACAACCCAACTATGTTTAATTTTGACAAATATAGTTCACCTTAAGGTCAAATAGTCTAATTCTGTTTTTACACAATATTTCTCGTAACTGTGATTTTAGCAACAATCTCTGTTAGTTTCAAGCAGTTTTAATTAAGATTTCTTGAACTGCAAATTAAATAGGGTTTTGTTTAAGAAACATACACACCCGCGAGCAATATGCAGGTAACATGCGGTGGATATTTATACCTCTGTGTTCAAACAATGGATTTATTTAAACAATAATTGATTGCGCGGGTGGTGGTGACAATTCTTTGAATCAAGTTTGCGAGCTTGAAGTAAACACCAAACCCATTGTATTTAACCGGTCATCGAACAACATAACAAAACTACCGCCAGCTGCAACGCACTGACGCGTTTCGACCTTCCATGATCATCATCAGAGTACGACGGCAAACTGACTATCGAGGATCAAACCGCATTGAATATATATGAAAATCAAATTTAGATATGCGGCTCTCACCTCTAGCAGTCTTGCATACATTGAACTTGACTGGAGATGTCGGCTGCACAATTTCTATTCATTTACGAACATTAACTGTTTGCAGCTTTCGCCACATATACATATATAGGCAATACAATTTAAACAATAATTAATTGCGCGGCTGGTGGTAACAATTCTTTAAATCAAGTTTGCGTGCTTGAAGTAAACACCAATCCCATTGTATTTAACCAGTAATCGAACAACATAACAAAACTACCGCCAGCTGCAACGCACTGACGCGTTTCGACCTTCCATCATCATCATCAGAGTACGACGGCAAACTGACTATCGAGGATCAAACCGCATTGAATATATATGGAAATCAAATTTAGATATGCGGCTCTCACTTCTAGCAGTCTCGCATACATTGAACTTGACTGGAAATGTCGGCTGCACAATTTCTATGCAGTTACGAACATTAACTGTTTGCAGCTTTCGCCACATATACATATATAGGCAATACAATTTAAACAATAACTGATTGCGCGGGTGGTGGTGACAATTCTTTAAATCAAGTTTGCGTGCTTGAAGTAAACACCAATCCCATTGTATTTAACCAGTCATCGAACAACATAACAAAACTACCGCCAGCTGCAACGCACTGACGCGTTTCGACCTTCATGATCATCATCAGAGTACGACGGCAAACTGACTATCGAGGATCAAACCGCATTGAATATATATGAAAATCAAATTTAGATATGCGGCTCTCACCTCTAGCAGTCTTGCATACATTGAACTTGACTGGAAATGTCGGCTGCACAATTTCTATGCAGTCACGAACATTAACTGTTTGCAGCTTTCGCCACATATACATATATAGGCAATACAATTTAAACAATAATTGATTGCGCGGGTGGTGGTGACAATTCTTTAAATCAAGTTTGCGAGCTTGAAGTAAACACCAATCCCATTGTATTTAACCAGTCATCGAACAACATAACAAAACTACCGCCAGCTGCAACGCACTGACGCGTTTCGACCTTCCATGATCATCATCAGAGTACGACGGCAAACTGACTATCGAGGATCAAACCGCATTGAATAGATATGGAAATCAAATTTAGATATGCGGCTCTCACCTCTAGCAGTCTCGCATACATTGAACTTGACTGGAAATGTCGGCTGCACAATTTCTATGCAGTCCCGAACATTAACTGTTTGCAGCTTTCGCGACATATACATATATAGGCAATACAATTTAAACAATAATCGTTTGCGCAGGTGGTGGTGACAATTCTTTAAATCAAGTTTGCGAGCTTGAAGTAAACACCAATCCCATTGTATTTAACCAGTCGTCGAACAACATAACGAAACTACCGCCAGCTGCAACGCACTGACGCGTTTCGACCTTCCATGATCATCATCAGAGTACGACGGGAAACTGACTATCGAGGATCAAACCGCATTGAATATATATGGAAATCAAATTTAGATATGCGGCTCTCACCTCTAGCAGTCTCGCATTCATTGAACTTGACTGGAAATGTCGGCTGCACAATTTCTATGCAGTCACGAACATTAACTGTTTGCAACTTTCGCCACATATACATATATAGGCAATACAATTTAAACAATAATTTTTGAAATTTTGTTGCGGTGTGTACAATTTTATTGGTCCAATGCCGCGTTTTGCGTACGCGGGTAATTGTTGTACACGGGCAATTACACAAAGTTCTTATTCATCACACTTTCCGATCTTGTTTTGTCTTTGATCGGGTTGAATTCTTCTTTTTTCAACTGAAAATGCGGTTCTATCGCATCTTTGTTTACTGGCGACGTTTCGGTGCCTACTTTCCAGCACCATCATCAGGCAACACAACACTGACCACAATAGCAGATTTAAGCAAATGTGGTAACCTCGTTCCAAAACCATTCCATTTATATATATTTGACTCAACACTATTTTAATCATAGAATTTGTCTCAGTAACTAAACTCAATATATAACTTTTTATAATTAGCAGACCAATCATTACCTCACCTATACATCATCTCATCTCGTATGCAGAATATTTACGGGGATAGAGACAGTATCGAACCTTTTGTTATTTGTTATAACTGTATTGCTACTATGTCACGGTAATCAAAATTTAAAAATGATTAAACTAAAACCTTGACTATCATATACTGTATTTTGTTTAAAGCCGGGAACTCTAATGTATACAATGGTGTGTGAGGTACTGCGCACTTAGCAACAAATTAGTTCAAATATGGAGCAGCAAGTTACGTAGATGGATGGAGAGTGAATGTTATAGCGACGCTTAGGTGAACGATTAAAGAGAGAAAGATAGAGATAGTCTGGACAACTGACGTTTTTCAAAAAAACTAATCGTAAGCACAATGCGAAGTTAATCAACTATTGGAAATTATTGCATAAGAATATTTGCTCATATGACTAAAATAATTCATTATATCTATATACATATATATCTAAATATAATATCGTAAAACCTTTATATATATATATATATATATATATATATATATATATATATATATATATATATATATAAATAGAGAGGGAGAAAAAGGACCACTGATAATTATTAAATATGAATAATTTCTATTCTTATTATATATTTATTTATTACGTTAGTCACACCTTATATCAATATATAAAATACATGTCAATATGTATAAAAACATATATATATGAATATAAGCAACAGTGTGCGACCAACATCCCTAATCCTATATATATATATATATATATATATATATATATATATATATATATATATTCTTATAATTAGGAAAGAAAACACAAATAACTAAGAGGATAATGGCCATTTATTTCGTGAATACTAAACGTCTCTTATACAATCATACATATTTATACATTTTGGGTTGTTAATTGGTTATGTTTTTGGTGACATATATCTGACGTGTGAATAATGGATTCTAATTAATCATCATCTCGCTTTGTTCTTACTGTATTTCTTTAATCTTGTTTTGTCTTTACTCAATTTATATCTAAAGATATGTTCATGAGTAGATATTTGATGCAGACCTTATGCGAAAGATATAATTTTCATATATATCTGTATAAAATTTCTTTTTGTTTTTGCACATATAAAGGGCAACAGTGAATAGAGACCTATACAGCTCGCATATATCCTAAAGATATATATATATATATATATATATATATATATATATATATATGTACATTAGTAATAAATATTTATTAGGCTATGCACACCTTATATTAATATATAAAATACATATCAATATGTATAAAAACATCTATTTATATATATATATATATATATATATATATATATATATATATATATATAAGCTACAGTGTGGATCAAATATCTTTAATCCTATCTATATATATGTATATATATATATATATATATACGTTTGCATATTTCTAATAAATTATTATTTTTCTTTTGTTCTTTATACTGTTTTAATTTCTTTTTTATTTTGCCAATTAATCAAATTGTATATTTATTTATTCACACCGACATAAAATACATATAAATATATAAACATATATATATATAAATATAAGCAACAGTGTGAGTTAAATGTCTTATATATATATATATATATATATATATATATATATAATTATATATATATATATATATATATATATATTACCATCTTAAATAAATATATAATTTTAATGGTATTGTCTAAATATGATTAATGTCCGTATATTTGTATATATATATATATTATGTATATAGAATAAACCTAATAATCTAAATTTATCTATATATCCGTCTATCTATCAATATTTATAAATATGATACATGGTAAGTATTAAACCATGAATATCTTCTCTAGGACTAATCTATTCATTTATTAAGATATTCTACCTTACATAAATATATAAATATAAGCAACAGTCTCTTATCTAAAGTCCTATCTACTAACCTTTGCTAAATCTGTATTCCCTTTTATGGAACATTATTATTGAGAAAGATAAGTATATAGGAATTGATATTGGTACAGTTCATTCACAATCAGTTCTCTGTAATCGAGGTTTTTTACTTAGGTTCCCACTTAATTCAGATTCCGCAGCCTCCCGTTTTCTGACCGTAGAAAATGCTTCATTAAATATTGGGCACAATGATTTTTCTACCGATGTTACATTCATTACACCTTTTCCTGATTTTATTTCAATTGACTCTCTAATTAGTCTAGTTAATCTGTTGCGGTTGCATAACGCGATGCGTTTACATCCTTCCCAGTCTATTTCATGACCCGTTTCCTTCGAATGCCTAGCTAGGTCTGACCTTTGAATGTGTCCATATTTGCAGGCTGTCTTGTTTTCACCTCTACGAACCTTTATAGGTCGCATGGTTTCGCCTATATACCTGAGATTACATTCTTTGCATGGTATCGCATATACTCCTGATGTCTCGAGTGGTTCTACTCTTTCTTTTTGGTTAGGTAGTTTATTGCCTATAGTAAGCGATTGTCTTAAAACTGTTTTAATATTGTATTTAGCTGCTATTATTCTAATATTCCTGCTCAATTTTGAATCAGGTAATACCATAATTTTGTGCCTATCTGGTTCTGTTTCCTTCTTTACTTTGTTTATTATATTATTATTTGAGATAGGTGAGGTAATGATTGGTCTGCTAATTATAAATAGTTATATATTGAGTTTAGTTACTGAGACAAATTCATTGATTAAAAATAGTGTTGAGTCAATTATATATAAATAGAATGGTTTTGGAACGAGGTAACCACATTTGCTTAAATCTGCTATTGTGAAGTTTGTACTGTGCTGTGTTGCCTGAGGATGGTGCTGGAAAGTAGGCACCGAAACGTCGCCAGTAAACAAAGATGTGATAGAACCGCATTTTCAGTTGACAAAAGAAGAATTCAACCCGATCAAATACAAAACAAAATCGGAAAGTGTGATGAATCAGATCTTTGTGTAACTGCCCGTGTACAACTATTACCCGCGTACGCAAAACGCGGCATTGAAGAAAACGAATGGTACACACCGCAACAAAATTTCAAAAAGTATTTGACTATCAAATATGATGCAACAATCGTCACACTTATGAATCAGTACAAGCGGAAGAAGATGCAGATTGTTAGGCAAGTGGAAAATACCTCGTTCCTTAATAAATGTTTAAAATTTAATGTTATACCGAAATGTTTTAGGTTTAAACTTTCATTCGTTTTGGATACAGTAGGAAATACTCTTAAACATGAGCTTTGTTTACATTTAATAAAAATATCGATTAATAAACTAAACAAACGTAAATTTGAACTGATTAGAGAGAAGACAAAAATAAGATCCATATTACTGGCGAGATTAGGTATGTTGGATTTCAAACATATTGAAGATTTCACAGACAAAACGAGGGATAATGAAATATTAAAAAATTAGACAAAGGCACGAAAAAAACTAGCAAAATTGGGAATTAATTGCCCTTTGAGAAATAAGAGAATTGATGGGGTCATGTCCAAACGTTTAGTTAATTTATCTAAAATGAATCTCAAGGAATACCAAAAACAAATTCTTAATCTTGGACTTAATACTGCGATCCCTATTGACTACGTACCTAGGAATGAGATAATTACAGAAACAGTAAAGACGGCCCAGTTTCTCCCAGACAAAGATAAGACTAGGTTTGAATTGGATGTGTCCAAAGCGGTGTTAGAGCATAAAGAGGTGAGATGCGAGCAGAGTTATGATCTAAAACGCTTAAGAGCAGAATTATTATCCAATGAAGTAATATGCCTTAAGGCGGATAAAGGTGGTGCAACGGTACTTATGAACCGGTCAGATTATGAATTGAAAGTGTATGAACAATTAAATACTTTCGAGGTTTATAATAAAATAAATAAAGATCCATCTGATAAGTTACAAGGACAAGTTAAGACTATAATTCATAGAATGATTGAGTCGAAGGAATTAGAACCAGGACTTGGGAATTCATTAATACAACGTGACACAGTCCGTCCGAGAATTTATGGTCTAGTGAAGATTCATAAACAGGGGAATCCACTTAGATTAATCGTTAATGTACAAAACTTACCAACGTATAGATTGTTTAAATTTCTATGCAACAGAATTAGAAAATATACTTATTTCTTAGATTATACTTTAAAGAATACATATCATTTTATTGACATTATTAGTAGATATAATTTGAATGGTAATGATAGAATGGCTAGCCTGGACGTTGTATCGATGTATACTAATGTCCCAGTACAAGCAGCATTAGAAAGTGTGAAGCGTTGTTTAACAGAGTTCCCAGAGATAATAGAAGGTAGTAAAATGATGTTAAGTAGTATTATGGAAATCTTTAATATTTGTATGTCCTCCACCTACTTTAGGTTCAGAAATGAATTTTATAAACAGGTTAAAGGTGTCCCTATGGGACAACCACTATCAGTCCCGGTTGCTAATATTTTTATGCACTATTTTGAAAAAAATCTGTTGTTAAAATCTCCTCTCAAGCCAAACCTGTATGTAAGATTCCTGGATGATATGTTTATAATTTGGAATCATGGTGATATTGAGTTAAATAAATTCCTCGAATTAGCCAACCAATTAGGTGAATTAAAGTTTACATTGGAGAAAGAGAATAATGATGAATTACCCTTTTTGGATGTGAAAATAAAACGGAATGGTTCCAGATTGGAAAGAGATATTTTTAGAAAAGAGACTTATTCAGGACTTCTTCTTAATTTCTTATCAAATCACCCATATGGAATGAAAATTGGCATTCTTAAATCCATGATATTAAGGAGTCTTAGAATAGTGGATAAAGATAATAGAGAAAAGGAAATGAGGAGATTAAAAGAAATATTCGAACTAAATGGCTATCCGTCAAGTATAATAGATAGATTATTAGATGAGATGTTACAGAGATTTAATAATAATATAATAAACAAAGTAAAGTAGGAAACAGAACCAGATAGGCACAAAATTATGGTATTACCTGAATCAAAATTGAGCAGGAAAATTAGAATAATAGCAGCTAAATACAATATTAAAACAGTTTTAAGACAATCGCTTACTATAGGCAATAAACTACCTAACCAAAAGGAAAGAGTAGAACCACTCGAGACATCAGGAGTATATGCGATACCATGCAAAGAATGTAATCTCAGGTATATAGGCGAAACCATGCGACCTATAAAGGTTCGTAGAGGTGAACACAAGACAGCCTGCAAATATGGACACATTCAAAGGTCAGACCTAGCTAGGCATTCGAAGGAAACGGGTCATGAAATAGACTGGGAAGGATGTAAACGCATCGAGTTATGCAACCGCAACAGATTAACTAGACTAATTAGAGAGTCAATTGAAATAAAATCAGGAAAAGGTGTAATGAATGTAACATCGGTAGAAAAATCATTGGGCCCAATATTTAATGAAGCATTTTCTACGGTCAGAAAACGCGAGGCTGCGGAATCTGAATTAAGTGGGAACCTAAGTAAAAAGCCTCGATTACAGAGAACTGATTGTGAATGAACTGTACCAATATCAATTCCTATATACTTATCTTTCTCAATAATAATGTCCCAGAAGAGGGTATACAGATTTAGCAATGGTTAGTAGATGGGACATTAGATAAGAGACTGTTGCTTATATTTTATATATTTATGTAAAGTATGAATATATTAATAAATGAATAATACGTTAGCCCTAGAGAAGATATTCATTATTAACAGCTATAATGATATCCATTTAAGAGAACTTCAAAATGTGATAGATAGACGGATATATAGATAGGACTATCGGTACATAAATAGGTTTATTATATATATGTAAAACGGGCATAAAACATTTTATACATTACCATTAATATTAAATATTTTTTTAAGAAGGTTTTTAAAAAAAATAAAATAAAATAATAATAAATAATAATTTTAACATATATATATATATATATATATATATATATATATATATATATATATATATATATATATGTATATAAAATATATATATATATATATATATATATATATATATATATATATATATATATATAGGATTAGGGATGTTGGACTCATACTGTTGCTTATATCCATATATATGTTTTTATACATATTGACATGTATTTTATATATTGATATAAGGTATGACTAACGTAATAAATATATAGTAAGAATAGAAAATATTCATGTTTAACAATTAACAATGGTCCTTCTTCTAAATAAATATATATATATATATATATATATATATATATATATATATATATATATATATATATATAAAGGTGTTACGATATTATATTTAGATATATATGTATATAGATATAATGAATTATTTTAGTCATATGAGCAAATAGTCTTATGCAATTATTTCTATGAGTTGATTAACTTCACATTGTGCTTACGATTAGTTTTTTGAAAAACGTTAGTTGTCCATACTATCTCTCTCTTTCTCTCTTTAATCTTTCACCTAAGCGTCGCTATGACATTCACTCTCCATCCATCTACGAAACTTGCTGCTCCATATTTGAACTAATTTGTTGCTATGTGCGCAATACCTCATACACCATTGTATACATTAGAGTTCCCGGCTTTAAATAAAATACAATATATGACATTCAAGGTTTTAGTTTTTTATCATTTTGAATTTTGATTACCGTGGCATAGTAGCAATACAGTTATAACAAATAACAAAATGTTCGATACTGTCTCTCTCCCTTACAATATTCTGCATACGAGATGAGATTACGTATACCGGGAATTTGAGATAGGTGAGGTAATGATTGGTCTGCTAATTATAAATAGTTATATATTGAGTTTAGTTACTGAGACAAATTCTATTGATTAAAAATAGTGTTGAGTCAATTATATATAAATAGAATGGTTTTGGAACGAGGTTACCACATTTGCTTAAATCTGCTATTGTGAAGTTTGTACTGTGCTGTGTTGCCTGAGGATGGTGCTGGAAAGTTGGCACCGAAACGTCGCCAGTAAACAAAGATGTGATAGAACCACATTTTCAGTTGAAAAAAGAAGAATTCAACCCGATCAAAGACAAAACAAAATCGGAAAGTGTGAAGAATCGGATCTTTGTGTAACTGCCCGTGTACAACTATTACCCGCGTACGCAAAACGCGGCATTGAAGAAATAATAATATAATTGGTTTATTGTTTATATCATACTCGCAAACTTACTTTAAAATTTTTTCTCATTCACTCGATAAAATGGCAACCAGATTCATCTAAAAATGAGGGTTAATATGCGTGTTGCTAATTGTCCACTAAATAAACCTGCCATTTAAATGCAATGAACATGTGCTTGACTATACACCGTGTTTCTCCAAAATATGTACAAGGTGTAATACTAAAATTCATTATAGATTATATATATATATATATATATATATATATATATATATATATATATATATATATACATTCTTATTGGAATATAATAAATTATTTCACCAAATTTTGTTTCTACTTCGACTTCATCCGAGCAGATCTAATTTTAAGCGAAGTCGCTACCATCGTATATCATGAAAAATGCAGCTAGTCAAAGCATTACAGTTGAATGTGCATAAAACTAGTCCATAATTACAAAGCATCTTCCTATAGCGAAGCTACTTTGAATGTTAAATTTGTTCATTTTTCATTGTTAATGAAGCTTTTTCGCGCTATTCTGCCGTTTTAAAACAGCAAACACCCGACGTAAACATTTTAAAATTTGACCAACACGATATTTTACATGGATGATCAAGAATTATTTAACCCAACAACAATTTTCTAGCATCTAGGAAAGCCCGAACATCCATTAGATTAGCCTTCACACACATTCGATCGAATTAAACAATAATTGATTGCGCGGGTGGTGGTAACAATTCTTTAAATCAAGTTTGCAAGCTTGAAGTAAACACCAATCCCATTGTATTTAACCAGTCGTCGAACAACATAACAGAACTACCGCCAGTCGCAACGCACTGACGCGTTCCGACCTTACATGATCATCATCAGAGTACGACGGCAAACTGACTAGCGAGGGTTAAACCACATTACATATATATGGAAATCAAAATTAGATATGCGGCTCTCACATCTAGTAGTCTTGCATACATTGTACGTGACTGGAAATGTCGGCTGCACAATTTCTTTTTCGATTGAATTAAACAATATTTGGTTGTGCGGGTGGTGGTAACAATTATTTAAATCAAGTTTGCGAGCTTGAAGTAAGCACCAATGCCATTGTATTTAACCAGTCTTCGGACAACATAACAAAACTACCGCCAGGCGCAACGCACTGACGCGTTTCGACCTTCCATGATCATCATCAGAGTACGACGGCAAACTGACTATCGAGGATCAAACCGCGTTGAATATATATGAAAATCAAATTTAGATATGCGGCTCTCACCTCTAGCAGTCTCGCATACATTGAACTCGACTGGAAATGTCGGCTGCACAATTTCTATGCAGTGACGAACATTAACTGTTTGCAGCTTTCGCCACATATACACTTTAATAGACAATACAATTTAACAATAATTGATAGCGGGGGTGGTGGTAAAAATGCTTTAAATCAAGTTTGCGAGCTTGATGTAAACACTAATCTCATTGTATTTAACCAGTCTTCGAATAACATAGCAAAACTACCGCCAGCCGCAACGCACTGACGCGTTTCGACCTTCCATGATCATCATCAGAGTACGCCGGCAAACAGACTATCGAGGATCAAACCGCATTTATTATATATGGAAATCAAATTAAGATATGCGGCTCTCACCTCTAGCAGTCTTGCATACATTGAACTTGACTGGAAATGTCGGCTGCACAATTTCTATGCAGTCACGAACATTAACTGTTTGCAGATTTCGCCACATATACATATATAGACAATACAATTTAACAATAATTGATTGCGCGGGTGGTGATAACAATTATTTATATCAAGTTTGCGAGCTTGAAGTAAACACCAATCCCATTGTATTTAACCAGTCGTCGAACAACATAACAAAACTACCGCCAGCCGCAACGCATTGACGCGTTTCGACCTTCCATGATCATCATCAGAGTACGACGGCAAACTGACTATCGAGGATCAAACCGCATTGGATATATATGGAAATCAAATTTAGATATGCGGCTCTCACCTCTAGCAGTCTCGCATACAGTGAACTTGACTGGAAATGTCGGCTGCACAATTTCTATGCAGTCACGAACATTAACTGTTTGCAGCTTTCACCACATATACATGTATAGGCAATACAATTTAAACAATAATTTATTGCGCGGGTGGTGGTAACAATTCTGTAAATCAAGTTTGCGTGCTTGAAGTAAACACCAATCCCATTGTATTTAACCAGTCATCGAACAACATAACAAAACTACCGCCAGCTGCAACGCCCTGACGCGTTTCGACCTTCCATGATCATCATCAGAGTACGACGGCAAACTGACTATCGAGGGTCAAACAGCATTGAATATATTTCGAAATCAAATTAAGATATGCGGCTCTCACCTCTAGTAGTCTTGCATACATTGAACTTGACTGGAAATGTCGGCTGCAAAATTTCTATGCAGTCACGAACATTAACTGTTTGCAGCTTTCGCCACATATACATATATAGGCAAAACAATTTAACAATTATTGATTGCGGGTGGTGGTAAAATGTTTAAATCAAGTTTACTAGCTTGACGTAAACACTCAAACTCATTGTATTAACCAGTCTTCGAATAACATAGCAAAACTCATCGCTAGCCGCAACGCACTGACGCGTTTCGACCTTCCATGATCATCATCAGAGTACGACGGCAACCTGACTCATCGAGGATCAAACCAAATCGAATATATATGGAAATCAAATTAGATATGTAGGCTTCAATTCTAGCAGTCTTGCATACATTGAACTTTGACTGGAAATATCGGTGACAATTCTATATGCAGTCACGAACATTAACTGTTTGCAGCTTTCGCCACATATACATATATAGACAATACAATTTAACAATAATTGATTGTGCGGGTGGTGGTAACAATTCTTTAAATCAAGTTTGCGAGCTTGAAGTAAACACCAACCCCATTGTATTTAACCAGTCTACGAACAACATAACAAAGCTACCGCCAGCTGCAACGCACTGACGCGTTTCGACCTTCCATGATCATCATCAGAGTACGACGGCAAACTGACTATCGAGGGTCAAACCGCATTGAATATAATATGGAAATCAAATTTAGATATGCGGCTCTCACCTCTAGCAGTCTTGCATACATTGAACTTGACTGGAAATGTCGGCTGCACAATTTCTATGCAGTCACGAACATTAACTGTTTGCAGCTTTCGCCACATATACATATATAGACAATACAATTTAACAATAATTGATTGCGCGGGTGGTGATAACAATTATTTATATCAAGTTTGCGAGCTTGAAGTAAACACCAATCCCATTGTATTTAACCAGTCGTCGAACAACATAACAAAACTACCGCCAGCCGCAACGCACTGACGCGTTTCGACCTTCCATGATCATCATCAGAGTACGACGGCAAACTGACTATCGAGGATCAAACCGCATTGAATATATATGGAAATCAAATTAAGATATGCGGCTCTCACCTCTAGCAGTCTTGCATACATTGAACTTGACTGGAAATGTCGGCTGCACAATTTCTATGCAGTCACGAACATTAACTGTTTGCAGCTTTCGCCACATATACATATATAACAATACAATTTAACAATAATTGATTGCGCGGGTGGTGGTAACAATGCTTTAAATCAAGTTTGCGAGCTTGAAGTAAACACCAACTCCATTGTATTTAACCAGTCTACGAACAACATAACAAAACTACCGCCAGCCGCAACGCACTGACGCGTTTCGACCTTCCATGATCATCATCAGAGTACGACGGCAAACTGACTATCGAGGATCAAACCGCATTGAATATATATGGAAATCAAATTTAGATATGCGGCTCTCACCTCTAGCAGTCTTGCATACATTGAACTTGACTGGAAATGTCGGCTGCACAATTTCTATGCAGTCACGAACATTAACTGTTTGCAGCTTTCGGCACATATACATATATAGGCAATACAATTTAACAATAATTGATTGCGCGGGTGGTGGTAACAATGCTTTAAATCAAGTTTGCGAGCTTGAAGTAAACACCAATCCCATTGTATTTAACCAGTCTTCGAACAACATAGCAAAACTACCGCCAGCCGCAACGCACTGACGCGTTTCGACCTTCCATGATCATCATCAGAGTACGACGGCAAACTGACTATCGAGGATCAAACCGCATTGAATATATAAGGAAATCAAATTTAGATATGCGGCTCTCACCTCTAGCAGTCTTGCATACATTGAACTTGACTGGAAATGTCGGCTGCACAATTTCTATGCAGTGACGAACATTAACTGTTTGCAGATTTCGCCACATATACATATATAGACAATACAATTTAACAATAATTGATTGCGCGGGTGGTGATAACAATGCTTTAAATCAAGTTTGCGATCTGCAAACAGTTAATGTTCGTGACTGCATAGAAATTGTGCAGCCGACAAGTCATGTGTATGTGCGTGAGCGTTTACTTAAGACTGAGAACTAATCTGTTACATGTAATTACAGGCACGTGTAACAGTCATTCAAGAGAAACTAAAATGATAATTGTCATTTCCTAAATGCACACGTGAGACCTTTTTTTACACGTACATTCCTAAATGAAGTAATTACGAGTGGCATTCCGGTGAGGAGGGGGCAAGATACTATGAATACAGTAAATAATTAAGAATTAGAAAAATTAATTTAAATTAAATTTAAAAAAGGCATATTTTCTTTGCACTATTTCTAGTATCTTTCTTTATCAGGCAATTTTCTATTCCTTTTACGAACCTTTAAATTTATCTTTTTACCCTACTAAAACACTTTATACGTTTCTAATTTAATTTTGCTAACTGTTAATTATTTACTTGAAATAATTTTTGCTAGGTGTGCAACACCTAATACATAATTTTATATATTTCAGTTCTCCGCCACAAACAGTATCTAACAGTTAAATACTGCTTGTTGCGGAGAACTAATATATATGCACGTATGTATTAGGTGTTGCAAACCTAGTAACAAATTAGTTCAGTTGTGACCAGAAGGATAAACCAAAGGCAGCATGAACGGAAAGTATAATATCATGCACATTCGTTTCGTGCTTACTGGCGACTCATCAGTAGGAGCCGGTATTACGCCCTTTAACCACAATATATTTGGGTGAAGAATGTGGGATACTTTCCGTTCATGCTGCCTTTGGTTTATCCTTCTGGTCACAACTGATCTAATTTGTTACTAGGTTCGCAACACCTAATACATACTTACAAACAGTATCTAGCTGAGTATATCTGCTGGTCTTTCAAACTTTAATATTTTATGTTGAATCTCCGCGGTTTGCATTCGCGAGTTGTTGCTATGCCCTATCAGTTTCGCAAAGATCCGATTGATCCCCATTACCATGTACGCATCGAGTTCGTCTTCTTGTTGGCTGAGTGCGGAATCGTCCCCTTCATCTGAAGGCTTTAATATTGTTCATACTAACCACTGGAAACGAGGTACAATCTAATCCTTGTTCACTAGCGACGTTTCGGAACGTTATTTTCCGTTCCAACAAAGCGAAAATCCGCGAACGCAAGTCGCGTTGATTCAACATTTAAGGCTCGCACTGCGCAACCATTCAAGAAATATATTACTCTAAATATTTAATTCCTCAGATTACCTCGGTCTCCTTTTCCTGCTAATGGCTAGTTCCACATTGAATATTGCGCTTATCAATTTTTCAACTCCTGATACATTCATAATATTATTTCTCGATTTTAGTTCAATTGGTTCCCGCATTCCATTAAAGTGGCAGTTCAATTAAACAAAATAGGAGAATAAATGCTGGTTCTGTAAATAAGATTTAAAAGAAACATGTTGCGCGACAGGGAAAAGATCATTTACCTGATTTTCGGATTGCGTACCGAAATATTTGAATCCACTGTCATCTTGACGATTTTTACATGTATTTCGATTTCTGGGTACGGAAATCTTTTTCAATGCCAAACACATCACCCTTTAAGTTGACAATCAGTATGTACACTTGACATACTGATTGTCAACTTAGTGGGTGATATGTTTGGCATTGAAAAAGATTTCCGTATCCGGAAATCGAAATATATGCAAAAATCGTCAAGATGACAGTGGATTCAAATATTTCGTTTCTGTAAATGTTCGAAGACGGAGTGCAGATTACGGCAAGTCAATTAAACAGAGTGGAGTATACTGTTGCGCTCATGTTATGTACCATTTCAATGGTCAATCCAGTTAATGGAATGAAAAAGCCGTTTGAATAGGTCTCAGATTTTATAAAATCTTCTCTAGAAAGACAATTTATATATTTGACCATAGTTCGTCTTTATTTGAAAACTGGTTAGTAGTAGCACATTACATCTCAAGAAAGAACTTTTAATTATAAAGTTCTGAGATTTGTATGCCTATGGGCAACGGCTTTGTCAATTCGTGCGAATTGATCAATTATGTACTTGGCATTAAAAGTTGTTTTACTAATGGTGCTTCCATTATACGACCGCTATATCACACCTATGGAAATGCAAGATTATTGTAAAAATAATCTCGATGTTTGCAAGCCTCTTAGATATATATTGTCCCAACTATTCATGAATTCATTTTTTAAATTGAAGCATGGCACAGTTAATCGAATGCTAAGAAATTTTCTTACATCGACGCAAAAATTGACCTTACTTTCGTACTTCATCTTTAATTGGCTAGCGCCACTTATACGCATGTTGATTTAGAATAATTGACCAATAGAAACTTATCTGCATGTTATGGTGCACAAACAAATTCGCAAGGTGCATTAATGCTTTCTCAGTCTACTATCTCGGGTTTGTGCATAGCACGTAAAAATAATGTTTTGCGTAACCTGTTCTGTGCAGTTAGCTGGTGCTTCACGTATATGTCTTAACCCAATTAGCCTATACAGAAAGATTTCACGGCGAAATCAGATAGAAGCCTAAAATAGTTTGCATACAAACAGTAAATCGTAGGAAACAAATGTCTATGAATATGTTGTTAATTTTTCTGTTGCAAAGAAAGTGCAAAGATCCTAATTTTAGGGCTAAAAGCAACCTCGAAAGGCTTACGCGATATGGGTGTACCAGTTTATAGATTCGCAAACAGTTTTTCTAATCATAAGAATCTGCTAAAATTTATTTAATTATCTTATGGCTTGAACGATAAGTATTAAAATTTCAGACATTTCACAAAATTGTAATTGGTCAAATATTTTGCAGAAAGATTTCAGGCGACTCTCGTTTTCAGATAATTTGTTACGAAGAAAGAAATGCATTCAATGTGAATATGAACAAACTGGTCATTTGACTTGAGCGTTGTTTAGTATTTGGTAATGAAGTGTACGAAACTATTTTTCATGACTATTTTTCAGAATAATTAATAATGTGCTGTGCGAAAATTGATCAAAATCATTTGAGATGTTCACCTACAACGAAATTTTAAAAACAACGAAAGATGCATTAAAATTTTTCTTAGAATTGAGAAGTCAATCCACAAAACACAAAACAAATTGAAGGAATAAGAGATAATAATTAATAAAAAGAATGAAATTGATTGAACGGTTAGCTGATGAATGGAATGACTGCATAGTGGAAACTATACAAAACTTAATAAATCACAGAAAATAGAAACACACTGTAAATGGTTTGTTTGAGAAATATAGATATATTGATTGATAGATCTATATCGTTTGAATTTTTTGCGGAGTGTGAGCTTCATATGATGAATCTACGCGACTTGCTTTCGTGGGTTGTCGTATTACACTATCAGCTTTGCAAAGATCCAATTGATCCCTATTTCAAAGTGCGCAAAGATTTTTCCCTCGTTTAGGCTGAACGCGGATTCGTCCCTTTCTTTCGAAGGCTTCAACATCGTTCATACTAACTACTGGACATGAGGTGCGATCGAAACGTGGAAGATTTGATTGATTGATTGAGTGATGTATTGATTGATTGATTGATTGATTGATTGATAGATTGATCGATTGAATGATAGATTGATTGATTGATTGATTGATTGATTGATCGATTGATTGATTGATTGAATGATTGATTGATTGATTGATTGATTGATTGATTGATTGATTGATTGATTGATTGATTGATTGATTGATTGATTGATTGATTGATTGATTGATTGATTGATTGATTGATTGATTGATTGATTGATTGATTGATTGATTGATTGATTGATTGATTGATTGATTGATTGATTGATTGATTGATTGATTGATTGATATTTTGATTGATTGATTGATTGATTGATTGATTGATTGATTGATTGATTGATTGATTGATTGATTGATTGATTGATTGATTGATTGATTGATTGATTGATTGATTGATTGATTGATTGATTGATTGATTGATTGATTGATTGAGTTGATTGA